>OY821519.1:231802495-232342495 GCA_963682025.1 Cordilura impudica
CGCGCGTATAGATGTTTACACATCAAAAAGATATTTCTTAAGAAATGGTATTTTTTTAAAGAATATATTGAGAACTATTCAGAGCAATAGAATTCCTGACAAAATGCTCCCAATTATAGAATGTCACGAAGAACTTGTTAGCGAAAACGCCCAATGTTAAAACGAGTTTAAGACAAGATTGTGTTTTATTGCCTCTACTTCGGACCCTATGAGTGTGGCCCATATATTTCTTTGACAAATTTAATCCCATATATGTGGACAACTTATACGAATAAAGGTTTTTAAAAGGTTTTAAGTCAAAGAATTTGTTTTTTATAATAAGTGTGATAAAACATTAAAATATTATAAAATTCAATAATTAATGGATAAGGCCTCTTCCTTTTGGCAAGCCCTGATTTGTTAACTTCTGTAAGGGCTTATTTTCTAATTTTTGTTTTTAAACTGATAAACTTATCAACTTTTAGTTTTAGAAGTGAAAATTAGGCTTATGAAGTAGAAAAGTTTGTCGACATTTGTTTCATCCACACAGATATGGTCACATATTTCACAATTTAATTAGGAAAAGAAAAAAAAATATGTAAGGCACCAACACAAGTCAGTATGAAAGTCATAGTCGATATAGGGCGACCCTACAGTACGAGTTTTGAAAGATTATAAATCAGATTAGATCATATAAATAAATTATAATGAGATTTTCGTATATTCGTTGCAGGCAACCATGACATATTTTATAGCTGGTATGATTATTATATGCTAACTAGGTCCTAAAGTGAAATAATCCGGAGCTGACTAAGTGAAATATATCATATTTCTCTATTATTAGACAGATTTATTTGGAGTCGATTAATTTTGTTTCTAAGAACGTAGCATACTTAATTTCTGAGCCATAATTTCGATGCTCAATTTTGTGTTCACAAGTAATAGAAGACAAAGTCTGTTTTTATGCCTTCAGCAGTGTATTTTTTTTTAAATTAAAATCGCTACTTGACATCAGGAAACTAGCACAACCAAATAGTAATTAGGCTTCCAATTTAGAGGCAGAAAGTGTTAATAACTAATTCTATTTATAGTGGCTAATAATTTAAAGTTATTGAAATGCATCTTAAACTCCATTAAAGGGTGTAAACGTAAAAAAAAATCGCATTTTTTTTCATTTATGACTTAAAAACTTAAAAGATGTGGCAAGGAATTCTATCACACATACTATATGGAGTGAAAAGTACGAGGCCTCACATAGAGATGGCGTTATTTAGTTCAGATTTTTTTGTTTATTCAGTAGGGCCAACTTTTAGAAAAATTGTGTGAAAATTTCATAACATTTCATTAATTAGAAAAAAAGTGACCGTTATAAAAATGATGCTGCTTTTAAAGCTTGAGAAAAAAGGGATTGCAAAGAGTTTCGTGTTTTGATTAAACTTTATTTTTTGGTAGGAAAAACTACTGTGCAGTGCATTATGGTGAATCTTCCCCGTCATATTCAATGGTTAATAGGTGGTATTCATAATTTAAACGTGGTCGTACAAGCACAAATGATGCAGATCGTAATGATCGTCCAAATGAGGCAGTTACCGAAGAAAACGTTGAGAAAGTGATGAGGTTATATTGGATGATCGAAAGATTACAGTGAGTGAGTGAGTTGCTGGCATCATAAAGATATCAACGAAGTGAGTTCGGCATATATTACATAATCATTTAAATATGAAAAAGCTTTCTGCTCGATGAATGTCGCAATTTTTAGCAGTTGATCAAACACTGAAACGTGTTCATAATTCAAAGTATGCTTTGGAGATATTTGAAGTAAATTCAACTGAATTTTTACCTCGATTTACAACAGTGGATGAGACGTGGATTCATTATTATACACTGGAGTCCAATAAACGGTCTGCGTAGTGGTTAAAAACGTGCGACAGCCCACCAAAATGGCCAAAGGCTCAAAAATGGCCAGGATTTTTTGGAATGCACGTGGTATAATATTTATTGATTACTAACATGTTGGGTTATTGGACAGATTGGATGACCAAATTAAGAAAAAACGACCCCACTTAAATAAGAAAAAAATCGTATACCATCATGACAGGGCACTGAAGAATTCACCTGCTTTGGCTTCAGAGAAACTGAAGTCTACATTACAAATTGCTTACCCTGGGCCCCAGCGATTACTATTTATTCCAAAACTTGAAAAGCTGGCTCCAGGGACAGAGATTTTCCACAAATGAAGAAGTCATATCAGAGACGGAATCATATTTTGAAGAGTTTGACAAATCGAATATTTTCAAGGGTATCAAGATGTGAAGGGATCGTTAGAAGAAGTGCATTTCAGTTAAGGGAGAATACATTGAAGAATAAAATTGATTTCAAATCCAAACAACCGGGTTATCGTTGTTAGGCCACTTTATGTAGTATGTATACATATTTTTACTCGATGGTTTATATTAGACTTGCAGATTCCAGCGCTCGAAATTCGAGTGCAATTTCTAGGCAGCTTTCAACTAAGCCAATTCACAAACCAACACTTTTTTGGTTTATTATTATTGTGAACGAAGATGACAAACTCATTAAAAAACACATTAACAAATTTAATAAAACAAATATAGCATATGTATAATTTAATGCATGTGTTAGTAGCAACTTTAAATGCAATTTACTCAAAATAAAGGAAAACAAGTAAGAAAATTATAGTCGGTCCAGACCGACTATACGATACCCTATACCATGCGTTTAGAGTTCCTATCTCTCAGGCCCAACTAACTGGATATAGAAAATAAGCATAAACCAAATTTGAGTGGGATTTTTATTAATTTTTTTGGCTGCAGATATGAAAAAGTTCATATCGGATGCTATATCTATATGGGGACTAGGCCCAAAAATCGACCGATCCAGACCATGTACCTTACTAAACATGGTCTTGTGTTTTGCAAAAATATATACAAACAAAATTTGAGAAGAATCTGTGCAATATTTTTGTTTTTTGATAGATTTTAGTGAAGATTTGGAAGCAGCTCTATATGGGGCCTACGACTTAGAGTTGCCCCATAGGGATCATTTTTGGACTACTGATTAATGGATGTAATAAACACATACAAACTTAATTTGAATAAGATCATTTGTATGGGGGCTAGGTCTGAACATGGACCGATTCTCACCAATTTCAATAGCGTTCATCCTTATATAGCTTATATACCGAATTTCATCAAAACATATTAATATTTGCGACCTGCAGTTTGATAACAAGCTTTACATGGACACACAGACGGACGGACGGACGGACGGACGGACATCGTTAAATCGAATCAGAAAGTGATTCTGAGTCGATCGGTATAATAAAAGATGGGTCTAAGTCAAATATTTTTTTAGTTACAAACAGCAGCACAAAGTCATTATACCCAAACCACATAGGGTATAAAAATTAAAAATCTGTAAATCTGGCTAACAGCTAAAAAGAAATACCTTTCAAATAATATACGCTTGGTCAAAAACGAGATAAAACGGTAGAACAAAAAATCGGTAACAAAAATATTATAGATATGGAAGAAATAAAATCGGAAGCAATTAATTTGCATTAAAATGGCATCAATTTGTTATTTAATCTTTTAAGCATATTTTACTTGCTTCTTTCTCACATTTCTTATTAAAACACCTGTTCCGTTTATGGAATATTTTTCGTAAATAGGTCTCCAAATCAATAAATTTACAATAAAGTTATTTTGAGTATATTTTGCTTTAATTGCTCCTTTTAGTATATTTTCATCAAAATTCTATTTTTTTTTAACTTTTTTCATAAAAGATTGTTTCAACGATTTGTAGTTGAATATTTAAGGCATATTTTGTTTTAAATGCTTTTTTGCTTCTTTCTTATCAAAAAACTCATCTATGGAACTTTTTTCACAATTATCTACCAGAAGCAATAAATTTACAAAGGAATGGTATCGATTTGTAATTGTTGTTTTGCTGTAAATTCATGTTTTTGCATATTTTTTGTAATTTTTTTTCATAAATAGGTCTCCGAATCAATAAATTTACAACAAAATTGCTTCAATTTGCAGTAGCATATTTTTAGCATATTTTGCTTTAAATGTTTTTTTGCTTCTTTCTTATCAAAAAACTCATCTATGGAATTTTTTTTTACAAATATTTATCAGAAACAATAAATTTACAAAGAAATGGTATCGACTTGCAATTGCTTATTTTGCTGTAAATTCATATTTTTGCATATTTTTTTTATCAAAATATTAATTCATGGAATTTTTTTCATACATAGGTTTCCGAATCAATAAATTTACAATTAAATTGTTTGGATTTGCAGTAGCATATTTTCAGCATATTTTGCTTTAAATGCTTCTTTTTGCATGTTTTCCACAAAATGGTAATTTTTTTAACTTTTTTTCGGATTCAAAATTATTTACTATAAAATTTCATAAATTGCTAGCTGTATATTTTGATTATAATATGCTTTAAATTAATGTTTTTCCGTATTGTTTATCAAAAAGTTTCTCTATGGAACTTTTTTTTTTTATAAATATCTATCAGCATCCACAAATTCTCAATAATATGACATCGATTAGTTTTTGCATATTTTTAGCATACTTTGCTATAATTAAGTGTACTTTTTTAAGAAAAGCCACTTTTAAGGAAAATTTATTCTTTTTAAGAACATACTTTTGTAAGAAAAGGATCTTCTTAAAAAAGGTACTTTTTAGAAAAGGTTCTTTTTATAAACTTTTTAAAAAAATTTACTTTTTGCATTTTAATAAAATTCCATTTTTTAATAAAAATTTACTTGTTTAGAAAATGTACATTTTTAAGGCGGTACTTCTTTAGAAAACGTGCTTTTTTGATACCACTTTTTAAAAAATGGTAATTTTTTAGAAAAGACACCTTTTTAGATATGGTACTTTTTTAGAGAAGGTACTTTTTTATTAACTTCTTAAGAAAGTGTTATTTTTAAGAAAATTTACTTTTTTAAGTAAAGTTAATTTTTTTTAAAAAAGCCTAACTGTTGAACAAAATGTACTTTTATTTTAATAAAATGTACTTTTTTAAAAAAAGACACTTTTAAAGAAATTTTATTTTTTTTAAGAAGATACTTTTGTAAGAAACGGATCTTGTTTAAGAAGAGATAGTTTTTGAAGAAAATGTACTCTTTTAAGAAAATGTACCTTTTGTAAGAAAAGGTATTTTTGTAGAAAAAATAATTTTTTTTTTGAAAATGTACTTTTTTAGGGAAAGGTACTTTTTGAAGAAAAAGTAGTCTTTCAATAAAAGGTTAATTTTTAAGAAAATGTAGTTTTTGAGGAAAAGGTTCTTTGTTAAGAAAACTTACTTTTTCAGACAATGGACTTCTTAATTGGACTTTATTTTACTACAAGTTAGTTTTTAAATAAGAAGTACTTTTTAAATAAAAGGTGCGTTAAATAAATAACTTTAAATATTTTCAATAAAAAGCTAATTTTTGGAACTTCTTTCATAAATATCTATTCGATCTAAACAATATGGAATAAAATGACATCGTTTGTATTTGCATATTTTAAGCATATTATGCTATAAATATTTCTATTTGGATATTTTCGGCGATATGAACATCTATTTAGCCTTTTTCCATAAAAATCTATTCGAGTCAAGAAATTCACAATAAAAATGGCATCGATTCGTTATTGAATATTTTTGAATATTTTGCTTTAAATGCATTATTTTGCACATTTTTTATCGGTAAGCCAAATTATATAACTTTCTTTATAAATATCTCTCCGATAAAAAAAAAAGAAAAAAACAGTAGAAAAGCATCGATTTTCAGTTGCATATTTTAAGCAAATTTTGCTTCAAGCACAAATTTTTGCAAATTTTTTATCCAAATGAGCATCTATTTATTTTTTTCATATATATCTATCCGACTAAAATAATTTACATCAAAATGGCCTCGTTTTGTAGTTCCAAATTTTTAGCATATTTTGCTTTAAATGCTTTTCTTGCATATTTTCATCAGATTACAGTTTTTTACATGAATGTCGATTATTATCAATAAATTTACCATAAAATGTCATCTTTATGCAATTACATATTTTTAGCATACTTTGCTTTAAAAGCATGTTTTTGCATATTTTTTATTACAAATATAATTAATGGGACTTTTTGAATAAATATCTATCGCAATCAACAATTATACAAAAATATGGCTTTGAATTTAAGATGCATATTTTGGCATAATTTGCTTTAAATACAGTTTTTGCACATATTTTTTATAAGCTCATTTATCGAACCTTATTTATAAACATGTATCAGAGTTATTAAATTAACAATAAAATCGCATCTATTTTGAGTGCTTTAAATCTATGTTTTAAATATTTTTCAACAAAAATTACATTCAGGGATTTTTTCATTAATTTCGATATTTATCAATAAAATTACTATGGCATGTTTTGCTTTAAATGCATGTTTTTACTAGTTTCTTAGCAGAAAGATAATTCATGAAACTGTTTTCATAAATACTTATTGGAATCCACAATTAAACAATAATATGGCTTCGATTTTTAAATGCGTATTTTGACGAAATTTTGCTTTAGTTAAATTCAGTTTTTGTATATATTTTTTTAAAAGACAATTTATGAAACATTTTTCATATATATCTAGGAGAATTGTTAAATTTGCAATAATATTGCATCGATTTGCAATTGCATATTTTTAGCAATTTTAGCTATAAATTCATGTTTTTGCATATTATTTATCAAAAAGCTGAATTATTCACTTTTTTATAAATATTTAACAGAATTGTTAAATTTACAATAAAATCGCATCGATTTTCTGTTGCATATTTTGAGCATATTTTGCTTTAAATCTACGTTCTGATTATTTTTACACAAAAAATTGCACTTATGGATCTTTTTTCATAAATATCGATCTAAATAAATACATTTACAATAAAATGGCATCAATTTGTAATAGCACATTTATAGCATTTTTTGCTTTAAATGCTTGTTTATGCATAGTTTCTTAGCAAAACTATAATTTGTGGTACTTTTTTCAAAAATATTTATCGGAATCAACAATTACCAATAATACTGCTTCGATTTTTAGCCGAATATTGTAACATATTTTACTTTAAATGCACTTTTTGCATATATTTTTTAAAACGCCAATTTATTAAACATTTTTCATTAAATTTACAATAAAATTGCATTTATTTTTTATTGCATATATTTTTAAAAAAAGCCAATTTATTAAACATTTTTCATTAAATTTGCAACAAAATCGCATCGATTCGTAATTGCATATTTTTAGCATGTATAGCTTAAAATGCATGTTTTTGCATATTTTTTTTTTTATCAAAAAGCTGATCTATTTATTTTTATTATAAATATTTAATAGAATTATTAAATTTTCAATAAAATCGCACAGTTTTGTAGTTGCATATTTTGAGCATTTTTTGCTTTAAATCCATGAATTTGCATATTTCTAAATAAACATTAAATTTGTGAAACTATTTCCATTATTATCTATTAGAATCATTAAATGGACAATAAAATAGCATTGATTTTGGATATCTTGCACACAATTTGCTTAAAATGCATGTTTTTGCATATTTTTCTCAAAAAGTTCATTTTTTGAACCTTTTTCTTTATAAATATTTTTCAGAAATTTTCAACGAAATCTCGTCGATTTTTAGTTGATTTTGAGCTTTTTTTTGTTTGCTTTAAAATTTGGTTTTTGGATATTTTTTATCAAAAATTGATTCGTGTAATTAAATTTACAAAAAAAACTTTTAATTTGCACGTATTTTGCTTTTCGTGCATGTTATTTTTTCGTATTTTTATCAAAAAGCTAATTTCTGTAACTTTTTGTATAAATATCTATCCGCATGAACAAATAAATACACAATAAAATTGCATGGATTTGTGGTTGCATATATTGGGGAAAATATGCATTAAATGCATGGTTTTTCATATTATTATTCTACAAAATGCTCATTTATGGAATTTTTCTTACTAATAGTTGTGTTTAGATTATCCATTTATTGTGAATATATAACCAAGTGCACATATTTAATGACGATGTTTGTAAAACAATTGATATAGAGGGGAAAATGGAAGCTAATGTAGGAAAGTATCTTTAAAAAAAACCTAGTTTCATCTCTAAACTATCTCCAAATATTGTCGTAAAAAGAGTTTCCTTACGGGCTAATGTGTTTTCTTAGCCAATCAGTAGAAAAGAAGATTTTTTTTAGTTACAATATTTCTTAAGTTAAAAAATCAACTCATATTCCACAGCAATGACCACAGAGTGAGTGGTGCAGCTAATAGAAAGTGTTGAAAAAAAGCGAAAACTAAATCCAGCCTTATACAAAAAGTTTTTGTTTCGAAAGGCAGCTTTTATAAAGAAAGAAACAACAACAATTGAAAAGTACCACCATTTTCACACAACTAAAACACAATAACACCTTTCAACAGCTTTGCGTGTAACCTAGAAATTAAGAATGTGAATAAAGCTGAACAACAAACTCCAATTGCCACCAATATGACAACCCACCCACCTTTGCCGGTAAGCTTAATTTTATTTTTGTTTAATTCTGTGGTTTCTCTTCAATATTAATGCAACAAGCTAGATGTTTTTAGTTAGCACACACTTACACACACACACACTTATACTTTATACTTATTTCCCAACTCATCCATACATTGAAAATTCTTTCGCCAGCATAGAAAATTGTTGTATACTCGTATAATGTGGCAAAACGAATGTTAGTTTAGCGACCTGGTTGCTTTGATAAATCTGAATGTTTGTTTGAATGTCTGAGTGTATAAACTGAACTAGAGTCTATTGAAAAGTTTTCAAACGCGATCCTCATTTTTTTTTTTTGCTTTTTATATTTTTTAACTCAAGTACTCGTACTGTACGTACGTAAAGCAAATTTAAAGCACAGAGTGTACGATTAGTAAAGCAGTGCAAGTTAGTTAGTTTGTCCTTTGACAACAACACTTGCGCTAGCAGTTTCGCTGGTTGGCTCGGCTTGTGTATAAATACTATGTATTAGTGTGGTGAGTGTATGTTAATAGGCATTTAAGTATAAGGACATGTTTAGATGTGTTTGAGTGGATAAGTAGATGAGAATTGTAATAAATATGACCAACATTTCAGCTCTAAGAAAGCGAATAAAAATTATCAAAAAATATCATATAAATAACCCCTTATTTTAAGAAGATTTGATTTCGTAGTGCCCGTGAGTTTCTGTATTATGAGGCAAAGAATATGAAGAAGACAATCTTGTATCCTGAAGACTTAAGATTGCCTTATGAAAAGTTCACACTAACAGTTAAGTAGCAGCCATATTTTAAGAAAGACCTAACAGGGAAGTTCTCATGGGGCGCAGATGGCGATGAAATTTGGATATGTTATAAAACACGAAAAAATTAGTAATCTGTATTTTCGTAGCTGCCCAATATAATTTTCTCAAAAAAAAAAAATAAAAAAAAATAAAAAACAAATAAAAATAAATAAAAAAAAGAAAGATAGGGTACAAAGTGGTCTTTATGAACTATTTAGGGTAAGTAAACACGTACAGCTAGTATTAATATGTTCACATAAGTTGTTCAGCTTTACCGTGACGACAATTTGGTTATATTTTATTATAGAAAAATTACGAGTCCCTGTAAGTTATGCTGAAAAAGTAAAAAATAAATAATTTTTTTCTATATTTATTCAAAAAAAGTACAGGAAATAATAATTTTTTTCGCACAAAATATTACTAAAATTTGTTCAGCGGTTTCTAGTTACATTACTGCCAAATATTGGTTAGCTGTTGAACAAAAACTGATGACATTTTTTTTGAGGGGCCCACTGATTTTCAGAATCTTTTGAGGCCCATAGAAAAAAAATCATGTGAGTCCGATCGCAGAGGCGATGTGTACACTAGGGTGGCATTACGTTGTATGGAGAAGTTTGAACATTGGATTATCGCTTAGCCCTGAACGGCTTATTGTGACACTTGGTCTAAAACTAATATGGTGAAAATTTGAGCTAATTCGGATAACTCTAAGCCGTGCCCCCTAGGAGTCAAAGTTCAGATATTACGAAATACTGTAGTTTTAACTGTAATTGTTTGAAGAAATCGTTATTTTTTCCAGGATTCTGGCAAAAATTGGTAACATTGTTGTATTGAATATGTTAAATTATAATCTGAAATATTTTTTTTAACTAACCATTTTTTGTCATGTTGACCCCCATTTTTTTAAAACAAAATTAAAAACCTATTTTAAATTAGAAACTGAAAATTTGTTTGGAAAAAATTCACCCTTTTAGTGTTGGAGGTCAACACATTTCTTAATTTCATATTTTAATCTTATATTACAAAATTGGGTCTTAGAATGCACTTTACCGAAGTTATCACATACAAGAGCTAATTTACTTCGCTTAACGCACACAGAGTCTATAAATTTATGTGTGAACGACATACAAAAAAAAAATTACCATTACCCATCAGATTTTCATTTTGTTATTATCGTCAAAAACAGTAAAAGTGTTAGTGTTTTTTTATAATTTAAGAACTACGAAGTTAAATGTTGTAAAAAGTGCTCGTCTAGTTATAAAGGAGTGCTCAATTTTTTGGGCAAAGGCCCGCATTCCTATCATGACAAGCACAAACGCAGAAAATAAATTAGTGGCCTTGTATAATGAGTGGAGGCAGTTATCGAAACGTAAATTTAGAGATTCTGATATATTAAAACAAAGGAGAGAATCTTGGAAAATTTCACTGGACGATTTATTTGATATGGCTCATGTGGATGCACTCATAGCTTCAGATAACAAAGTGTTTTAAATTTTTTACAAAAACTATTAAAAATTAATTTTAACAGATTGTATTGCCTACCATTCTTTATGTTTGGATGAGTCAGACGGCGAAGAATCCACTCAAAGCGAGGATGACGATATTGTTTTGAATGCACAAATAGAGGATAATGTCACAAACCCGAAAAGAAAAAGAGCTTGCAAGAAAATTTTGACACCAAGACTAGCAGCTG
Organism: Cordilura impudica; assembly: GCA_963682025.1. Lineage (NCBI taxonomy): Eukaryota > Metazoa > Arthropoda > Insecta > Diptera > Scathophagidae > Cordilura > Cordilura impudica. Next base: position 231,813,502 of record OY821519.1, read on the forward strand.
TTTTGGATAAATTAAAGTTAAGTTCCAGAGATACAGTTCATATACTAATAGCTGTTCTGGATGCAGTTGGGCTAAGCTCATCCGAATTTATTATAAACCGTAATTCAGTTCGTCAGCAAAGGGAAGCGTTACGAAAAGCAAAAAGCGCAAACATAGTATCAACGTTTAAAAAAAACTCTCAACCATTAACTGGGATGCAAAACTTTTGTCTAGCGTAACAGGGAAAACCGAAGACTGTCTCTCAATAATAGCAACTGCACCAAAGATAAAACAAGTGTTAAATATTCCTGATATACCATCGGGAACTGGCTTGGAAATTGCATCTGCAGTCTATGATACTCTTGAGGAACACAATATTTTAGTCATAACAGAGGCCTTTGTGTTTGATACAACCGCGTCAAACACAGGCAAATTTAGTGGAGCTTGCAATATTTTAGAAAAAAGAATCGGACGAGACATTTTATTCCTTGGCTGCAGACAGCACATTTTGGAAATAGTGTTAGTATGTGTATTTACGGAAGAGATGGGATTGTCTACTGGACCTGAAATTATTATATTTAAAAAATTTAAAAAGCATTGGCCCAACATAAAACAAAATATATTTTTGACGGGATTAAGATATCCACGACTTAAAACTATTTTAGGTGATGAAAGTGATGAGATTTTAAGCTTCGTAAACCAAAAAATTAAGGAGGGCTTTCCACGGAATGATTACCAAGAATTTCTTGAGGTAATTATAATTTTCTTGGGTGGAATTCCTCCCCGAGGATTGAAATTTTCTAAACCAGGAGCTACGCACTTTGCTAGGTGGATGGCGAAAGCCATTTATTCCTTAAAAATTTTAATGTTTCGGGACCAGTTCCCTGACATAACCGAATCTGAAGTAAATGGTTTAATTGAAGTTGTTGGCTTCATTATTAAGTGTTACTCGAGCTTCTGGTTCAATGCAGACAAAGCAGAACAAGCTCCTGTAAATGATTTAGAATTTATAAGAAAATTAGAAAGCTACAAAACTATTAATATCAAAATAGCAGAAAAAGCTATATCTAAATTTATCAATCGCCTTTATTATTTAAATGATGAATGTGTGGGGTTCGCTTTATTCGATGATAGAATTGACGACGAAACTAAAGCCAACTTATCTGAAAAGATGTACTTGAGTCATGTTGAAGAAGAAAATAATGAAGAAGGCGAAGAAATTTCGAAAAAGCTACTTATCAAGCAGGAAAATATCAAAAAATTCATTGACAGAGACAATTCATCAATTTTGAAAGACTTGTTCTCCAAAAATACCATGAGGCTTTTGAACAGGTTTAAGATTTCAACAGATTTCTTAGAAATAGATCCAAGTACTTGGAATGATTTGGAGGAATATAGAAAAGGAAAGGAAATTATTCGAAACTTAAAGACTATTAATGACTGCGCCGAAAGAGGAATTAAACTAGTTCAAGATTACCATGAAAAAATAACAAAAGATGAAGAGCAGAGGCAATACTTATTCAAAGTTAGAATAAATTGTATTAGTACTTGATTCAAAATTATTAACTTGATTTTATTTTTTACTTTTCAGGTTGTACAAAATTATAGGCAACAATATTCAAAAGAAGCAAATTTAAAAGACTTAAACAACGATTTATAATTAAATAATGTGATGATACTAGTAATTATTAAAAATTAATATGTATTCTTTTTAAATGTACTTGACAAACTTTAATTTAAAAAAATCAATAATTCATTTAAACTAATTATTAAAACAATTTTTTAAAATGCAAATCTATAAGTTTTTTACTGGGTAATTTGTGACCTTATAGAACTAAAGGATTACTTTTTACGTGTTTTTTTATAAGTATACCACAAAATTTTTAACAATACTGGTTTTAAATTGTGTTCTAAAAATGGGTCATTTTGACCCTCATGACACAAAAGGTTAATTTTTTCAAAAAATATTTCTGATTATAATTCAAAATTTTCACTACAATTATTTTACCAATTTTTACCAGAATCCTGGGAAAAATAAAGATTTTATTAAACAATTACAGTAAAAATACAGTATTTCGTATAATCTGAACTTTGACCTCTAGGGGGCACGGCTTTAAGTTATCCGATTTAGCTCAAATTTTCACCATATTAGTTTTAGACCAAGTGTCACAATATTCCGCCCAGGGCTAAGCGATAATCAAATTTCTTTTCAATGCCACCCTAGTGTACACATCTAGTAATTAAAAAATTTTTTATGGTACTTTTTTGAAATCAAACAGAAAGCGTCAGCTGTGTATCACTTATAGCAAACAACTGCAGAGGCCTGCTAATTAAAAATCTTTATTATTATCTATTATTTCAACTGGTTACTTTTTAATGTTTCGTTTTTTATTTATCATTTTTAATTTTTCGTTTTTCTTTTTTCATTTTTTATTTTTCATTTTTATTTTTTATTTTTCATTTTTCATTTTTCATTTTTCATTTTTTATTTTTTATTTATTTTTTATTTTTTATTTTTTATTTTTTATTTTTTATTTTTTATTTTTTATTTTTTTTTTTTATTTTTTATTTTTTATTTTTTATTTTTCATTTTTAATTTTTAATTTTTAATTTTTAATTTTTAATTTTTAATTTTTAATTTTTAATTTTTAATTTTTAATTTTTAATTTTTAATTTTTAATTTTTAATTTTTAATTTTTAATCTTTAATTTTTAATTTTTAATTTTTAATTTTTAATTTTTTATTTTTCATTTTTTTTTTATTTTTTCATTTTTCATTTTTAATTTTTTATTTTTCATTTTTCGTTTTAATTTTTCATTTTTAATTTTTCATTTTTTATTTTTAATTTTTTTTTTTTTTTTCATCTTTAATTTTTAATTTTTCATTTATCATTTTTTTTTTATATTTATTATTTTTCATTTACATTTTTAATTTTTTATTTTTTATTTTTAATTTTTTATTTTTTATTTTTAATTTTTCATTTTTCATTTTTCGTTTTTTATTTTTCATTTTTTATTTCCCTTTTTTCATTTTTCAATTTTTATTTTTCATTTTTTATTTTTATTTTTAATTTTTTAATTTTATTCTTCATTTTTTATTTTTAATTTTTCATTTTTATTTTTCATTTTTATTTTCAAACAGGTTATAACATATCATAATTTTTTCACCAATACCGATTCCACAGATTTTGTCTTACGTCTCACATGTTACGCAGTTTTTGTGATTGTATTGTGAAATAGAAATTTACCCCCCTGAGTGTATAGATGTTTACACATCGAAAACTGGTCAGGAGTCTCGCCAAATAGAGTATATGGTTTTACTATACTTTGGTAGTTGTATCGAACCTATGCCGTCATGCCGTTATTTGTTGCACCGTGTTATATAAGATGTCTATATTTCTACAGATCTAAAGATCTCGATTATCAATCATCATCTGGTACCCGATATGAATACAACAACAGGAAATTACATATAGTGATTTTAAACGTTTTACGTTTCCTAAAGGTGAACAACTGAATTTTCGATTGAATCAACAGAAATTTAATTTAAGAGAACAGAATTGTAGTCATAATTAATCCAGAATTTGGTTACTTACTTCAAAGCAATTCCATTGGCAAATAATTCGGTAATCGCAATTAATCTGTTTTCTGTGTGTACCAACGTCACCACAATAACCTCAAGCTATATAAAAGATATTCAACAAGTTTAAAATCACCCGTATATGAGTTCCAGAATTCAACGCATTTAAGAAGAAATAAACCTTTCACGTAATATATTCTTGCGAAACCCGAATTAGTGGCTGCATCTCATATTTTTGACAAAAACCAAATATGGCCTAAATTTAAATCAACTAGAAAAAAATGTGAAATTTGAATTACGGTCTCTCAGATGTCGTAGTTATAATTATATTTATGATTTGTTTAAAAATGTTCAGATGTAAATCAAAATGTGTGAGATTATACAAATCATCGCCATAGAAACTAAAAATTAACAAATTTTGAATATAATTGTGATATATATGTGCCCTGGAGGTATTGTAAACTACATTCCAGCTGCGATAAATTTATCGGGGCTAAGTACAAAATTGATTCCTTCATGGACACATTTAAGGAAGGCACTTAGAAGTTCTAAAATAAAATATATATTGCACAATATATTATGCAAATAATATTACATTTTGCAATTTTTTTATTTAATTAAAATATTCAATTATCTCTTTGATATTATACAATGTCCTTGAAAAAAGCTTCTAAAAATAATGCCCTTAATTTAAACAAATTGAGTCAACCCTTAGAAATCTACTCACTTACGAGAAAATGCTTGCATATGCCCCTTCGTTCTAAAAATCTAAAAATCAAATATTTTTTGTAGGATGAGTAAAATGATTTCAAACCTGACTGGAGACGGCAGTAGGATACAAAAGGCCAATAATAAATAGCGTGCTATACAGCTTATTAAATTCAATCTATATATTAATACGAGAAGGTAAATTTTTAGTTCCCTTTTTAAGCAATATGCGGGCACGGAGGAGTGTGAAAATTGGCATAATTATAGTTCATATGGAGGAGAAGCTGAGAATGATAAAACTTATGTTTAATCTGTCTTAAAAATGTATTAAAATAAAATATTTATAATAAATCGTTACACCCTGTTAATGCAAATGATTTAAATTATACATCAGACGCTCTGTGTTGAATTGTGAATAGCTAAAATTGATTAACATACCTTTAGGCTCATTAAAATATTCATAATTTTTTTTATATATACAGATTAAAAAACATTGGAAGACAAAAATTGAATGAAAAAATAATATTTCCCAGAAATTGCACTCGAATTTCGAGTGTTGGGCTAAGCTAGTTATTTTTTATAAAACAAATGAAACAAATCACAACTTTTTTCACATTTAAAAAATTAAATACAAAGTAACAAACACCGTCAAATAGATTTACTCGGGCTTTTTCTTTTCCTTTGGCCTTTAACCCAAAATTATTTAATTTCAAAATAAAACCGCAATGGGAGAGCAGATTCAAATTCACATTAACAAAGAAAAAATTAAAAAAGAACATTATGGTCAGTCTAGACCGAATATACAAAAACCGTTCATATATGTTTCGGGAGAGGGTCTTGTATACAACTTTGCTGAGCCTATATTTGGATGTAAAAATAAGCATGAAAAACATTTTAGTATTGTTATTAATTTGTAGCGTGCACACATGTGAATGTTCATTTCTGATGATAAATTTATATGAGGGCCAATTAAAGAACTGGACCGATCATGACCATATTTAGTAAAGTCATTTTCTTTCCTCAAAAACGTATATAAACCAAATTTTAAAAAATTAAAAAATATATTGGTTTTATCATAAATTTAAGTGAAGATCGGGAAATTGCTTTATATGGGAAATAAAAATGGTCCTTCAGCATTTATTATTTGGACCACTGATTAATGGGAATAATAGATATACATATACCAATCGATATGTATAGATATGATAACTATATACGACAATTTTTGTCAGTCTAAAAGGGGTTATTTGTATGGGGGCTAGGTCAGAAAGGGATTCTGAGCCGTCGGTATATTAAAAGTTAGTAGTTACAAACATCAGCACAAACTAAATACACCCTCACCACATAGCGGTACAGCATATAAAAAGGGATTCTACCGCAACATTCGAGCTTGTTTGAAAAGACGTTTTTATACCCTGTATCACTATGTAGTCAGGGTATAATGACTTTGTGCTGATGTTAGTACCTTCCAAAAATATTTCATCTAAAACCATCATTTATTAAACGATCGACTTGAATCACTTTCCGAGTCGATTTAGCGATGTCCGTCCGTCCGTCTGTCCATCTGTCCATCTGTATGTCCATGTAAACTTTGTAAGCAAACTACACGTTGCAAATATGAATATCTTTGAATGGAATTCAGTACATAAGCTTATATCGGCCATAGGACGAACACTATTGAAATTGGTGAGAATCGATTCAAGTTCACACCTAGTCCCCAGACAAATGACTTCTATGAGATCGACTTAAATTGTCATAATATCCAAAATATGATATAGATCTCAGTCAAATTGGGTTTGTTTATGTTTATTACATCCACTAAACAGTAATCTAAAAACAAACCCTATAGGACAATTCTTAGTCATAGCCCCCATATAAAGGTAAGTCTATCAAAAAATAAAAATATTCCACAGATTTTTCTCAAATTTGGTTTATTAAGTTTTGCAAAATAAGCGACCTTATCGAATATTGTAGGGATCGGTCCTTTTTTCGACGTAGTCCCCATATAAATATAGCATCCGATATGAACTTTTTATATCCGAAGGCAAACAAATTTATAACAAAGCCACTAGTTGGACCTAAGAGATGGGTGTCTACACGTATCGTATAGTCGATCTATAATTTTCTTACTTGTGTTTTTTTTTTATTTAACTAAAATATTAAGCAAATCACAATTTTCTTTATATTTAAGAAATTATAGATAACGCAACACTAAGAGTCAAATAGATTGGCTTCTACTTTTTCTTTTTTTTTAACCTTTAACATAAAATTATTTAATCTTGGGTTCATCACATTAACAAAAATAGATTCTCATTTTTATTTATTATTTTATTAAATGCAATAGAAATGGTTACTGCTTGTCCTAGTAGTTGGCCACGTTATATCAAATCCCATTATATTAAATAAAAACCATGAATGGATGAATGGTTTTTCCACAACGTTTTTTTCCACTTATACATAAATCTTTGTATTGGTGTTACTCGGTTACTATGGACAAGAAGTTTTTTTTTTTAATGGTCACATTTTGCACAAAAGTTGCTCTGTAGTCGTAGTTTATACTGTAAGGTGAGCTGTATTATACGTTTGTATAGCTTGTTAATATAATAGTTGTAGAGTAATTGACGTTCTTTTTTTAAATTCATTCTTTTAGTGTTTAGGATTTTTTCTTTCTTTTGCTGTTGGCCTAAGGCAGTGTTGTTAGATTAAGGAAATTTTTATTGGTTATGGGGATTATTCTATTTTTGAAAAAGAGTATTTGATAGTTTTAAGGAATTTTAAGAAAAAATATTTTTAAAAAATGGTAACTTTAACTTTAGAAGTCTGAAAAAAAGGGAAATCATGCTATAAAGCTTAAATTTTTTATGGCTTTTAGAGGAAGAACTTCTTTGTGAAAGAACTAATATTTTCAATATCCACAATATAAAATAGAAATGAAAATTATACATCGCCAAATTCTTATCGAGAAATCACAAAAATGTTCAAAATAAATTGGGATACAAACATTAATTTAAGAAAATATTGTCGCTATACAAGTAAAAATTACTAACGGCCGTATTTATAATGAAGTACCTAGCATGAAGCATGTAGTATCTAGCATGAGTATCTATAATATTAATAGGCTAGGCGATTTCTTGTGACCGATGCTTTGTTCTACCGTTTTATTCCGATTTTGACCAAACGAATATCATTTGAAAGGTATTTCTTTTTAGCACTTTTGCAGATTTACAGTTTTTAAATTTTTTCCTTTATTTTGAGTAAATTTCATTTAAAGTTGCCACTAACACATACAAAAAATTATACATATGCTATGTGTGTTTTATTAAATTTGTTAATGTGTTTGTTACTGAGTTTGTTATCTTCATTCACAATAATAATAAACGATAAAAGTGTTGGTTTGTGAATTGGCTAAGTTTAAAAATAAAGCTGCCTAGAAATTGCACTCGAACTTCGAGCACTGGAATCTGCTAGTTATTTATAATTAGACCTCGGAATTTTGCATACTTTTTATTTTTCACCAGATTGGTACCAAACTTTGTATTTAGATGTTTTATCTTTTAAATATAACAAATTTTAATGCATATTGAAGATATGCAAAATATATGCAAAAATATGCCAAATATATGCAACATATGCAAAAAATATGCAAAATATATGCAAACGAATTTCATCGAAAAATTGAATTCCTCTCGTTAAATATTAAGTTTTACATTATGATTTATATACTTAAAAAAAATACTGTATAATTAAAACAAAATTTAAACATAGAATTTAAAATATTAGTCAAACAATTTTTGTGTATAATTTTTTCATTATTACCATTGTCATATCTACCTTCAAATCGATATGTCGCAAAGTCATCACATAAATAAATTTAAGTTGAATGAAGAGTAGTGTATAAAAGAATTTGGTAGGAAAATGGCTTAACAGCCTTTCTGAAAAGTGCTTTAAAATTGATGGAAAGAACATATTTTGTACAGCTTGTGGCAAAAAGGTGAAATTTAAATATTCAGACTTATGCAAACCAATTTTAAAATTTTTTACGAATTTCAAAATTTTTTCATCGAAATAATATATGTTTGCAATAAGCCTGATTGTTAAATTCAAAGTACGTTAAAATTTTTTTAATATTTTAGATTCCTTGCGAAAAAAAAAATCAATTGCAGCAACATATTGCTACTTCACTTCACGGAAGATCAAAAGCATCCAATAACAACAACGAAGAAAATGCGTATACTTCTAGCAACACGTCCAGAAACTTCTCCGACAATTCCGGCAATGAATTTAAAATGGATTTATGTGCAACGTTATTTGCGGAAATATACCATGGAAAGTTCTTAGCAATGCTACATTTAATAATTAAAAAAAAATACACAGGGCAACTAATTCCAGATGAAAGTACTCTCAGAAATACATACTTGGATAAATGCTACCAACAATCAATCCAAAAAATTCGTTATAGTATCAAAGGCGAAAGCGTTTTGATATCAGTGGACGAAACAACGGACAAGCTAGGGCGATATGTCGCGAATTTGATTGTATGAACATTGAGCGAAAATTAATCTTCATGCTCATTTTTATTGTCGTGTAAACAGTTGGTAGAAGTACATAATGCAACTGTTTCTCGATTTGTGAACGACAGCATTCGTATATTGTGGCCACACGGGAATGAGTCAAATGTTTTGTCGCTTTTAACGGATGCTGCGGCATATATGATCAAAGCTGGTAAACATTTCAAATTTTTTAATCCGTATCTCATACACAGAACTTGTTTGGCACATGCTTTAAATTTTCCTGTCGCTAATTCGTTCATATCCTGTGGGAAAAAAATTTTCGCTCAGTGCACAAAGCTACAAGCAAATACTAAATAAGGAGCTACCACCAGAACCGATCATAACCAGTTGGGGTACATGGTTGAAGGCGGCATCATTTTATGCAAATAACATGGAAGGAATAACAGAGTAAGACAACATTTTAGCTTTCCTGCATAATAATGAAACAACCGATAACCCATTATATTTGGACAACGACGATATGCATTTACTTAAGTTTAGTTAAGAAACAAATTCTAAATTTGCATTTTAGGGTCTTGAAACACTGAACCCAGAAGATGGTGAATCTATAAAGCTGGCAAAAAAACTGATAAAAAATCCCCAATTATGTTGGGATTTTATATATAAAAAATGGAATTTTGAGAGAGTTGCGGATATCATAACTTCGGGGTCTACTGAGGGGTCTACCAGTAGCAAAGTCTATCAATATCAGCCCTGTTTTTGTTGTTATATGAATAAGAGTGAATTTAAAATCACATGAAATTGAAATTTTGGGTTTCTTGAAACCACTTTTTTTATTCATTTAATGAAAACATATGTTTGAGCTAAGAACATATGTTATCTGGAAACCGAGTTTCAGAAAAAACTTTTAAGTATTTTGTGCATGTTTTTTTTTAAGTTTATAGAAAAAGTATAAAGAAAAATATTTTCTTTTAAAATAACAACATATTTGATCATTTAATTGTTTTTGTTCTTCAATATCATTAAATTAAAAATGACTTTTCTAGTTTTAAAAAGTTAGACGTCACCAAAAAAAGTTTCGATATTCAAATAAATTGGATTTGACTGGCATCACTACTGTTTCGAACATATGCAAAAAAATAAAAATATGTGATTTGATGAAAAAATTTTTTTTAATTCCTTTATTTGCAATAATTAGTGCATAAAGAATTTATGTTATAATTAAAAAAATTATAATGGAAAATAGATTGTGTAAATAAAAAGTTTTTATTATAGTTATAGAACAGCATCATAGCAAAAAGTGTGTTTTATTAACATCGACCACTTATTACGAGTTTTTTTTTTAAATCAGCGCAAAATGTAGACGTTTTTTAAAATCGTTAATGTCAAATTTTTTAAAATAATGACAAGGCTCAATAAAAAACATGTTAGAGTTTGATATTTCAATTTGTTTTTTTATCTCTTAAGACCTGCTTAGTAGAAAAAAAGGGCATTTGTTTTGATTTCACAAAGCCTTTTCTATGTGAATTAAAACGAGAAAAAATATTCTTATTGAAATTAGAGAACAGCAAAAAACTCGTAGATTTAAGAATTTTTTCATTAACGAGTTTTTTTTTTGTGATAGTGGTTTCAAGAACAGGGACGCACAGTGGTCAATTTCGCGAGATAGCGGTCAAAACTCTATAACTTTTGACCGGATTGGTATTTTTTTACGCAATTTGTTTTGTTCAATAGGAGGGACTTTAAGCTTCAATTTGCGTGTTCAAACGTAAAAATCGACTGATAGGAACGTAAGTAATTTGAAGTTAAAAATGCATTTTAATTTTTTGTTGAGTTTCCATGTAAAAGTTGAATATTTTGACATTTTAAATAGGTATTTTTTTTATAATTTCTTATTTTCTTCAATCGTATTTTACAACCAATACTTATTTATTATTCCTAAACTTAATTTTGGTCAGAAAGTGCCAACATTTGGCCCCTGACATTTATTTAGTCTCAATATTCACAGGGGCCAAAGGTTGGTTTTTTTTGGAAGAAAGCTAATTCTTGTGAGGATTAAACTGAAAAATAACACTGAAATTCCCAACAATATCAATTCCATTTGGATATATTATATACAGAACACAACATCGATAAAATTTTAAGTAAACTTTTACTATTGATTTAAAGTGCACATATATTTTATTTAAATGTATTAATAAAAATTTATACTAAAATTAGAAACAAATTATAATCTTTAAACTAGTATTAATTAAACAATATTAGTAAAAATTTCTTCCAAATAGCTTTGTTGTAGTTGTTTAGCTTCTTCATCTAACTCTAATGAGGTTGATTTCCATTTTTGTCGAATACTGGACATATATGGGTCTGATGTGCACAACAAAATATTAATAAGATCTTCATTAGTACAATATCTGGAAATTTTTCTGGTATTGTGCTCGCGAAAGAATCTGTAGTCTTTGTTCCTTTTTTCTTGGGCTTCTTCTGAGAGATCTCCAATTGGAAGCATATTGTGCTGAATTATTTGTTCCCCATGGAACAAAATTTTGTGAACTGTGGTTGGCATATGTCTCCAAGAATATTTTTGGTTATAAAGGGTTGCTGTCTCATTAGCATACTGACCAAATTTTTTTGCATCTGTCTTTTTGCTACATGCTATAACTTGTAATATGATTTGGAATCGTCGTATTAAATCATAATCTACTCCAGTTATAGAAGCTGCAGTTTCTGGATCGGAAAAAAATCTCCTTGCTGTATTTCCATCATTCGAATTTCCTTCTCCTTGCTTTGGCTGGTCAATTATAAGGCCTATCTCACGGTATTTTTCTTCAATATCTTTTTTTTTTTGCTTTCTTTTTTCCAAATTTTCTTTGTTGTTTCTCACTGTTTCGCCTAACGGGCCAAATTCCAAATCGTATCCCAATTTAAGAATATGCTCCATAAAACGAATTCTAGCATGAAGAGGTGACATTCCAAATTCATATGCTTCATTAATACTATCGTCTTGTGTTGGTGGTTGGCTCAATAGACTTGATGTTTTTTGGCATATGGTGCAGCTTGATGATGACTTTGTTTTGGTTAAAGCTTGTGCAATTTTTCCATCAATCATTGTGAGACACATTTTAAAATTTACTTCAATGTCTTGGTCATCAAATTTAAATGTTACTGGTTGAAGTTCTTTAATTTGATCATTTATTTTTCGAACTTCTTCATCTATGACATCTTGAGTCTCCTTTTTGTAAGCAAACTTTATTGGTCTACAAAATTTTGTTGACGAGGGAATTTCATTCTTCCATACATCTATCTCTGCAGCTCTACTAGTTGACGGCTCTGAACCAATATAAGTTTTTGTTAAACGTAATGGAACGAAAGAAATCATGAATAAATTGGCATCTGATGAATTTTCCGCATTACATTGTTTGTATTGTTTCTGGCCAGAGGACACATCACATCCCCATTTAGAAATTAAAGTCGTGCTGCAATTTTTAAACTTCTTTAAATAGTCAGCATCAAATGTCTTTAATAATCGTTCTGCAGTGTGTTCAAGAAGATCCTGCAATTTTATTTCTGCTGAACTTGAAGTTACACTAATAGCAGTTGGTGAAGGTAAGCAGCAATCTTTTTTGGCAGAAACTATATCTCGATATGATGGAAAAATTCCACAATTTTTTTCATTGGTTCGCTTCCGCAATTCTGTATATTGGTTTTTAGTCATTTTCAAATCCAAAAATAGTGCAAATGCTTCTTCTGGAGTAAATTTATTTTCTTCAGTTGGTGTCGGCATACTTTCTAAAATCCTTTTTGTGCGTCTGGGGCTTGCTTCCACTATTTTTTCAATGATAGCAATTTTACCCTTTTTAGTTTTCGATGGTTGAATTTGATGCAGAAATGAATCCTTTATGATGCTACAAGAAACTTATTCATTGATATGTTTAAGCTTGCGTCTTCGTGATCTTTCACTACAATTATCAATTGGCTTTGCTGGTCGACCACCTTTTCCAGTTTCCGTGGTAGTTACCGATGGCTTTTTAAAAATAAGTTTATTTCTTAGCCATTCTTGGTTGCGTGAGTAAAACAATTTCTTGTTTCTGGAACATTGATTGTACCGTTTTCTTAAAGTATTTAAAAAGTTTTTTATTTTTAAGTTATGAATTTTAATTTCTTGTTTGTCGCATATTTTGAAGAATGGATTATTCATTATATGTAAAATAATGTCGTTTTCATCTTTCCGTTCAAAATATATATCAGATAGAACACTATAACTGAATTTAGCCATTGTTTAAACAATAATGAAGAAAAAAAAATGAATGCATGGATTAATATACTATTGCTCGAAATTTCAACATGATCTTTTTTACCTCTTTGAAACATAATATAACAGGTAGTTGGTTTTACCAGTTATTTCCATTGGTTTTAAATTTATTTGCAATTTTCACGTATTTTAGTTGTGTAATATTAGATGGCAATAAAATCTTTTTTACCTTTTCCAAATGAATTGCCATATACCACATAATTTGAGAGTTCTATTGTCATTTTTGTCAAAATTTTGATACACCCTTCTATGTGGGCTAGGTCCAAATATGGGCCAACTTCTCCTAATTTCAACAGAATTATTTTTTGGGTCAATAAGAACTCTTGTACAAAATTTCATCAAAATATATGCATAATAGCCACTTTCACATACAAATAACTTCTCAAAAAATATGACGTGCATTTGTACCGAATATCTTACCTTGGGTCAGAAAAATTGCTGTAGCTCAAAAAGTGCAGTCCCGATGCATGGACATGTATATATAGGAATGTAGGGGAGAGTTAGGACTACAAAATAGTAAATTTGTGTTTTGACTCAGCTTGACTCACAGGAGTTGTGCTCTATGAAGTAGGAAATTTCCGAGAAATTTGACCTTTTTTAAAAAAAAAATTTAAATTGTTCTGAAAACAGTAGAGCTTAAATTTTTTTACCAGTAATAGGAAATAAGTTAAGTTACAATACAAAATTTATTTCGTCAAAATTAAAAATTTTAAAATTAACTAAAAATATCATAAATTTACTAAATTCTGAAAAAGCCCATTTTGGACCACCCTGTTCTCAGTGAAATAGTTGAAATAGAGTTCTAATTTTTTGGCTCCCGAGGTTTACTACTGTCTCCTTTCATATGAGTCTAATAACTTTAAAATCGGAGAACAAAAACCAAAAGGAGTTTTGGCCGCTATCTCAAAATATTGACCACAGTGGGACGTATATTTAAAAAAGCTGAAAATATTGTTCATAACTGGTGCTTTTGGAATGGATTTAAAAGAGATATTTGAAGCCAGTTTGAAAAGAAATCCAGATTTTAATATACTTCAAAAAATAAATAATCTCAATACTGAAGATTTGTCTGGAAATATCATTAAACATAAATTTGCTCCAATTACCTCCTGTCACGTTGAAAGACGTTTTTCCGCTTACACAATAGTTTTTGGAGAGAAATGTCAAAGGCTCCCAATTAATAATTTAGAGAAAATTATGATTGTATATTGTAGTACCAATTATATTGAATAGTTTTTAGAATATCTTATGTATTAAGTATCATTTGCTCTAATTTAATATCTGTTCATAATTAATAAAATTTCAATATGTATACCACCCTCTGAGTAGCTGTTATATTACTTTTTGATTTGTTTAACATATTTTGCATGTTTTTTGCATACTTTACATATTTTGTGCATAGTTTGCATATATTATACATATTTTGGCATATATTATGCATATGCATAATATGCAAATATGCAAAAATGTAAAAAAAATTAAATATGCATATCGATTTCAGCTCTATTTTCAATGAAACGAGCCTTGGTGTCATCGGAATTTACCAATCTTAATTCTTAAACAAGTAAGAGTATTGATAATAAATGAAGCACCCAGTGCAACAACAAGATAACTCCACTTTTTTGCGAAATAGGTTTTTTAATGCAGAAATAAAAAATAAAAAATCTGCGTTGTTCGGTGCACAAAAAATACATCTAACTTGACTCTAGGATACGAAAACTCGCTTTTGAAGTTTTGTTTTCAAAACGGAGCAAGAACACGATATCTCCTGGAGTTGAGTTGTCTTGTTTTTGCACCGCTTTTCAAACAATAAGCCTTAAGCCACATCTAGTGGTCTGTTAGCATCTAGTGGTCTGTTTTGAAAAATGTGTCAGTTGGTTCTTGGTGTTAGGATACGGTGCAAGTATACATGTGTTTATAATAAATTTAAAACAATGAGTGAAAGTGAATCATATTTTTCCATATCGGGTTCCGAATATAAAAATGGATCTGATGATGAGGAGACATCGAGTAGTGTTGATACTTTACATGTTCAGAAAGGTAAAAAATTCATTAAAATGTTTAAGTTTTCAGTTAATGTTATTGGTTTGTATGGCTTTAGGAAAAAAGTGTGTGCGCAATCAGAACGCGTGGAAAAGGAACGCAGCTAAAAGGAAGAGAGCAGAAGGTAAAAAGTATACAAACCGTAAGGGTAATACCGTTGCAGCAAAAACAATGGGCCAGCCTTGCAGTTGCAGAAAAAAATGTTTTGATTATGGACGTCAGAATCAGTATGCCAAAGTTTTTCAAGAATTTAATGAGCTGGGAAATAAAGAAAAACAAGACGCATATTTGTGTGGATTAATAAGGCAAAATGCAGTTAAGAGGCGTCGATCTGCGAGTGGAAATGAAGTGAGAAAATTCCAAAATAAATATTTTATAATTGGCATTAAACATGAAATAGAGATATGTAAAAAAGCATTTTGTTCAGTTCATGGAGTCCATAAAAGTCGCATCGAAAGACTCTCAAGCTTTTTGGTGAAAAAAGTAACTGCGCCCTCTGACATGAGAGGTCGTCACGCAAACAGAGTATATAAGATTCCAGAAGATGTTGTTCAAAATATTGACAGCCATATTAAAAGTTTCCCAAAAAGATCTTCTGACTACAGCCAAAATAAGGAATCGAAGTACTTACCTTCCGATTTAAATGTAAGGAAAATGTATACTCTTTACTTAGAAAAGTTTGAGCCAAGCGCTTTTGCATTGATGGCTGAAGAAAATGGTAACCCAAAGCCAACAGTTACATACGATTTTTATAGGGAATACTTTGCGAAAAATTTTAAGCTTTCTTTTGGATCACCTAGATCAGACACTTGCCAGACGTGTTATAGCCATGAAAAGAAAATAGCTGCAGCTGATTCTGAGGAAGAAAGGCGTGCACTCAAAGTTGCGAAACATCTTCACGAAAAGAAGGCTAAGGCGTTTTATGATGATCTACGCGAAAAAAGCTGCTTACAAGACCCGACAGTTGAGTGCCTTACTTTTGATTTCCAACAAAA
This sequence comes from Cordilura impudica, assembly GCA_963682025.1. Classification (NCBI taxonomy): domain Eukaryota; kingdom Metazoa; phylum Arthropoda; class Insecta; order Diptera; family Scathophagidae; genus Cordilura; species Cordilura impudica. The sequence continues at coordinate 231,829,629 of OY821519.1, forward strand.
TTTGCCACTTCCGCTAATACCATCGGGTGATGTATTTTATAAAAGGCAGTTATGGGTGTTTAATTTTTGTATTTTTCAATGCAGTACCTAAAAAAGCTACATCTACATGTATGATGAGACAATCGGGAAAAAGGTCCAAATGAAATAATCAGCTTTTTGCATCATTTTATTGAACACATTATGAGTGAAACTGTGAGAAAATTATATTTATTTTCCGATAATTGCGGTGCTCAAAATAAAAACAACACTCTCGTCCAATATTTATATGCTGTTGTAAAACACAAAAATATAAGCCTTATTGAACATCACTTGCCAGAACCAGGACACAGTTTTTTGCCCTGCGATCGCTCTTTTGGCGTTACAGAGAAACAGAAACGTCGAGTAGAATGCCTTTACCTGCCAAAAGACTGGCAGAATTTAGTGGAAAAATGTTCCAACAAATTTAAAGTTATATCAGTGAGCAATGAGAACATATTTGATTTTAAAACGAGCTTGGACCATTTCCAAATATCGAAGATTTTGCTACAAAAAAGAACAAAATGTCGCAAGTATTTCAGCTTCTTGTAATCACCATGGGCCATTAACAAAATTCGATATAGCAATGAAAGCAAACTTCCAGGATAACTCCTTCGAGCCAAAACTTTTATACACAACTAATCTAGCCATCAACCCGAAAAAATATGACGATGTTATGAACTTGCCACAAAAGTATGTTCCTCCATCGGATATACATTTTTATGATAATTTAATGTCGTAGCAGTCTATTCAAGAAGCTGAAAACACTGACTATGAAGATGACAACGAAGGACCCCTTTGATTTTTGCCAATATCGGTGCAAAAACAGGACAAGTCCAAAAGCAAAATTATTTTTTTTTTACTTTAAAATACAACTTTTTAATATGTTTTTGAATTAAACAAATTTGTTTTGATTATTTCTTTTCAAAATTAAAAAATATTTTGCAATTCTTTTGGTTTCTTATTTTTGAGAAAGATTTTTTTAATTTTCTCAACATTTTAAAAAGTGGAGTTATCCGGTTGTTGCATAGGCTGCTTCAAATGTAAACAAAATATTGGAAAAAGTAAACAATTTGTTAAACTTAATAACAAATTCTTTCAGCAATTGTTTGGTATTTCGGTGTTTGCTTTTTGGTCATCGTGGTTGCTGATCGGCATGCATTTCGGTTATATACCTATATGCATGCGTTTCCGATTATATGACATAACTTCTCGTTTAATTTAGTTTTTGCTAATTAAATAGCTCGCCCTAACCTCCATTGCAAAGGTAATGGTTGTGTAGGGTGGCTATATGCATTAAATCGTGCTAATTGGAGATGGCTGTATAGTTTTTTTTAACTGGCGAAATATTTTTTCATTGCAGCCATATAGGTCGGATGGAGTAACAAAATAATAACCAAAAAAAACTATCTCAACTTTTTTATTAAAATATTGCCATATTTGGAAAACATAGAGAATAAATTTATAATAATAAATAATTAAATTAGGGATGCCAAACGCAAAAAACCAAATGTCCCAAACATTTTAAGTGATATAATTTGTTATCATTATTTTCTGAAAAACTTCAACAAATTTTCATCCAAAAAAAAAATTATGAAAATTAATATATAAATAACATTCTCATCAAATTGCGTTTATTTATGTAACAATTTTTATGTTCGCAATTCTTAAATATCATTTGACGTTTTCTAAAATTCATTGAATTTAAATTAATGTTTTCTGTACGATCAATGATCCGACAATCGCAAAATATATCGACAGCTATTGTTGTTTGCACTAAGGATTAAGTAATTCATTAAGTACATACATCTTAACGACAGTCGACCAATCTATTTATACCCTATACCACTATGTGGTTTGGGTATAATGACTTTGTGCTGCTGTTTGTAACAACCAAAAATATTTGACCCAGACCCATCTTTAATTATACCGATCGAATCAGAATCACTTTCTGAGTTGATTTAACAATGTCCGTCCGTCCGTCTGTGTGTCCATGTAAACCTTGCAATCAAACTGCAGGTCGCAAATATGAATATATTTTGATGAAATTTGGTATATAAGCTTTCAATTGGTGAGAATCGGAGAATTTGTGAGAATCGGTCCATGTTCAGACCTAGCCCCCATACAAATTACCCATATGAAATCGACATAAATTGCCATAAGATCCAAATTGTCATATAGATCTTACTCAAATTGGGTTTGTATGCATTCATTATATCCATTAATGAGTAGTCCAAAAATGATCCCTTTGACCCCATATAGAGCTGCTTCCCGATCTTCACTTAAATCTATTAAAAAACAAAAATATTGCACTGATTCTTCTCAAATTTTGTTTGTATATATTTTTGCAAAATACAAGAGACTTTACCAAACATGATCAGGATCGGTCCATTTTTGGACCTAGTCCCTATATAGATATAGCATCCGATATGAACTTTTTCATATCTGCAGCCAAAAAATTTATAAAAATCCCACTCAAATTTGGTTTTTGCTTATTTTCTATGTCCAGTTAGTTGGGCCTAAGAGATAGGGTTTCTAAAAGCATGGTATAGGGTATCGTATAGTCGGTCTAGACCGACTATAATTTTCTTACTTGTTTTCTATTTATTTAAATTGTAAACGAGTGGCATCTCTGTCAAAGTAAGCGAAAAACACAAAGAATAGAAAAAAAAACTACTTCGTGTTTGACAGGATGATTTTATTTTTATTTATTTATTTAATAGGTCAATGGAATAAATCCTTACAGATTTGTATAAATTATATAATTACATATGTACATATATTGAAACAATTAAATGATTTAAAAATAAAAACAAATAGTTAGGAATGAAAAATCAAATAATTGATAAAGATTATTATAAACACAACAAATTCTTCTAAAAGGATCAGCTAGAGCATAGTTGGTTTGAAAAGATTTAACAAAGAGTGGTTGGAATTGGCGTGATACTCGTTGAGGAACATTAAAAGTTATATTGTTGACAATAAAGTCAGAACAGATTTCACCATTAATTAGGTTGATAAATAAATGTTACTTTTAGCATAGTCCTACGGCTTTCCAAAGTAGGTAATTTTATTAATTTAAGTCGATCAACGTATGAAGGTAGATTAATTGCATAATTCCCAGGTAAGCCACGTAAGCAAAAGAGAGGAAATTGTTTCTGTACAGACTCGAATCGTTGAATATGAATGTTATAGAAGGGATCCCATATTAATGACCCATATTCTAAAATAGGTCTTACAAGAGATGTAAAAAAATCATGTGAGTCCGATCACAGGGAAGATATGTAAACATCTAGTAATTAAAAATTTTTATATGTCATTTTTTAAAATCAAACAGAAAGCGTCATCTATTTATCACTTATAGCAAAAACTGTTTCAGCTAATTCAACAACCCTTTGCTGTAAAACGTTAAAAATATCCCAATATAAACGTATATAAGTGATACATAGATGACGCTTTTAAAAAAGTGGCATAAAAAAACAATGTTATATCATAATTTTTTCACCAATACAATCATAAGTCACACAGCGTTATCTGCTTCAGCTCACACCGATATGAGTTACGCTGTTTTTGTGATTGTATTGTGAAATAGAAATTTACCCCCCTGCGCGTATAGATGTTTACACATCAAAAGTTGTTTGGTTATGTAAGGATCAATAAATTCTTTTGCCCATCTTTTAATAAAGGCGAGTGTACCTCTAGCTTTATTAACTGTCATGGTGACGTGAGATACAAAGTTTAATTTAGGATCAAGTAGAATTCCTATATCCAGAAAAGTATCAACAAGTTCAAGCTGATATCCGCCCAAAAAGTAGTTAGCAGGAAAAACATTATTTCTAGAAAAACCCATACATTACTTTTTTTTAAATTTAGTTCCATTAGGTTATGGTTACACCACGAAAAGAAATTGTTGAGATCTGATTGAAGATGAATATGATCATTATGTTGACAGTAACTTAAAAAAATTTTAACATCATCAGCGTACATTAAAACGTTGCAAAAATATATCACTTTTGGAAGATCATTGATGAAAAGGGAGAAAAGAATTGGTCCAAGATGGCTGCCTTGAGGAACACCAGAAGTCACAGTAATATCTTTAGATGACATATTATTATACATTACACGTTGTGTTCTCTCAGAAAGATATGATTTTATCCATTTAAGGCTTAATGGTGTTAAACCTAATAAATCCAATTTGATCAGTAGAAGATTATGGTTTACTTTATCGAAAGCCTTACTAAAATCGGTGTATACTGCATCTGTTTGTTTTTTCTTGACAAAACTATTGTTAATTATTGTCGTAAAATGAAGCACATTTGTAACGGTAGAGCATCCTTTCCGAAATCCGTGTTGAAATGGTGACAAAATTGCCGATGAGTGATAGCACAAAAAATCTGTAATAAATTTCTCGAAAAGCTTAGGGATTGCACTAAGTTTAGCAATACCACGGTAATTAGAAACATTCGATATATTTCCAGATTTAAATAATGGAATGATGTAAGAAGCTCTCCAAAATTTTGGAAAATAACCGTTTTTTATTGACGCATTAAACAACAGAGTCAGTGCTGTTGCCAAGGAAGTAGCACAATAATTGAGTATAGAACTAGGTACTCCATCAGGTCCATGAGTAAATGAAACTTAAAGTTTCTTCAGGCTATTAACAAGTTTTGCCTTATCAATTAGGGGAAAAGATATAGCTTGATTTGTGTTTATTGGATATGAATAGCTGTTGGAACAATATTGAGCAACATAATATGTACTAGCAAAAAAGTCTGCAAACATGTTACTTATTATAGTATCATCACTAGATTCGATATCGTTAAATTTCATTACAGATGGATAACCAGTAGTTTTTCTTTTTGAATTAACAAAGTTGTAAAATGCTTTAGGATCACGATTGAAGTCTTCCTTCATTTTGTTTAGATAGTTTTTGTATAAATAATTGTTAAGAATATTATATTCGGCACGATGAATGAAGTATTTTTCAAAAAATACAAGAGAACCAAAAATTTTATGTTTAATATCTTTATTTTTTTTTTACTAATATTTCTGTTTATTTATTTGAAAATCAAATAATGAATTGAATATGCTATTTAATTTTTTTTCTTTTTATATTTATAAAAAAGTTTTTTAATAAAAGCAAAATATTTTCACTATTTTATGATTTTTATTTATGTATGATGACATTTCAACCCAAAAATTTAAGTTTTTATCGATTGAATAAACAACACAAAAATGGTTGTCGTTTAGATAACAACAACAGCTGACTTTAACAATAGCGAATATCGTTTAAAAATTTTATTGATAATTTTGCTATTTCCTTTTTTTATCGTTAAAAGAAGCTACTGAAAAACTATTATGCCAATGCCAATATTTTTTTTAAATGTAAACATTTTTTAAATGTAAACTTTTTTTTTTGGAATTTCAATTTGTGTTTAACGTATGAAATTTATATATTAAAGATGCAATTGATGTCTTCTAAATTTAAAATTATTATTTCCGACGATTTGATATGATTTTCTGAAATTCAATTAATTGTAATTGTTGGTTTGGGTAACTCCCTCACCAAGATTACTTTCCAAGAAAGTCGAGTAAAATTCAATTGATTTAAACAAGTTTTTTTTAAATCGTATATTTATGCAGCTTCTTGCTGTGTATTCAATGAGTTACAATTTTTAACTAACTTAAAACCTAAAACAATGAGGGTTATGAAGTGCCATTAGCACACAAAGAAAATGACTCAAATTGACAAAAAGAGAAAAAAAAATATATATATATATATATGTAGATGAAAAAACTTAACGATGAATAAATTGAAAAGGCTATACTGAGCAAAAAGTAATTCAAAATTCAATTTTATGGAGAAAAAAAAAACAGGTTGAACTGGGTTCAACAGTAATTTATGGAAATTTTTAATTCCAGATTTTAGAATTGATATTTTCTAAAATTTGAATGGAAAATTTAAAAAGTTCAATTTTGTATTTTTGTGAATAATACTGCTTTAGTAATTATAAACAATTTTAAAAATTAGATGTAATCGCAATCAGATATTTTGTAGGTAAATCAGAATAATAATTCTATATTACTAGTAGAACTGTTTTGAAAGCAAAAAACTCATTGATGAACTCGGTAACTCTATTTTGTGAAGACAACAAAAAGTTAATATGCCAAACTTATATTCATATTTGTAAAAGAATAATGAAAAAACGTATGAAATAAAAGAACAGCCCGTGTATACTCTTAACATTGTTCTGTATGATATCTAGTCGAAAATATTGACATTCATGTTAAAATAGAAATAACTATTGCAAAGCTAATTAGAACAAAAATTGTGGCGCCATCTACTGTGGCATAGTCACGCTGAGCAAAATGAAGTGACACTCTGTTAATGCAAAAGAAATGTATTTTCCCCACAACAAAATATTGCAGAATTTTATGTAAATAAAATAATATACCGATTTATTTCTAACATGCAGTTATTATGGATATAAATATATAGAATATATGTATATTATTTGTATTATCTAATATGTGTATGTATGTATATGTAAATATTACACACAAAAAATACAACATCAAACGTTATTTTTGTGTTTTTCTCTTTAAATTAATTAATACATAAATTTTTTTTTTTTGCTAAATTTACATTGTTTTTTTTTTTTTAATAACAACTACGTATTTTAGCATTATTTGCTTTAGATGCTGCTGAATTTTTACTCCCTTTATATTAACTCGTAGTCGAAAAAATTTTAGGTCGATTTTAACCCCTTTCCCGTAACCCAATCAATCTGAAACTTTGCAGTCAGGCTCATGGCAATTACAGAAATGAGCTAATAAATTTTTTTAGTGATGCCAAAACAATGGAAACTTTTAAATTTTTCTACCAGAGTTGATAAAAAAAAGTACAAAGGGTTAGTTTTAATTATATTATTACCACAACGACAACATTTACAACATTTAGAATAACAACAAGAACAAAATAGAAATATCATATTTTTAATTTTTTTTTACTTTTTCAGAGATTATTTCCCTGGAGCTGTTCCACCAATTTTAATGATTTTTGAAATAAAAATCTTCCCACGAGTTTGGTGAATCATTTTTACTAAAAATGATGACCCTAGCTATCGTATTGAGGGCGTGATCGTGACAAGAACAACATAGAAAATTATATTTTTTCAAGACTTTTTTTTAGTTCTTCATTCAAACCTCGGGCTCTAATCAACCGATTTGGACGATTTTAAATAGCAAACTTCTCAGGATGTTAATGAATCATTTTTTATATCAACGAGCACACTAGCTGCCCGATTAATGCCGCCATCGTGATTTCCACAGACGGACAGACGGACATCGCTATATCAACTCCGGTTGTTATAAGGATCACAAATATTTATATTTAATGGGGTCCAAAATTTTTTTTCTAATTATTACAAACGGAATGACAAACTTATATATACCCTCTGCACACTGGAGTGGAGGGTATAAAAATATGCAAATATGCAAAATCCGAGGTCTATTTATAATGCACTTGCTGTTGCGTTTGTTAAACAAAATATATAAATAATTTTTAAGTGCAAACAAATATTTCTTTCTTTTGCAATCTTTTAAACCTTTTTTCCATAATTCTCAAATTAAAATAATTTTGTTGTACAAATTAAAAACATTAAGGAATGAAATCACACAAATTGAAAGTAAACAAAGTTGGTTTTCGCTATATCAGGTGGCATTAATGCAAAAAATATGGTGGCATTAGAAATTTCAGAGTTGTTTTTAAAGCTATTAGATGACAACAACAAATTTATCATAAATAAACTATGTGCAGACTAAAAAAGGCTAATCGGTTGACTAGTAAGAACCTCGTTGAGCGCGACATGTAAACAGCAGCTAACTTTTCATTATGAATTCGGGGGTTAGTTTTTTTTACAAGAAGTGCAAAGAATTACTTATAAAAATTATTCCTAAAACTACCTATTTAGAAGAAATGTTTTACCGTACAATCGTAAGCTTTAGTAAATATGCTATCCACAGCATCCCTAAGAATCAATTTCCAACCCGTTATAAACCCATGTTATTATCATGAGTGATGACCTAACTTTTCACTACATTTGGATCACAAGTATCAAGAATCTATTTCACTTCTTTGCAAACTCTTTTTTTTTTGCTAGGATATATTATATCTATTAAAAACTGAGGTCTTACCTTTTAATCATATTTATACGGCATCCTTCGACCTGCAATGACATATAAAAAAAAAAGAAAATAAACATTAAAATTTTTTTTTTGGGGAATTTTTGTGATTGGTTATTAGGGCAACCCTAACGGTAGCCATTTCTCAAACAAAGCAATATACTCCTTTCCGTGTACTGTAACAATATGTATTGTATTAATATAAAATGCTTATAAAGACAAAAAAAACTTGGTGTAAAGAAGAGTGTAGCAGAGTACGCTTGTACGAACTCCCAGATATAATTCTCTTGTTGCAAATGTAATGTGAATATGACCATTGGACTTTTTAGTGGCTCCTTAAACATATATCTGTAGCATATGGCTAAAATAAGCTGCCTGACATGTGTAGCAATTGTTTGAAGTGTTTATGAGTGTTTAGTTGTAAGTAAGTAACATACTTTTGTATGCTATTGGCAACGGTGTAAGTATAGTGGGCTTGCGAACACATTAATTGCAGCAGAATTTTGTATTAGTGTAACGAAGGTACTTGTCAGAAATATAACGAATATATATTCAGAATGTTTCTGTATATATGTATATCTAAGGTTACTACAGACACATAAATAAATTTTCCATAATAAGATTCTGAAGACATTTAAACGGAAGATTTGTTTTTTAATATACATTTTGAAGATGAATTTCGCAGAAGCACACAATCATGGTAAAAGATTTTGAACAAGGAAATTGAACGGTTAGTTCTAAATTAATTTATAATTTCAGTAAAAACTAACGAAAAATCATTTCATCGGATAATTGTGAAATATACAAAAGTAACGAAAACTTTTATGTTCACTTTTAAAATAAATCGTCTGAAATTTTTTGATATAAAGTATGTGCACGAAAAACTCTACTACAAATTATAATTAATTAAAATTCCAAAATTTTTGTTTAATCATCTTAGCATTGTAAAATATGTTGACATATGTTTTACATATATTATCAATAGTTAATAATTATTTTACTTTAGAATGGAACGATATTATGTGAATGAAAACCATGTGAAAAAAATCATTACAATTATCAATATAAATACGTAGCGGCCTTTAAAAACAATCGTTTATGAGGCAAAAGTTTTTCGGCAAATGGTTTCCCGGGTTACTAAAAACTATAGCGAATGCCTTACAATTAAGATATGTCCGGGAAGGTGGAGAAAAATGAGGACTATAGTGAGGTACTTTTTAAGAAAAATCCGAAAAGCAGTTCAGTTAATTAATTTCTTGAATCTTTCGTAAGAAGACAGCTAAAGGAGGCCGGACTGAAATCATTTGAAGTATCGGAACTCAAAGAAGGATATCGTGCTAAAAAACTTAAACATAATTTCACCACCAAGTCTGAGTAACGCACTATAGACGATGACTTACACAGCTACCAGGAGTAGATTTTGAAGTAGTCGCTACTAGAGGGAATGTCCTTCCACAATTTAAAAGGAAACAAAAATCTCGAAACGTTCTTTTATCATGAGTCATGACATAAATCGGATTTTGAATGGTTTCGTATCAAGAGATGTGAATTAACTCCAGAGCCCAAAAGTAAGGGCCAAAGCAATATATTGGGCTCTTGCCAAATGAGTGATGAAGATCGCAAAGCAAGTCGCCATCAATAGCATAATTTTTGCTCGGAAACGGTCTGTGAACAGCAAAAGGATCGTTTAAAGTTCAATAAAAACATTTATTAGCGGAATCGGTCCGGAATCACTCAAGAGAAAAATGGTTCATATCTACTAGGTGGACAAAGGCAAAGGTTGTATTTCTTCCCAAAGGGGGAAACAAACCAGCAAATCATTCGAAATCATATAGACCAATCAGTCTTTCATCTTCATGCTGAAGACCATGGAGAAACTGAACGATCTCTACATTCGCAATAAAAATCTGAAAAGCAGACTATTACATAATCTTCAATTTGCCTACCAAAAAGGTAAATCAACGACCACAGCTGTCCACAAAGCAACTTCAATGATTGAAAAAACACTGGTCATAGAAGAAACTTTTGACAATGCCAGCTTTCAATCTATGGAAGGAGCGCTGATCAGATTAGACTTAGACTCGGATACAATACTCTCTAGATATTATTCGTATCTAATCTTGGAGATGAGGAGAGAAGTATTAGTATTATAAAACGATGCCCTCAGGGGGCATACTTTTCCCATTATTATAGTCAATTTTGGTGGATGACCTCATTGTAAAACTAAATGATAATGGTCTTACCGCTGTGGGTTATGGAGATGACATCACAGTGTTTATAGGTGGAACACATGACCAGACAATTGCGGAACAAATGCAAGAAGTAGTAAGGCTTACATGGGAATGGTGCGAAGACATAGCTCCTACAGTAGCTATGGAGGTTATCCTAAATCTCACTCGAATTCAAGAAGAAGCTATTGTCCTTCACAGACTATAAAAATGTAATGAACACCTGAAGCTCCTTGATAAAACCAAAAGTATCAAAGATACGACTTCATCCAGTAACCAGATAGATCCTGCATTGGAACTTGAAAAAAAACTCCACTGTTCATATCCCGAGCAGATTCGATTGAGAATCCAACCCTACATGGATGAACGAAGACGTGGTACACTGAGCGGGGGTTTACGGACCTAGATGCAAACTCCACATCCCCCTATGCAATGAATCCATAATATTTACAGCGGAACTGTACGCACCCAAAGCAGCTACTGCTAAACTAATGGAAAGAAACCTGACAAGGACGAAGACAAATGTTATGTCAGATAGCCAGGCTGTTTTAAAAGCACTGGGCAAATCGGTATACCACCATAAATCCGTGCTCGAAAGCCATAGAGCCCTAAGTAAACTAGCTGAACTTAATAAAGAGACGCTTATATGGGTACCAGGTCACAATGGATTTGAAGGAAATGAGAACGTCGATGAACAGGCAAGCTGAGGAGCGGAAAGACCATTCATTGGTCCAAACCATCAATTCGGATTCACCAGAAAAGACAACCGAGAACATCGACAGATGGATTAAATATGAGTCAGTGGAGTATAGGAATCGACAAATACTACTTCAACACTAGCATATCTAAGGAGGAGGCATACAAAACATTGGCGGTGGAGGACATCATCAAGTTCTTAAACGCTGTAATAGACTTATAAAGCAGGAAAGAACACAAAACTGAAAGAGGGTGCGCTAAAATCTACTTGGTCGCAGTGCAGGCGGGAATAACACTCAATCCGAAAACATCGTAAATCGTAAATCGTACCACTATTTATTTATCTTAAAATTATTATGAGCGCACTCCTTAATAGTGATGTGAATTGCCCAAATTTACTACACTCAAAATAATTTTTTATAAAATATTGTTAAAAATACAATATCGAAAATATTTTTTTAAGTCAAAAAATCCTTCTTTCTAAAATTAACTTCATCGATAGAACTGAAATAGATCCAGAGAACTGAAATCGATAGATCCAGAGAACTGAAATAGACGATATAGATTTGGAAGTGGATCACCATCAACGATCAAGTTGATTACATCCTCCCCATTATATGTGAGAAACTCACAATTGCATAGAGAATCAAAAAAAAAACCCCCCACCCGAATATCCTAGCACTTGATCTTCTCAGCAATCGCATTCACTAATGCCTAAGAAGTAGATTGACTACAGAACTCATAATAAATTCATGAGAAAATCTAAGCCAATGAATATTTATTTTGAATTTATGTAGAAAAATTAATTTTTTTCTGGCATTGACCTGATTTAATATTTTAAGTATTAATTCTAAGATTTAATTAAATAATTACTGCTAGATAAAAAAGTAACCATTAACGAATCAAACTTGGGCTTGTCATAGGATGAAAATTATCTTTTAGATATCAATTTGTCAATCCGTTTGTAACTCATCGAAATAAATTCCGGAGCCCCCATAAACTATATATATTTCGTATCCTTACAAATGAAGAAGTCGACATAGCGATCTTCATCAGTCTATCTGTTGCAAACACCCTCCTGTCCGCAAGTAGGTCGCTCTACTTAGGCTTAAAGTGTTCGTCATAATCTGCAGCAGTTTGATATTGAATTTGAAGCATCTAGACCAAACAGCTGAGAAATAAAATTTCATATAAAAAAATAAAATTATTAATACGTAACAGAACATGTGCATAAACATACATATGCGTCAGCGGTGCATACACATTTTGGTTTGCTTGTGTTACATGTGAAAAAAACAACCAGAAAAAAATATGTATGCTTCGCTAATAAAGAAACAAGCAAAAATATAATTGTATGTGTTTATATTTATGCTGATTGCTTTTAATATTTGCTTTAAATAAAAAAGCACGAAAATTCCTAAAACTTTTGTTAATTATCTTATTAATGTCAATCAGTATTATAAAAAATCTAGCCTCTATATTTTGAAATCTAGCCTTTTTGTCTCTGAATCAGAGTTCAGAAAAAAAAACAAACACTGAATAAAAAACTCGTACATATATGCAAACAAACACAGCTCAGACCAATAAACACATATTTTTATTTTCATATCAATTATGTGTGTTTCCAAATTTTGTTTTGTGCCGAACACAATCATGAATGTGTTACGTTTTAATATTTGGTTATCTACATGAACATGTTTTTATCACGTATTTTTTGTTTCGAACACACATAATCCACACAGCTACGAGTGTAGCTTTATTTTGAGTTCATGATCTTGCACGTGTACTGCTAAAAAACAGAATATGAACAATAAACAGGTTCGAGCATAACTTTATTTTCAGTTCGTGTTCTCGAACGCGTACAGCTAAAAATTAATATATTATGCAATCGCGATCGGGAAAATCTGATACATCACTATAAAGACGCCAACAATTGTTTCAGCCAAATTCATTAAAAAATCTAAAATAATTCACTAGCAGTTATAAGAAAAAAATAAATAAAAAGATAATAAAAACAATAAAAAAAATAATAATAAAAAAATTATTGAAAATAAAAAAATAATAAAAATAAAAAAGTAATAAAAAAAAAATTTAATTAACTCACAAACAACATATAAAATTTCTGTGTTTTGTATTTTATTATTTTTTTTTATTTTTATTTTTTTTTTATAACTGATAATGAATTATTTTAGATTTTTTTAATAAATTTGATTGAATCAAACTAGCCAGTCGTCGTTCATAACCAATTATAGCCCAGCAACTAGAACGATATACTATTACACAGGAAACCCGAGTTGAATACTTCACAATATTTTCCTGTGTTTTATACCCTTCACACCATTGCGCAGAGGGTACATAACTATAAGTTTGCCATTCCGTTTGTAACGCATCGAAAAATTTATTTGCGTCCGTGCGTCTGTGCGTCCCTTCAAATCATGCTCATTCACAAAAGAAACGATTTACCTGGGCAAATCTATGACAGTATCATTTGCCAATATTTCAAGCAGGTTGATATTCAAAATGGGGTAAGTCAGGTATCACTGTGCCAAGATATGACCACAAATATGGGAACACTTTTAAAAAAAATTTAAAAATTCAATGTGTTTTTGGTGTAAAAATTTCGTATTAAGTTTATCAAATTGTTTTTCAAATATTTGGTTTACGTTTGTTATAAATAGTGCAATAAGTCCATACTAGCGGATTTCAGCGCTCGAAATTCGAGTGCAATTTCTAGGCAGCTTTTTTTTCAACTTAGCCAATTCACAAACCAACACCTTTATGGTTTAGTATTATTGTGAATGAAGAAAACTAACTCATTAACAAACACATTAACAAATTTTATAAACACACACATAGCATATGTATAATTTTATGTATGTGTTAGTAGCAACTTAAAATCCAATTTACTCAAAAAAAAAAGGAAAAAATTTAAAAATCTGTAAATCTACAAAACGCCTAAAAAGAAATAATATACGTTTAATCAAAATCGGGATAAAACGGTAGAACAAAACATCGGGCACAAAAAATCGCGTAGGCTATTAATATTATAGATATATATATAAATGCAATATTCGGCATTCCCGAATTTCAATTTAGTTGTTTCAAAGAAAAAGCTAAAAAATAAAATATTAATATGTACAAAAGAGCATACTGTTCACTTCTCTAAAAGAACTATAAATTTTAAATTCCGCTCCTATGTGAAGCAAATGTAAAATTCAACAGAGAAAATTTAAAAAAGATATATATGTAAATCGAGCTCAGCAGTTGTGGTAGTCTCCTAATTTGCTGGGATATTTTTCTTTCCATTACCCAATATATGCTTTTATTAGCACAATAACAGTTTTCCTTAATTTAGGCGATATCAATTATATTTTTCTCAGTATCAATTTTATATTTTTTTAAAAAAATATCTATTTCAATTAGCTTTTATGTTTTTGATTTTTTGCTTTAGTTCTGAATTATAGAATGAGGCTCTTAATGTATTTTAATATTTTTTTCAAACAATTCTGTCCACCTTTAATAAATGCAAAATTTCTTAGGTTTGCTTTTGCAACTAAATTTGTTAATTTTGAAACTTGCAAAATATTTTTTTAAAAATACAATCATAACTTTATGAGGAGAATACGGATGCCAGTTTGAGTAGTCAGTCAGAAAAACAGAAAATTTATTTTTAAGAAAAAAATAATTTACCTTTATTAGAATTTAATAACTTCTATAAAGTTATTTGAAATTTTATATTTTCTTCCTTACAAATAAACTGAATTGTTTATTATTAGTAATAAAAAAAATGATACAAAGTAAACTCCATACACAACTACTAATCATAAACTTTACAAAATTTCACGTATTGCTAACAAAATTTACCAAACAAACCATTCAACATGATTTTATAGCTTCCACATCATTTGGCATCTCTTTCATGGCACTCAATCCCCTCCCCTTCCCCCTCCACTACTTTAGAACTTATTTTATTATTATTCTTTTTTTTTTTTTTTCTTTAAACATCTTACAATTTTATGACAACTTTTCTTCCAATTAATTTGACCCACTGTAACTGTCATCCACAGCGAACGAAGAGAAACCTCTTACGAGTTTAGAAAAATAACAATAAAAAATCGAAATATACAGAAGCACAAACACACGAACACACACACACCATCAAGCAAAATCATTTGTCCCAATTGTATAATATGGCCACATATTTACACATACATATATAATTAGAAAACTCCAACCGGCATTATAAAGAAGACGAAAAAGAAACAGCACCACGAGTATGAAAGAAAAGAAACCAACGTGACACATAAACCTTAAACCAAAACCACATTTTTTTTCTTTCTTCGTTTTTATTTTGCACACACAAGTTGCATGCAAGACGGTGGGTTTTCCTAGCCAGCGTTTTTATTTAAAAAAAAAATTATCAGCTATGGGTTTAGAATGCAAAAATTTGGCTAAAAAAAACAAATTAAAAATCCTGTTTTGATAGGGAAACGTAAACTCAGATAAAGTTTAGATGTTTGGAGACTATCTCTAAACTCATGCAATAAAGATAACAGATTCCGTTAAAAGTTAGGGAATTCCAAAAATGGCCCTCAGAAAATTTTTAAACATGAATTGTACCGACGCTCTAAAATTAAATTTTTCTAACTATCTTAGGTACATATATATCAATACAGAAAGATGAAATTTTAGTAAGTGCTATTTCATATTTAAGATCTCAATATAATTAAGTCTGAAACAAGTTAGCGGTAATTTTAAAGCATATTGAAGAATAACATTTTCCTGATTCTCCCGTTTCATACGAAACCACTACTGGCATCATAGGATAAGAATAATTATTTAAACTAGCAGATTCCAGCGCTCGAAATTGGAGCGCAATTTCTACGCAGCTTTATTTTTCAACTTAGCCAATTCACAAACAAACACCTTTATGGTTTATTATTATTGTGAATGAAGATAACAATCGCATTAACAAAGTCATTAACAAATTTACTAAACACACACATAGCATTGTATAATTTTATGTATGTGTTAGTAGCAACTTTAAATGCAATTTACTCAAAATAAAGGCAAAAACTTAAAAATCTGTAAATCTGCAAAACTGCTAAAAAGAAATACCTTTCAAATAATATACGCTCGATCAAAATTGGGATAAAACAGTAGAACAAAACATCAGTCACAAGAAATCGTCTAGCCTATTAATATTATAGATATATCTTTTGAAAAATTTAATCATTTGAAACTTTAAAATCGTTGTAAAAAATAACCAGAACACCAATTTGAAAAGCTATAAACGACGTTTTACTTCATTTGTCTTCTATTTAATTTCCCAAAAAAAACCCTTTCTTTAAACCACAAAGTACGTTTTGTTAAATAGTACCTTCTCTTAAACAAAAATCTTTACTTCTAATATGAGTATTTTTACTTGACCTTTGTGTTTTAATTAAAAAAAATTATTATTACGAGGTGTGACCTCGAGCTTGAAGTAATAGTTTTCTTAAATTGATAAATTTTTACGCCAAAAAATATCTTTTCTTAAAAAAGTACCTTTTGACAAAGAAGTACCCTCTGTTAAAAATATACCTCTTGTTAAAATGTACTTTTGTTAAAAATTGCCTTTTGTTAAAAAAGTACCTTTTGTTAAAAACTACCTTTTTTCAAAAAAAAGTACCTTTTGTTAAAAATTACCTTTTGTTAAAAAGTACCTTTTGTTAAAAAGTACCTTTTTTCAAAAAAAGTACCTTTTGTTAAAAAAGTACCTTTTGTTAAAAAAGTACCTTTTGTTAAAAAAGTACCTTTTGTTAAAAAAGTACCTTTTGTTAAAAAAGTACCTTTTGTTAAAAAACTACCTTTTGTTAAAAAGTACCTTTTGATAAGAAAGCACCTTTTGTTTCGTTTCCTAAATAGCACCTTTTCCCAAAAAATAACCTTTTCGTAGAAAAGTAAATTTTTCTAAAAAAATTATATTTTCTTATAAAATACCTATTATTTAAAAAGTAACTTTTCTTAAGAAAATTCTCTTAAAAAAATTATTTTGAAAAAGAAATAACAGTACATTTAAAAAAATACTTTTTAAATATAAGTAAATTTAAAAAAAAATAGTTTTTTATAAAAGAACAATTTAAAAAGTAATATCTTTGCCTAAAATGTACCTTTTCTTAAAATAGTGCCCATCTTTTTGAAAAAATAAATTTTTGTTTTAAATAAATACATTTTCCAAGAAAAAAAAGTAACTTTTCTATACAAAAAAAAATAGCCTTCTCTTGAAGAAATAACTTCCTTGAGAAAGTAACTTTTATTAAAATAGCACATTTTCTTTAAAAAAGTACATTTTCTTAAAAAAAAATAAATTTTCTTAAAAAAGTACTTGTTATAATAAAAAATACCTTTTCATACAAAAGTACCTTTACCTAAAAAATTACATTATATTAAAAAAGTACCTATTATTTAAAAAAAACTACATTTTATTAAAAAATACCCTGTCTTAAACAATTACCTTGTCTTAAAAAGTGTATTTTATTAAAAAAAGTACCCTTTAATATTATTATTATTATTCTGATATTTATTATAATTAAAATTACAATAAATCTTAAAAACTAGAGCAGTAGCAGCTTAGGCTATCAGCTTACCTTTTCTAAAAAACATCTTTTCTTTAAAAAGTACCTTTTCTTAACAAAAAAACCTTATCTTAAAAAACTACCTTTTTCAAAAAAACGACCCTTTATGAAAAAAGTGCCTTATCGAAAAAATCACCTTTTGCACGGATTTTTCTCAAATTTGGTTTGTATATATTTTTCCAATATATAAGTGACTTTACCAAATATGGTCAGGATCGGTCCCCATATAAATTTAGCATCCGATATCAACTTTTTCATATACGAAGGCAAAAAATTATTAACAATGCCACTCAAAATTGGTTTATGCTTATTTTCTATATCCAATTAGTTGGACCGAAGAGATAGGGTCACTAAACCGTAGTATAGGGTATCGTGTAGTCGGTCTACACCGACTATAATTTTCTTCTTGCTCTAGCTATATTAGCTAAATGTTAATACAGAAAGATAAAATTTTAGTATGTGCTATTTCATATTTAAGACCTCAACATAATTATGTCTGAAACAATTTAGCGGTAATTTTAAAGCATATTGAAGGATAACATTTTCCTGATTCTCCCTTTCATCCGAGACCAGTACTGGCATCACAGGATAAGCATAATTATTTAAATACATCTTTTGAAAAATTTAATCATTTGAAACTTTGAAATCGTTGTAAAAGTTAACCAGAACACCAATTTGAAAAGCTATAAACGCAGTTTTACTTCATTTGTCTTCTATTTAATTTCCCAAAAAAAACCCTTTCTTTAAACAACAATTTTTCTAAAAAAGCACATTTTCTTAAAAAAGTAGATTTTCTTAAGAAAGTACCGTTTCTAAAAAAAGTACCTTTTGTTAAATAGTACCTTCCCTAAAACAAAAATCTTTACTTCTATTATGAAAATTTTTATTTGACCTTTGTGTTTTAATTTTAAAAAATTGTTAATACGAGGTCATCGAGCTTGAAGTAATAATTTTTTTAAATTGAAAAATCTTTACGCAAAAAAATATCTTTTCCAAAAAAAGTACATTTTGATAAAAATGTACCTTTTGTTAAAAACATGCCATTTGTTAAAAAAGTATCTTTTGTTAATAAAGTACCTTTCGTTAAAATGTACTTTTGTTAACAATTATCTTTTGTTAAAAAAGTACCTTTTATTAAAAACTACCTCTTATCAAAAAAGTATCTTTTGTTCAAAAAGTACCTTTTGTTAAAAAAATACCTTTTGTTGAAAAGTACCTTTTGTTAAAAAAGTACCTTTTGTTAAAAAAGTACCTTTTGTTAAAAATTAACTTTTGTCAAAAAAGTACCTTTTGTTAAAAAGTACCTTTTGTTAAAAAGTACCTATTGTTAAAAAAGTATCTTTTGTTAAAAAAGTACCTTTTGTTAAAAAATTACCGTTTGTTAGAAAAGTACCTTTTGTTAAAAAGTGCCTTTTGTTAAAAAAGTACCATTTGTTAAAAAAGTACCTTTTGTTAAAAAGTACCTTTTGTTAAAAAAATACCTTTTGATAAGAAAGCACCTTTTGCTACGTTTCGTAAAAAGCACCTTTTCCCAAAAAATAACCTTTTCTTAGAAAATTAAATTTTTCTAGAAAAAAGAATATTTTCTTATAAATTACCTTTTATTTAAAAAGTAACTTTTCTTAAAATTTTCTTAAAAAAATTATCTTGAAAAAGAAATAAAAGCACATTTAAAAAATACTTTTTTAATATAAGTAAATTTGAAAAAAAAATATATAAAAGTACCATTTAAAAGCAATATATCTGCCTAAAATGTACCTTTTCTTAAAATAGTGCCCATTTTAAAGTTATGTAGTACCTTTTTTAAAAAATAAATTTTCTTAAAGAATCACCTTCTCTTCAGAAAGCATCTTTTGTTTAAAAAAAAAATACATTTTCCAAATAAAGGAACTTTTTATTTAAAAAATAGCCTTCTCTTGAAAAAATATCTTTTTTCTTGAGAAAGTAACTTTTATTAATATAGCACATTTCTTAAAAAGTACATATTCTTAAAAAGTACATATTCTAAATAAGTAAATTTTCTTCAAAAAAGTACATTTTCTTTAAAAAAAAAAAATACCTTTTCTTAAAAAAGTACTTGTTATAATAAAAAATAACTTTTCATAAAAAAGTACATTTACCTTAAAAAGTACATTTCATTAAAAAAGTACCTTTTATTAAAATAGTATTTTTTATAAAAAAAGTTCCTTTTATCAAAAAAGTACCCTTTCCTAAACAAGTACCTTTTCTTAAAAAAGTGTCTTTACCTAAAAAGTATTATTTAAAAAAAAGTACGTTTTATTAAAAACGTACCTTTTCTAAAAAACACCTTTTCTTTAAAAAGTTCCTCTTCCTAACAAAAACCCTTACCTTAAAAAACTACGTTTTTCAAAAAAAATGACCTTTTATTAAAAAAGTACCTTATCGAAAAAATTACCTTTTCTGAAAAATCTACCTTTCCTTAAAAAGGCACCTTTACTTAAAAAAGTAACTGTTCTTTAAAAGTACAATTTCTTAAAAAAGCGGCTCTAGGAAATATAACCCAATGAAAAATCGCCCAAAAATAATAATGGAAAAAGGCCCAAAAAAAAAATCTCTCCCATACAAAATTCCTTCAGGTGAAAAAATGAAAAACTTTTTGGACTATTCTTCGCTTTTTTTTTTGGTTATTTTTCATTTTTACCCTATACCACTAAGGGTTTGGGTATAATGACTTTGTGCTGCTGTTTGTAACTACCAAAAATATTTGACCTAGACCCATCTTTTGTTATACCGATCGACTCGGAATCGCTTTCTGAGTCGATTTAGCGATGCGTCCGTCCGTCCGTCCGTCCGTCGGTGCGTCCTTGTAATCAAACTACAGGTCGCAAATATGAATATATTTTGATGAAATTTGGTATATAAGCTTTTATCGGCCATAGGATGAACGATATTGAAATTGGTGAAATTCAGTCCATGTTCAGACTTAGCCCCCATATAAATGACCCCTATGAAATCGACATAAATTGCAATTAGATTATCATATGGATCTCAGTCAAAAGGGTTTGTACGTGTTTATTATATCCATTAATCACTAGTCCATTAATTATCCCTATAGGACAATTCGTAGTCATAGGACCCATATAGAGCTGCTTCCCGATCTTCACTTAAATCTATCAAAAAACAAAAATATTGCACAGATTTTTCTCAAATTCTGTTTGTATATATTTTTTCAATATATAAGTGACTTTACCAAATATGGTCAGGATCGGTCCAGTTTTCGACCTAGTCCCCATATAAGTATACCACCCAATATGAACTTTTTCATATCTGAAGCCAAAAAAATTAATAACAATGCCACTCAAATTTGGTTTATGCTTATTTTCTATATTGAATTAGTTGGACGGAAGAGATAGGGTCACTAAACCATGGTATAGGGTATCGTATAGTCGGTCTAGACCGACTATAATTTTCTTACTTGTTTAGTAGATTTTGAGTGAATTTGCATATGAAAATATTGATTAATTTTTGAGCGTTTTTTTTTAATTTTTCATATCTTTGGGCCATTTTTGATATTTTTGAGTAACATTTTATATATATATATATATTTTTTTTTTTGGCGATTTCTCTTTTTTGCCGTTTTTCATATTTTTTGGGCAAAATTTCAAATTTTTTTTGTTAACGATTTTCCCTTTTTTTTTTTGTCATTTTTCATTGGGCCATTTTTAATTTTTTTTTTCATTTTTTGCCATTTATCATTTGGCGATATTTCCTAGAGCCTAGAAAAGCAACTTATCTATAGGACACCTGTTCTTTAAAAAGTACCTTTACTTAAAAAATTAACTTTTTTCAAAAAATAATATTTGTTAAAAAGTATTTTTTTTTAATTTACTTTTTCTTAAAAATTACCTTGCAGAAAGTACATTTTCTTAAAAAAGTAGCTTTTCATAAAAAAGTACCTTTTATTAAAAACTACATATGTTCATGTTCTTACAAAAGTACATTTTCTGAGACAAGTACATTTTCTTAAAAAGTACCTTTTCTAAAAAACACCTTTTCCCTAAAAAAGTAAAAGTAGTCATTATTAAAACGTAAATATACTTCAAAAAGTGCCTTTTCTTAAAAATGTATTCCTTTTTACACAAAATTTACCTGTCCGTAAAAAACGACCACTTCCTTAGAACAGCACTTTAAAAAAAAGTACCTACTTTAAAAAGTACTTCTAAAAAGTTAATTATTCTAAAAAAAGTTAATTTTCATAATAAAGCAACTTATTAAAAAAGTACCTTTTCTTAAAAAAAAAACACTGTTAAGAGTACTTAAAAAATAACTTTTCTGAAAAAGTAAATTTTCCAAAAATAACGAATGTTCGTTATAAAAAAACTTTTTAAAATAAGTAGCTTTTCTTAAAAAAAATTTCATTTCCTTATGAAAGTATCTTTTCCTATGAAAAATACGAGAGCAAGACCCAAGACCGATAGTGTCGCGTCAAGAAGCAACATACTCTACACCGTCGATTTTTACTTCCATTTAGCCAAACAATAGCTCCGACGACGACAACAATAAACACGATAAAAAATTGTGACTTCCTTTTGTGGTAGGGGGGGAGTATGGGGAACGCCAAAGAATTCACACTGATGGTGGCTTAAACAAAACAAATCATAAGCAATTGGAGTCGAGTGTGGAGGACAACGAAACGAAAAGAAGCAACATGCACAGAGGGTGTTAGCAACTGTTAAATTTCAACGTGCAACAACATTATTTAACATTACGTTAACTTAAAGGCTCTTTTTTCCCTAAAGGTACTGCCAACAATTATGGGTCACAGGCACAACAATTACAAACAAACACACACACCTTTCGAAAAAAAAACACAACAATATGCCGCAATATGAAGCCAGTAACAGTGACTAAACAACGGGCAAGAAAAAAAATCAACAAGAAACCATTGAAATTTTATGAACAAACGACCGGACAAACGAGTACTTGAAGGCACAACAACGAAATCACAAAGATTTCAACCGGCAAACACAAAAGACCGACCACCATTAAAGACGGGCCATTCAAAACGAGAGAAAAACAAAATAAAATACGCAAAAAAATAATAAATAATAACTCAAACTTTCTTTTTAATCTAACAATGCAAAATATTTACATAGACAAAATGCAGGTGTAAAAGCTAAAAGATAAACAAACAAGAATTTAAGATCTGAAGAAAAACGTTCATTCCATTAATAAGGTTTATTTTTGTTTATAGTGAAGAGAGAATCAATGTTACAAACAGATTATAATCTAAGTGGATTATTAAAACACCGCAAAAGAAAAACCCCTTTGAAAACAGTGAATTTATTAAGAAAAATAAAACAAATTTTCTGTGATCCTAAACAATCTGGTGTCATTAACCTTAAAAAAAAATAACATATAACACACACCTGCTCACTGTGAAGAAAATAAAACAATAAAATAACTACCTCCAAACGTTTATGCATAATTTAAATGCATGTGCGTGTGTATATGTATGTGTACGGGTATAAAACTTTATAGCAAAGGAACTAACCAGAAAGAAAGAAAGAAATCTGACTACTTTCCCTGCATACAAAAAACAATTTAACCAACCAATCATCCAATGTGCGTGCATGTGTGTATGTATATGTGTATGTGTGTCTGTATTGCTTCAATTATAAACGCACAAAAGTATCTTTGTCACATGTTTAACAAAGAAACACGTTTCTAAAAAAAATATTTAAAAAGAATTCACAAACAACGAAAATTCAAAGAATTTCAGAGTAAAAATAATTTTAAAAATATTATAACAACAAAGTTTTCTTAACTTAGAAAAGAAAAAAAACATATATAATATAAATATATATTAAAAGAATTTCAAGGGGGATGTAAAAAAGCGGATCTCAATATGAAAATTTTTAAAACTTAAGAGGTAAGAAATTATATTTTAGTCAAAACTTCAAGCCATGAGATACAAAATTAAGAGCCAATAACTGAAAGTTTATTAAACATTTAACTGTTAGTTGATTTAAATTTTTCGGCAAATTTACTTCAATTTACTTTAACATTCTGGAAAGTTTTTAGTAAACATTTGCAAACCCCTTGCATACTATCCAAGAGGTTTCAAAATAACAACAGCTTCACTTTCTTTAAATCTAGCTTTCGATCTAGCTTTTATCCATAGATTTATAAATTACAAAATCCAATACATTCTCAAGCTGTAATCAGATAGTAATTCTAAGCCGTTTGGTACGACAAAAGACGAAACGCTAATTTGGGTAATTTTAAAATTCTCAAAAAAAAATCACAACATTTGATAATGAAATAAGTCCATTTTTTACTTGTTTCAAATGCGAATTAATACTTACTAGCAGATTCCAGCGCTCGAAATTCGAGTGCAGTTTCTAGGCAACTTTATTTTTCAACTTAGCCAATTCACAAACCAACACTTTTTCGGTTTATTAATATTGTGAATGAAGATAACAAACTCATTAACAAACACATTAACAAATTTAATAAAACACACATAGCATATGTATAATTATACCCTATACCACTATGTGGTTTGGGTATAATGACTTTGTGCTGCTGTTTGTAACAACCAAAAATATTTGACCTACACCTATCTTTAATTATACCGATCGAATCAGAATCACCATCTGATTCGATTTAACGATGTCCGTCCGTCCGTCTGTGTGTCCATGTAAAGCTTGTAATCAAACTGCAGGTCGCAAATATGAATATATTTTGATGAAATTTGGAATTTGATCTTTTATCGGCCATGGGATGAACGCTATTGAAATTGGTGATAATCGGTCCATGTTCAGACCTAGCCCCCCATACGAATGACCCCTCTGAAATCAACATATATTGCCATAAGATCGAAATTATCATACAAATCTTAGTCAAATTAGGTTTCTATGTATATATTACATCCATTAATCAGTAGTCCAAAAATGATCCCTATTGGACAACTCTTAGTCATAGGCCCCATATAGAGCTGCTTCCCGATCTTCACTTAAATCTATCAAAAAAACAAAAATATTGCACAGATTTTTCTCAAATTTGGTTTGTGTATATTTTTACAAAATACAAGAGACTTTACCAAACATGGTCAGGATCGGTCCATTTTTGGGCCTAGTCCCCATATAGATATAGCATCCGATATGAACTTTTTCATATCTGCAGCCGAAAAAATTAATAAAAATCCCACTCAAATTTGGTTTATGCTTATTTTCTATATGCAGTTAGTTGGGTCTGAGAGATAGGGTCTCTAAACGCATGGTATAGGGTATCGTATAGTCGGTCTAGACCGACTATAATTTTCTTACTTGTTTTATATATGTGTTAGTAGAAACTTTAAATGCAATTTACTCTAAATAAAGGAAAAAATTTAAAAATCTATAAATCTGCAAAACCGCTAAAAGGAAATACCTTTCAAATAATATACATCTGGTCAAAATCGGGATAAAATGGTAGAACAAAACATAGGTCACAAGAAATCGCCTAGCCTATTAATATTGTAGATTTTAAACATGAGACAAATGAGAAAACCTACATATGTAAAATGATTAAAATTCTTATTTACCTAAATCACTCATACAACCAACAATCCATAATTACTCTGGGATCGTAATCTATATCTATATATTAAAGAGTTGCCTGACTGACTGATTGATCATCTCTCAGCCCAAAACCCTCGACAAAGAAACTTGGAATTTAGGTTCTTCCATAGGCGCAAAGATCCTTTAAGAAGGGATCGTACAAATGAATGTATGAATATGAAATAAATTCTACCCAAGAAAAAATATTGGTGCAGGTTATACTTTTTCGAAATTCGGCCATTTAGCGCTAAATCGGCCAAAAAGGGTAAAATTTTATCTTTTCATATCATTTTAACATATTAAGGCAAGTTTACACTATCACACTTTGTAATACGACCTGTCAAAAATTCGAGTATTATGAAAAAGTCGTATCATGTAAAAAGCTTATATTATGAAATTGACACTCTGTAGGATTTTATTTTCGAAGTCCGATGGTTTTAGAAACATTTCTAAAAACTTGTCATTTTCACCGGTAAACAAAATCAAAGAAAGAAGTAAAGTATAAATTTCAAAATAAATTTGCTTGTTATTCGAAACAGCTGTTTTTATAAGACTTGAGTGTGATGGTGTAAATGGCCTAAGTATGCAGAAATAATGTCGGTACAACTTTATGATACTCCGATGAATTTCATCGAACTTTAATTTCGAAAAATCCGACGACTGAGGGGTATCGTGTAAATGGGCCTTTATTCTATATATATATTTATATATATATTAGGGTGACCCTTAGTAAAAAAAAAGGTGTTCAAACTCTCGGTCTAGCCCCCTAGAAATATGCGAATAGAAAAAAAACTGCAAAATACAAAGTTTTGGGTCAATCAAAAAAAAATTAGAGGTGCCTCAACGCGACTGAAAATTTCAAGTGTGTTTATATGGGGGAAAATATGACTTTTTGCAGATTTTACGAAAAGTTCGTTCCAAAATCAAATAAAAACTCGCCAAGAAATAGCAAATGCCCCAGACCACTTTTGAGCCAAAAAAAAAACTAGTTCGTGAAATTCGACGGAAATTTTTCAACTTTAAGAAATTAATTAAAGCCATCATTTTTTTTGGTCTCAATACCTATGAGCACCCAAACAAGAAATATTGCTTTATTACCACGTTTTTACCCTATTGGACAATCAGACCAAAAATGTAAAATTTTTTTGAAAAAAATTTTTTAAACTACTTTTTAAATTTTAAAAAATTTTCTTTAACAAAATTGCAAAAAATGGATCCGGCACTTTCCAGTTTTGTTGAATATATGTTAGAGATTAGCTGTGTGAATTTTTAAATAAATTCCTGTGCCAGAATTTTTTTTACAAAGAATTTTTTTGCGGATTTCGAGAAAATTTAGTTTTTTGAGAAATATTTAGTAAATATACTCTTTCTAAGTAATTTGTATCAAAAATTTATCAGTTTTCTACTTTTAAATGTTATATTTTATCTTAATAGCCTAGGATTTCAGAAAAAAGTAATATGACCTGATTCAAATATTTTGTAAATGTTGTTGAACTTTCAGATGTGACGATTAAAATATAAAAACCAAATGTGCAAGTCTTCCACGCTAATAATTTGGAATAAATCGAATAACGTTAGTTAACAAAATTAATTGTTCTAGTAAACTAGATGAAACCCTTACTATGGGTTGGGAATTAAAATTGTGCTATATATCACGAAAACTTACCCTTATGTGCAGTATTTGCAAAAGGTTTGAATTTTTTTACTTAATCGTCTTATACTAGCTAGGGGTCATTTGTGGTGCCAAGTCCAAATGGGTTAATGACGTCAAAATATAAAATCATCATAATCATCAAATCATAAAAATCGGTAAAATATAGCACAATTTTATTTCCCAACCCACAATAAGGGTTTCATCTAGTTTACTAGAATAATTAATTTATTTAAATATGCCAAAATTCAAAGTTTGGCCTCGGCAAGGAATGTGTTAACATTGTTCGATTTATTCCTAATTTTTAGCATGGAAGACTTGCACATTTAGTTATTATATTTTATGCGTCACATCTAAAAATTCAACAGCACTTACAAAATATTTGATTTTTTTTAATAAATTGTCTTTCATTAGTTTGGGGTCATATGTGACACCAATTCCAAAAGGGTTAATGGGGCATATTATTTTCTTCCGAAACCCTAGGCTATGAAGTTAAAATAGAACATTTAAGAGTAAAAAACTGATAAATTTTTTATTCAAAGTATTTAGAAAGAGTACATTTACTGAATATTTCCCAAAAAACTCGTTTTTCTCGAAATCCGCAAAAACAAATTCTTTGTAAAAAACTTCCGGCAGAGGAATTTACTTAAAAATTTACACAGTTAATCTGTAATATATATTTAATAAAACTTTAAAGTGCCAGATCCATTTTTTGAAATTTAATTTCAGAAAATTTTTTAAAACTTAAGTACAACGTGGTACTTATAGGTATGGAGACTAAAAAAAATATTATGGCTTTAATCAATTTGTTGAAGTTGAGAAAATGTTCTTCACATTTCTTGACCTAGAGTTTTTTCGCAGAGAAGTGATGTGGGGCATTTGTTATTTCTTTATGAGTTTTTATTCGATTTAGAAGTTATATAGCTTTTTGGAAAGATAATAGTATTGATATCGATTCATATAACAGCTTGTCGAACAAAATTAAACTATAGAACGAAACTTTCTTAAAATGTGTAAAACGACATATTTTTCCCATATGAACCCACTTGCAATATTTAGTCGCGTTGAGGCACCTGTAAATTGTTTTGATTGACCCAAAACTTTGTATTTCTCAGTTTTTTTTACTATTCACATACTTCTAGGGGATGAGACTTTAAATTCTAACACTTTTTTCCCCTCCATATAATGAAGGGCCACCCTAATATATATATATACATATATATATATAAAAATTATGAATATTTAAATAAAATTCATTAAGTTGTGAATTTTTAAATAATATTCATTAAATTTCATTATAAATATTTGAAACACACAGAAGAAATATAAATGGGATTGTAAAAAAATAATTTTATAAGAGCTAATCAATTATAGACAATTCACAATTCAACACAGGGCGTGTGATATACAATTAAAATGAAATTCGATGAATTGTGAATTGGATTAAATTGATTACCATACCATATTAGGCTCTTATAAAATTATTTATTATAAATATTTTATTTTATATAATTTAATATATTTTTATAAAATTATAAAATTATTTATTATAAATATTTTATTTTATATAATTTAATATATTTTTAACACATATTATATGATCTATTTCATTTCATTCTGCGGCACAATTGGAGCTAAGGCTTAAATTAATAATTTTTAGTTCAACTTAATATATTTTTCACACATATTATACATAAATATTATAATTCGGCACTTCTCTTCCATATGATCTATAACTGTGCCAAATTTCACACTCCTCCGTGAGCGCATTTTGCTTAAAAATTGTTTGAAAGATTTATCTTCACGTATTAATACATATGTAGATTTAAATAATACACTGTGTAACAGGCCATATTTCTAGGGGGTGAGACTTTAAATTTTAACACTTTTTTCCCTTCCATATAATGAAGGGCCACCCTAATATACATCCATAATATTAATAGGCTAGGCGATTTCTTGTGACCGATGTTTTGTTCTACTGTTTTATCCCGATTTTGACCAAACGTATATTATTTGAAAGGTGTTTATTTTTAGCCGTTTTGCAAATTTACAAATTTTTAAATTTTTCCCTTTAGTTTGAGTAAATTGTATTTAAAGTTGCTACTAACACATACATAAAATTATATAATGCTATGTGTGTGTTTATTAAATTTCTTAATGTGTTTGTAATAAAAACGAGTTTCTTTTTTGTGTTGATTTGCGAATTGGCTATAATTGATTTGCATATCTTTTACCTCGAATTTCGAGGGTTGCAATCTGCTAGTCTATATGAAATTTGGTATACAGACTCTACCAGAAAAGTAAATATCAGTGAAGAATTTTTTTGGTAATTCTAACGCCTGAGGGGGCAAAACCGGTCAAAGAGGGGAAAATTGTACCCTTTGTATAATCTAAACCAATGAATCTAGGAACATGACATTTGACACGTCGATTCCACTGTAGATATAATAATTAGATGAGAGAAACTTTTGGACATTCGGATGCTAAGGGTGGTAAAAACGGTCCGTAATGCAAAATTATATTTCCTTGTATATTTTTACAAAGTAATTTAGGAATACGACATTCTTAAATTGATGCCACCAGAGAAACGAGCATCGGCCACAATATTTTTGTAAATTCGAGCCCTTAGGGGATAAAAACGGCAAAAAAAAATGTTAAATTTGGTACTTTTAAACTAGTAAAAGTACTCAAAAGTACCTTTTCTTAAAAAAAACCCATTTACTACAAATTTACCTATTCTCAAGAAAGTTCCTTTCCTTAAAAAGTACTTTCTCCTAAAAAGTATTTTTTCTTTAAAAGTACCACTTATTCAAGAATTACATTTTTTTTATAAAATAACATTTTCTCCAACAAAGTACAGTTTTTCTTAAAAATGTACATTTAAAAAAGAAAGTATATTCTCTTAATAAAGTGCCTTTTCTTAAAAAAGTACGTCTCATTTAAAAAGTAAATTTTCTTACAACGTAACGTTTCTTAAAAATTAACTTTTCCTAAAAAATACTTTTTCTTAAAAAAGTACCTTTTCTAAAGAAGTATATTTTCTTAAAAAAGTACTTAAAAAGTGCGTTTTCTTAAAAAAGTACATTTTCTGCAAAAAAAAAAAACATGTATGCCGCAAATGCAGGTTTCGGTGGAAATAAAGAAATAAAGCTTTTTTAGGTTTTATTAATAAGAGAAAAAGGATCTCTATGTTGATAAAAATAGGTTGAGTGAAGTGTGCATCTAGACGTACAAACAAAGATTAAAAAGTTGCATTAAACGAAGAGAGAAAGAGGCAACAAGCAATGTTTTTAGAAACGGTTTACTCGTTAGAATCTATGTAAACACTCCCTACAAAGATGTTTACAAAATTGAGTAAAACTTAGATTCTAACTTGTAATTAACCCATAAAGAGGGTTGGGGTTTGCAAAAGGGGCAAACTAAATTTATTAAGCAAAATCAAGGAACTTGTGCTTAAACAGTACCTTTTCTTAAAAAGTGGCTTCTGTTAAAAAAGTATATTTTCTTAAAATAACGCTTTAAAAAAGAATAGGTTCTTGAAGAAGAACCTTTTCTTAATAAGTATCTTATTTAAAAAAAGTACCTTTTCTTAAAACAGCTCTTTTTTGAAAAGTACATTTTTGAAAAAAAAGTTACCTTCTTCTTTAAAAAATAATAGGTTCTTGCAAAAGTACATTTTCTTAAAAAGCACCTTATGTTAAAAAAGTACCTTTTCTTAAAAAGCTACTTTTTTTAAAGCTACTTTATTTAAAGTAGCTTTTCTTAAAAAGTACCTTATGTTAAAAAAAAGTACAAATTTGTTTCATTAAAATAATGAATTTTTACATGAAACTAATTATTTTTCTTCATTATAGTAATGAATTTCGTTCATCAAGTTAGTGAATTTTTTTTTTTCAAAATTATTTAAATTTGAATTGAACTTAATTAATTAAAGGAAATAAATTTACTTCATTAATTTAATGCATTTGTGCATAAAATTAATTAATTTCTTTCATTAAAGTAATGAATTTCCTTAATAAAGTAAATTAATTTTGTTTTTAACATTCATTAAATTTGCTCTTTAAATTATAGAGTGTTAGTCATTAAGTAATGAATTTCTTTAATTAACTAATGGAATTGTATACTAAATTAATTTTGTTCATTGCTAAAAATTAATTACTTCTGCTGATTACGTTATTGAGCTTCGTTCATAAACTTCATGAATTTTGTTCTTAGAAGTAACGAACATGGTTCATAATGTTATTGAAATTTATTCATTAAGAAAATGTATTTAAATCATGAAATTAACGAATTTTGAACATTAAATTAATTAATTTCGTTTATTATACCCTTTTCAAAACTGTGCACAGAGTATACATATGTATATCAGTTTGTTATTCCATTTAAAACGCATTGAAAAATGAATTTGCGTTCCCGGAAAATATATATCTGTGGTCACAAGCGATAACCGCCTAAGTCGACTTAAGAACGATTTCACTTATGTAGGCTATCATATTCCACTAACAATGCTTTATGTTTACGTGAAACACCGTAACGAGATCACATTACATTTATATAAAAAGTTATTTTTCTCAAAAGCATCATTTTCGATTTAGGCGGCTAGTGTTTGAACCTTATAACAACTCCAGTCGATAAAGCGATGTCCGTCTGTCCGTCCGTCTGACTGCCTGTCGCGCTCATTCACAAAATAAATCATTTACCTGTGTAAACTTAGTTTAATATTGTTTGTCATTATTTCGAGCACTTTGATATGGGGACTAAGGGAAGCGCTTGGTAAAAGTGGGAAAATGCATGCTAAATTATGGGAAAATGCCTGTTAAGTCTATAGGAAATGCATGCCAAATGGTAAAAATGCATGTCAAAATTGGCAAAATGTTTGCTAAATTTGGGCAAATTTATGGGAAAATGGATGCTAAAATGGGAATTTTTCTGTTAACAATGAGAAAAATTTGCATGCTAAATGTAAGGAAATTGCATGCTAAATGTAACGAAATTGCATACTGAATTAAGAAAAATGATTTTCAAAGCTGCAAATAAAAAAAATATTTCGAAAAAACAAAAACATGCACACGACATGCATTTTTACCATTAAGCATGCATTTCCTATAGACGTAACATGCATTTTCCCATAATTTAGCATGCATTTTCCCATTTCTGTATAGCAAAACCAATTCTCTTCTCTGGTAAGTGGGGTATCGTTGTCCAAGATATGACCTATAATATGGTAAAAAAAATTTAAATTCAGAGTGTTTGTTGTAATAATTTAGTATTGCATTTATCAAATTGTTTAATTATTCAAATATCTATCTAGATATTAGATAAATATAGACGCAAAGCTAAGGTAGAGGTCATCAAAGATTCAGCATAGCCGAATTTCACACCCTTACTTTTTAAAGTTATAAATTTGGTCCACCAAGTTCATGAATTTTGTTTTTAAAATTAATTAAATTTGCTCTTAAAATTATTGAATTTTTTTCATTACATTCATTTAATTAATGCAATTTTACATTAATTAATTTTGTTCATTAAAGTAATGAAGTTTGTTCATCAAGTTTTTGTTTTTAAAATTAATTAAATTTGTTCTTAAGATTATAGAATTTTATTTATGAAAGTAATGAATTTGTTCATTAATGCAAAGCATTTGACATAAAGCTAATTAATTGCGTTTAATGAAAATAATGAATTTGGTTCCTTAAATTAAAGAAGTTTGGATTAAAATGAATGAAATTTGATCTTCAAATTATGGAATTTCATTCATGAAACCAATGAATTTGGTTCATTAAATTAATGAATTTTTTACAATAAATTAATTAATTTTATTTCTTAAAGTAATGTTTTTATTTTCAAATTTAAGAATTATATTAAAATAATGAATTTCGTTCATTAACTTCATGAAGTATTGAGAAATGACTATTTTGATCAACGAAGTTAATGAATTTTTTAAATTCATTAAATATATTCCTAAAATTATTGAATTTTAATCGTTTCAGTAATGAATTATTTTCTTAATTAATTAATTTCGTTTTTATACCCTTTACAAAACTATTGAATGCATCGAAAAAAGAATTTCCGTTCCCATAAGGTATATATATTTAGGATCCTTATAACAACTCCAGTCGATATAGCGATGTCCGTCTGTCCGTCCGTCCGTCTGTCTGCCTGTTGAAATCGCTCTCATTCACAAAATAAACTTTTTTGTTTGTCATTATTACGAACAGTTTGATTTTAAAATGGAGCTAGTTGGGCATCATTGTGCCAAATTATGACTTATGATACGAAAGTACCTCTAAAAAAATTTTGAAAATTCAGTATATTTGTTGCAATAATTTAGTACTAAGTTCACGAAATTGTTTAGTTTTTCAATTATTTGGTTTATTAATTATTTAATTTTATTCATTAGAGTAATGAATTTTTTCATCAAATTATAGCCTTTTTACATTAAACAAATTAATTGTTTTCAATTAATATAATAAACTTGGTTCATATATTAAAGATTTATGAGTGAAATGTGTTCTTAAAATAAGAGAATTTTATTCATAAAAGTAATGAATTTTGTTCATTACATTAATTAATTTTTTACATTAAATTAAAAATTTTGTGTACTAATCTTTTTTTTTTTAATTTAAGAATAATATTGGTAAAAATTTACGAATTTCGTTCATTAAAATTTTGAATTTCGTTCATTAACTTCATGAAGTATAGAGATGAATGAATTTGGTATACTAAGTTAGTCCAGTTTATTTAATTGATTAAATATTCATGTAAGTAATGAATTATTTTCTTAAATTAATGAATTTTTACATTAAATAATTAATTAATTTTGTTCACTAAAATAATGAAGTTGCTTCGCCAAGTTCATGAATTTTGTTTTTAACATTAATTAAATTTGTTCTTAACATTGAATTGATAGAATTGTATTCATTAAGTTAATTAATTTTTTTTTTTAAGTTAATGCATTTTTACATAAAATTTTTTAATTGCGTTCAATGAAAATAATGAATTTGGTTCAATAAATTAATGAATTTTGCATTAAAATGAATGAAATTTGTACTTAAAATTATTGAATATCATTCATTAAAGCAATGAATTCGGTTCATTAAATTAATAAATTTTTTTACAATAAATTAATTAATTTTATTTCTTAAAGTATTGTTTTTATTTTCAAATTGAAGAATTATATTAAAATAATGAATTTCGTCCATTAACTTCATGAAGTATTGAGAAATTATTAATTTGATCAATGAATTTTTCATGAATTTTTTTAAATTCATTAAATATATTTTTAAAATTATTGAAGTAATGAATTATTTTCTAAAATTAATAAATTTTTATATTATATTAATTAATTATGTTCATTAAAGTAATTAAGTTGCTTCATCAAGTTAATGAATTTTATTTTTAAAGTTAATTAAATTTATTTTAAGTTAATGCATTTTTTACATTAAATCGAATAATTTCTTTCTTTATAGTAATGAGATTCGTTCATTAAATTAATGAATTTATAGAATTTTATTCATTAAAGTTATAAATTTTTTTATTACACGCATTTTTACATTAAATTGAATGATATGATAAAGTAATTTATAGCCATGGGGCAATCAAAGCTATAGCATCGGACAAAGTGAGATCAGCAATTCCCCTCAAATGCCAGAATGAAATTTATAATTTCTCCAGAGGCGGTTGTATTGAAATTATTTGGGCAAAAGCATTGTTGAAAGAAGTCAGATTGGATATTTTCATACATTTTCAGACTTTTAACTGAAATTTGCGAACTGAAAATTCTATGAGGAGCTCCAAAACACATATGTTAACTAGGGAGATTCGGAATCTGTACAGAAACGAACAAAGTAAGTTTATTGGTAGAGCTTGTTGAGAGGATGACGAAACCGCAACTTACGGACGAAACTAACGGGTTTTTGCAGACATTAGAGTACAACACTTATCTACGACCGTATTCATATTAACAAATTAAGGGGAGATGGATTGAAAAATACTTCGTTATCGATAACAAACTAAAACACGGATCATGAATACGTTCTCTTTAGAACTCACAATAAGCGTATAATCTGACTTAAGTGTTTATGGGGTTCTTTCAGAATATGTAATGAATTTGGTTCATTAAATCAAACAATTTTTTTATTTATATTTATGAATAGTTTCACTAGATATGTGATCCACTTTCACATATTTAGCGAAAAGTTTTAAAATTTTAATTACAAAAGAAATTTTTGAAACTTTTTTAGAACTCCGATAAAAAGTTTCACAATTTCTTTTTAAAATTATTCAAATATATTTAATTTCATTAATCTAATCAATTGATTTATTAGTTTTAGAATAATAAATCATATTTCCCATATTGAAAACTGGCCAAAAATCACTGACGGCAAAATGTTTTTTTATTTTTTTATACCATGCAAATATCGTATATTTTAATTAAATTGAAATATTTTTGCAATTTTATTCTTCAAAGTTTTTACACAAAAATGTACAAAATTTTTATTAACTTTTAAACACAAGTTCTTAAATTCTACAAAACTTTACAAAGAATATAATAGAATTATCAAGGAGTTCCTGATAAGTGTAAGATGAATCTAATTTGAAATTGACTGCACATTTTACTTTTTAAATTTTAATTTAAAAAAAAATACCATCTAATTTAAAAACCGAAATAAACATTGGTCTACCACACAAAAAGTAAATTTAAAATTCACTAAAAATTCGTTACAGCAAAAATATATATCTCCAACTACAGAAAGCATTTTAACAACTAAAAGGATATAATTATTTTCTCTTTTACTTTATCATTTTTTTTAGAATAAACATTAAAAAACTCTGCAAAAAAAAACGTGGAACTGTCTGCACAATTTCAGCACAAAAAAAAAAAACAAAAAAGAAAAAACTTCATCAAAGCTTTAGTTAAGTCAAACAAACGTGTACGTCATCATCAGCAAACAAATTAAAACAAATAGAAAAGTAAACGAAACTAAACTAAACTAAACTAAACTGAACTAAACTAACAAATAATTCCAGCTAAAATATGTCCAATCAAGAAGAGAACGACGAACAGCTAGCAGCACAACATGGCAATGCCAATACGACCATAAGTAACGAGCCCTCATCAGTTATGGATGGCGGCAGAATAACGCCACAACTTAGTTCGGCCTTACAACTCGACCAAGACGTTTCGCCAAATACGTCGCCAACGCAACCATATGATGAGCAAAACTTTAACGCACCACAAACACCACAACAACTAAATAAAATCAACAACAACAATAACAACAGCAACAATTCAAAAGGAAATTTTAACGGTCTCAGTAATCGTTCCAGTCCTACTAAATCTCTCAACGATAGACACAACTCCAACTATCCCGATAACTCTGACAACGAGGATGACTATGAAGTGCAACGAGCAGTTGGTGGTGTAGGTGGCGCCAATGATTATTGGTCTCAACGTAACGGTGGTCTTGCTAGTCAATCGGGCCGGCAAAGTAGAAACGGTGGCGGAGCCACAACACCCAACCAGCTTCAATTACAATATCAAGACAATATGAGTGAGAATTCCGAACAACCACCGGTCCAGCCTCTACAACGTTCTAAGTCAAGGCCAGAATTATCTTCTAATGCTCAGTTAAATAGTGCTATGAGTGCGGCCAGTCGTTATTCGAATCTCTCGTATTGGAAGGCTCGCCGAGTGGTGTTCTATCGCAATGGCGATCCCTTCTTTCCCGGCGTAGAATTACGTTTTAGACCGGGTCGTGACATCACTTCTTTGGAAAATCTTCTAGATAAGATTTCGCCGAAAATTGATTTGCCACGTGGTGCCCGTTATGTTTTCTCTATGGACGGCGATCGCAAATATCATCTGGATGAATTGGAGGATGGTGCTTCTTATGTGGTGTCCTCGTTTAAGGCGTTTAAGGTAAGTGCGGTCTTTTTTATATAAAACCTAAAAGTTTAAACGTTATTTATACGTAATTTCCTAATTTAAATTGCAAATATATTTTTGGTTAATGATTTTTCGTCATGTATGTACAGATGTGTAAAAGAATGCATACTTTAATTACAAAACTTTATATCAGAAATAATTTCTAAGTTTAACAGAGATCTAAAACTAGAATGTAAACTGGCACAATTACCACATCTAGCTGTCGAGTAATAATGAAATGACCAAAATAGAAAAACAAACTAAAACGAGATGATTATAGAAAAACTTTCCCAGCACAGACTGTCGAATAGTTGCAAAGTCCTCAAAATTTAGTTAAAATATTAATTTTTTTAACAAGTGAATGTCAGCAAAGTTCTTAGCAGAAATATTCTGAAATAATAATGATCTAATATTGTTCAAGTTCTGTACAAGTTTTAAACAACTTTAAGCCAGTTGCAATTATAAAGTCACAATTCTCGAGAAATTTAGATATTTCTTGAAAAATATGCAAAAATTATAATTAAGTGAATTTTTTTTAATAAAATTTTGATATTTTGGGAAATTCTTAAACCTAGACACAACGATTTTGCTTCGATTTTCATATAAAACAGAATACATCCAATATTGAATCAATATCCACAAATTGAAGCAATTTGCGTTTATACCAGAGTCAGAAAAAAACACACACTGAATAAAAAACTCGTACATATATGTAAACAAACATAACTTAGACCAACACACACATATTTTTATTTTCATAACAATTATGTTTGTTTTTAAATTTTCTTCGGTGCCAAACACAATCATGACTTGTGTTCGTTTTAATATTTCGTTATTTACACGAACATTTTTCTGTCACGTACTTTTTGTTTCGATCACACATAAACCACACAGATTTGAGTGTTGCTTTATTTGAAGTTCGTGTTCTGGTACGTGTACTGAAAAAAAAAACAGAACATGTACAATAAACAGGTTCGAGTTCAGTTATATTTTAAGTCGTGTTCTGGCTCGTGTACTAAGAAAAAACAGAACATGTACAATAAACAGGTTCGAGTTCAGTTATATTTTAAGTCATGTTCTGGCTCGGGTACTAAGAAAAAATAGAACATGTACAATAAACAGGTTCGAGTTCAGTTATATTTTAGATTCGTGTTCTGGCTCGTGTACTGCGAAACATCAATTCGCGATCTGATACACCCCGATCAAAACGACGACAATTGTTTCAACCAAATTTATTAAAATGTTATTGACCCTTTTTTATGACTTACGTTGCAAATTGTTTACAATTGTCAAATATTTTAAAATTTTATTGGCCATTTTTTTGTGATTTACGTTGAAATTATTTACAATTGTTTTTATTGACTGGTTTTTATTTTAATGAAATATGGTAATAAAATACTTAAGACATAAAAACTATTTAGCGTCATAAAAGTTACACTTGTTGGTTGTTAGGTTTTTTTGCATTACCCACCCCTATTTTCGCAACCAATTTGACGAAAAACCTAATTTTGCGGCATAAAAGACACACTTATTGGTTGTTAGGATCTTTGGCAAATATTTTTTTTTGGTAACAAATAACTTTAGACACAAACAAATTTTGCATCATAAAAAACACAATCACCCACCCATAATTTGCGAACCAATTAGTGTCAATGCACAATCCTTTTCTCAATGATTTTTTGGGATTTTTTGCGTAAAAACACAATGAGTGTCAATAAAAAAAACCCAAAAAAAATATTTTCATATTTTATTGTCCCTTTTTTATGACTTACGTTACAATTGCTTGCAAATGTTACAATTTCACGCAATTGATTTTGCAAAAAATAGCGAGTGCGTGCGTCATTTATTCATTAAAAGTGGTTCAGTTTTCATTAGATCGTGATCTATAAGTGTACTGTGTTATTGTGTAAATTGCAAATATTTTGTGAAAATTAAAAAAATTGGAAAGCAATAACAGAAATAAGTTTTGCTATAAAAAATACGCAACTTTTAATAGCGAAACGAAAATTTACATGTCTGATTGAAACCTGCAAGAAAGATTTAAGTGCAGTGTGCAATTTTTGTGTCTTAAGTATTTTATTACCATCTTTTATTAAAATAAAAACCAGTCAATAAAAACAATTGTAAATAATTTCAACGTAAATCACAAAAAAATGGCCAATAAAATTTTAAAATATTTGACAATTGTAAACAATTTCAACGTAAGTCATAAAAAAGGGTCAATAAAATTTTAATAAATTTGCTTGAAACAATTGTCGTCGTTTTTATCGGGGTGTATTAGATCGCGAATTGATATTTCAATTTTTCGCAGTACACGAGCCAGAACACGACTTAAAATATAACTGAACTCGAACCAGTTTATTATACATGTTCTGTTTTTTTTTTTAGTACACGTACCAGAACACGAACTTCAAATAAAGCAACACTCCAATATGTGTGGTTTATGTGTGATCGAAACAAAAAGTACGTGATACAAAAATTTTCGTGTAAATAACGAAATATTAAAACGAACACAGTCATGATTGTGTTGGGCACCGTAGAAAATTTAGAAACGCACATAATTGATATAAAAATAAAGATATGTGTTGGCTGCTTTTGAACAGAACATTGTGTGTTTCATGTGTGTATTTTCTGAACCTTGGTTTATACACACCAATTTCCTGTAGATATTGATGTAAATCGTAGTGTCTAAACAGCGCTTCATTCATTACTGTCATACAATTTTTTTAACAACACCGTTATTTTTCTGTTCTGTTATTCATAATTGTCTCAAACTTCAGTGGTTGTGGTTGTTTTATACTTAACAATTTGGGGAATTCCCGATCAGCAATTACTATAACTAATTGCGTTGGGAAAGATTTTTGTACGTAAAAATATTAAAAAAAAAGGAAGTACCATAATATATAAGATAAACTATATAATAAATTTAAGGTAAGAAGTTGTTTTATTATAAATTTTGTTTTTAAAATAATTTTAATTACAAAATAGAAAGCAACAAATACCCATAAAATGACGAAAATTTACCAGGACTGTTGGGAACATTTTAAAAAAAGGGAAAGGTATAAAGATTTGCCAATATGTAAGATATGTCTTAAATCACTTTCATGCAAAGGTTCGGCGACTATTGGTCTGCGTAGGTATCTTGAAAGTGTACATGAGTATAAAAGAGAAGAAAACAATGATGGTCAAAGCACCTCAAAAAATGCAAAAAGATACAGGTACGGAGATAATTCAATAATTGAATCTTTCTTAAAACGAACAACTATGGGTGAATTAATTTCAAAGTTAGCAGCTGTTGATGAATATCTTTTCACGGAATTACTAAAAGTGAATTCATTAGAACACCTATGAATGGCAATGGATTTAATTTACCACGAAACCCTGATTTGCGGAAAAATTTCCGAAAACAATTTCCCGAAAACAATTTCCCGAAAACAGTTTCCCGAAATTACAATTTCCGGAACACAATTTCCCGGAATGACAATTTCCCGAAATTACAATTTCCCGAACACAATTTCTCGAAATTACAATTTCCCGAAATTACAATTTCCCGAAATTACAATTTCCCGAACACAATTTCCCGAAATTACAATTTCCCGAAATTACAATTTCCCGAAGTTACAGTTTCCCGAAATTACAATTTCCCGAAATTACAATTTCCCGAAATTACAATTTCCCGAAATTACAATTTCCCGAAATTACAATTTTCCGAAATTACAATTTCCCGAAATTACAATTTCCCGAACACAATTTCCCGGATTGACAATTTCCCGAAATTACAATTTCCCGAACACAATTTCCCGAAATTACAATTTCCTGAAATTACAATTTCCCGAAATTACAATTTCCCGAACACAATTTCCCGAAATTACTATTTCTTCAAAGAGCTTGTTGATGACATTTCCGAAACAATACCATCAGAAATTCTGGCCGAAGCGCGAGCAATCAGTTCATGACCACTTAATGTAGTGACCCTATGTACCCTACCGGTACAGTGTTTTCCTCGGTAATGGATACAACGACAATAAACGCTATCAACGGACTGACCGTCGTCATGATACAAGAAACCATTCAAAAGCAACCTCGGAATTCGAGTGGCATAGTAACTATGTATAACAACCCCAATAACTAAAAAACTTCGCTACGCAAGGTGGTAACAATTCCGTAGCAGCTACTGCATGGGCAGGATGTTATAGAGAGAGTGAGAGTTATCCGTCTGAAAACCGAAGTGTTCAAATTCACAATGAAAAAATAAGCGTATGACACTCCAATAAATAGGTCCGGATGACGAGGGAGGGTGGAAGAGGATGGGCACGGTGCGGGGTGGGGGAATTGTTTTTTCGAGAAGTCGTATACTCGGGAAATTGTTTTTTCGAGAAATCGTATGCAGCAAGTTGTATTTTCGGGTAATTTTTATTTTTATGGGGTAAATCAAGAATATATGGGAAGTTGCAAACTAAAAATGGGGAAATTGCAATTTCGGGAAATTGTTTTCGGGAAATTGTAATTTCGGGAAATTGTAATTTCGGGAAATTGTTTTCGGGAAATTGTGATTTCGGG
Source organism: Cordilura impudica (assembly GCA_963682025.1). Lineage (NCBI taxonomy): Eukaryota > Metazoa > Arthropoda > Insecta > Diptera > Scathophagidae > Cordilura > Cordilura impudica. Next base: position 231,871,073 of record OY821519.1, read on the forward strand.
AAATTGTTTTCGGTAAATTGTTTTCGGGAAATTGTATTCGGGGAATTGTTTTTTCGGGAAATTGTTTTTTCGGGCAATTGTTTTCGGGCAATTGTATTTGGGAAATTGTTTTCGGGAAATTGTTTTGGGGAAATTTTCCGTAGAGGCGAAACCCTACCAAAGTGATGCAATTAATGCTGAACTTTTATGAAGATATAAAACAACAGCTTATTGAAAAAATAATTAAACACAAAGATAATGGTAAAAAATTCAGTATATCCATTGAAGAATGGACCAGCATGAAAAACAATAGATATGGATGTACACCTTTACTATAATAACAAAGATTCAGACAATTTAGGGACGGTTCCTGTCGTTGGTATTTGCCCTGCTGAAAAAGCATTGGAATTAGTAAAAGAAAAATTAAAATCGTTTAATATCATATTTAATGACGATATAGTAGCTACAATTAGTGATGATGCTGCTGTAATGCAGAAATTTGGAAGATTATCTTCCCAATTTCACCAACATTGTTACAATCACGGGTTGCATTTGGCGGTTCTGAAAGTATTTTATACCAAGAAGAGGCATGCTGATAACTTTGCTTGTATCGAGGAATTGGAATCTGATAACCCGTCTGAAATACAAGATTTAGAAAATGAAAACGATATAGAAGTTGTGGAAGACGCTGATGTTTATTTGCAACCCCAAATCGAAAAAGCTATTAAATCCATTCGAAAAATCACAAAAATGTTTAAAATCTACCCCGTTAAAAATGCTATATTACAAAAATATATAGTGGAAGAGGAGAAAAAAGAGCTAATGGTATTCATAGATTTAAGCGCCCCGGTAGGTGAGTTGGTAGCGTCCTCACCCATCATGCGGGAGTCTTGGGTTCGATTCCCACTAGAGGCTTTGGTGTGTCGCTGCAAAAAAAAAAAAAAAAAAAAAAAAAAAATAGCCAAAATTAGCATCTGCAGACAAGCCCTCGGCTTCGTGGAACTAGGCTTAAAAACAAAAAACTAGATGGAATACAATGGAGGCTATGGTAGAAAGATTTGTAAGAATTAGCGGCCCAATCAAAAAAGCTTTATTGATTGAATTAAATTTGGGTAGTTTGTGGAATGACGACTATGTTGAGGTTGCTAAAATAATATTAGCAACATTTAAACCACTCCGGATTACAATTGTAACTCTGCTGAAGAAGCTCTCAGGTTTTTGTTTATAACTTTGGAAAAATTAAACACTAATTTAAGTCGAGACCTTCCTAACGCAGTAAGGAGGGATTATACTTTAGTACCTGTTATTTAGGCTCCTACAGAATCCAGATTGTATGTCGCATAAAGAAAATGATAGTTTTTTTGACATGGCACCAAGACAAGCGATATATAAATTGGCTAAATCTATATCATCTAGAATTTTTGAAACTAAAAACAGTGATAACGATAATACTGAAGAAACTGGTGAAACTGAAAATATTGAAGATTGTCCAAATCGAGAAGAAGAAGAAGCAAGTCTACAGCAACAAATAAATTTTGCAATTACAAAAAGTTTAAAAGAAGATGAAAGTCCGAATGCTGACAAATTTCAATCATTAACAAAGGAATTTAAAATATTTGAAGCAAATGAGAAGAGAACCTCAAATTTGCAGAATCTTTTGGTTACACTTCTGACCATTAAACCAACTTCTACGCAATATGAGCGAAATTTTTCTATTGCAACAGATTATGTTAGCAAAAAAAAAAGAACAATGATGGGAGATTCAACTTTGAATGCTCTGTGTTTCTTAACACATTATTTTAAATCACAAAAAATATTAAATTTATTATATATTTATAAACCTTTTTCTTTATTTTTGTAAAATTTGAAGAATTTTTACGTTACTATTTTTCATTTTGTTGTATAATAAAAACTAGCAGATTCCAGCGCTCGAAATTCGAGTGCAATTTCTAGGCAGCTTTATTTTTCAACTTAGCCAATTCACAAACCAACACTTTAATGGTTTATTATTATTGTGAACTGAAGATAACAAACTCATTAACAAACACATTAACGAATTTCATAAAACACACGTAGCATATGTATAATTTTATGTATGTGTTAGTAGCAACTTTAAATGCAATTTACTCAAAATAAAGGAAAAATTTTAAAATCTGTAAATCTGCAAAACGGCTAGAAAGAAATACCTTTTAAATAATATACGTTTGGTCAAAATCGGGCTAAAACAGTGGAACAAAACATCGGTCACAAGAAATCGCCTAGCTTATTAATATTAAAGATATGAATTATAGTTTATTATAGTTTAATAAGTTATTTTCTTAAGAAATCTCGAGAAAAAAAAATGTGTGTTTTCTTTTCTCGAGAAATTAAAAAGGGTGAGAAATGTGAAATACTAAGCAGCTGTATACTAAATTTTTCACTAGTTTTTTACTAGTTTCTAACAAGCTTGAACCAGTTTTGTACCAGCTTTTTACTAATGCCGTTTTCTTTTCTGACAAAAAATGTTGCCCTTTTTTTGCCCTTTTTTGGAAAATTGTATTTTTTATATATTCTGAATTAAGAGCAACCCTTATATTATATATCAATCGAAAGATCTCAAAGTGTCGTGTTTATAAATGTAAAAAAAAATTTATTTTTATCCTCTTGGAAGTCATAGGGTGAAAATATTCATAAAAGGGGAACAATGGGGAAATATTCTCACACTATGACCTGAAAGAAGTCAATGGCTGGAATTTTTTGTGATTTACGAGGGCTCGAATTTGAGACCTTTCGATTGATGTATAAGATAAGGTTGCTCTTAATTCAGAATATATAAAAAAAAGTACACTTTTCGCAAAAAAAGGGCGACATTTTTTGTCAGAAAAGAAAACGGCATAAGTGTATTAGTTTCATTCAATTTTTTCACAGTTTTGAACTAGTTTTGTTTCAACTTTATATCAAGTTTATTACTAGTTTTGAGCTATTGTTTTTTAAGAGTTTTGAATAAGTTTTGTACCGGCTTTTTCTATCATGTTTTATAAAAGTTTTTAAGAAAACTTCGCAATTGAAGATTTGTCGATTAGTTCCAAAATTTTCCTGATCCAGTTAACTACACAGTTCAACACGAAAAAAAATTACGGGGTTCCGACGATTGATACTGGTGGAGGAAACCAAAAAAAAAAAATATACGTGTATCGGCGTTTTGAAATATCGCATCGGAATTTTATTTCAGAAGCGGTTAAAATTTCTCAACTCTGTCCTGTTCTTGCAGCATATCGGTATATAAAACTATGTTTTGTTTACATCTGAGGTATAGGGTATGTTCCTCAACTTTGTAGAAAATATTATGGCAAATATATTTGTAGAACATATTAACCCTCTAACTCCCCCCATAACGGCATTTTTTGGCTTTATTCTAACAAATCGTAAAAAACACTCCGAAAAAGGGGAAGGGTGGGGATGAAATGTTCAACAAAAATGTTCACCATAAAATTTTACTATATATGTCAGATCACTTTCAAATCACTTTCTTTTTCACTCTTGGCAATTCGACACCATTATCGTACAAATCTGTTATAAAAGACAAAATGCTCTTGCCGTTATATCGTTCTTCTATAGGAAGACATACATACATACCGGATGAAAACGTTCATCAGGTTCCGTTGACAACTGATTTTCAAAAAAGTCAGCCATTTAGAAAACAGGTTTTAAACTCTTAGCGGAAATGTTACTAACTAATTTTGAACTAGTTTTGAACAATTATTAGACTAGGTTTTAAATAGTTTTGTACAAGTTCTACACGTATTTGTACCAGTTTTGAACTAGTTTTTGTCGAGTTTTGAACAAATTTTGTACTAGTCGTCAATGAGTTTATAACAAGTTTAGGGCAAGTTTGGTACCAGTTTTGTACTAGTATTGATCGAGTTTTGTAGAAGATTTATGCCGCCTTTATGCCCTCGAAATTCGGGTGCAAATTCTAGGAAATTTTATTTTTTCATTAAATAAAGGCCCCTAAAGGTATGCTAATTAAATATAGCCGATTTAAATAAACTAGCAGATTCCAGCCCTCGAAATTCGAGCGCAAATTCTAGAAAATTTTATTTTTACATTAAATAAAGACCCTAAAAGTATGCTAATCAATTATAGGCAATTCACAAATCAACACAAAAAACAAACTCATTTTTATTACAAACACATTAACAAAGTTAATAAAACACACATATAGCATTGTATAATGTTATGTAGATGCTAGTAGCAACTTTAAATACAATTTGTTCAAAATAAAGGAAAAAATTAAAAAATCTGTAAATCTGCAAAACGGCTAAAAAGAAATATCTTTCAAATAATATATGTTTGGTGAAAATCGGGACAAAACGGTAGAACAAAACATCGGTCACAAGAAATCTCCTAGCCTATTAATATTATTGATAGAACAATACTTTTGTTCGAGCTCTAGAGAATTATAGTAGACTTTGTACTACCCTTAAACTAGTTTTTATAGAGTTATAAACGAGCACGACGCGAGTTATGTACAAGTTTTGTAATAGGTTTGATTGTGTTTAAAAGAATTTTTAAAGAAGTTTTGTAGAAACTTTAAAACAGTTTTTTGGAACGACTTTTGTACAAGTTTTGTAGAAACTTTGTATAAGTTCTGATCGACTTTAACAAGTTTTCATCGAATTTTTGACGAGCGTGAAAAAAGTTTTTTTTTTTGCTAGTTTAGTTCAAGTTTTATATAATTTTTTTTACAAGTTTTTTTACTAGTTTTTATCTAGTTTTCAACAAATTCTGTACTAGTTTTAAAAGAGTTTAGAACTAGTTTGGTAACAGTTTTGTACCAGTTTTGATGAGTTTTATAGAAAATTAATAGCATTTTGTACTAGATTTTAATTAGTTTTTATCTAGATTTTAACGAGATTTCAACGAGGGACACAGATTTTCTTACGAGTTTTGTACGAGTTTTATAATAGTTTTGATTGAGTTTTGTAGAATTTTTAAACAAGTTTTATACAAGTTTTGAACCAGTTTTTCCAAAAAAATTTTTAATAGTTTTCAAATTGCTTGCTACTAATTTTTATCGAATTTTATGTGAGTTTCGAACAAGTTCTGCACCAGAATTCTAATAATCGCGTTTTGACAAGTTTTAAATTATTTAGTAATCGAATTAACTATTGGAAAATATTGAATTGAGTATAGATTTTATGGGTCTCCTTTTCCTGGTATTCATTATTATTTATTCAGACTCCGATTATTTTTTTTTAATTTTGTGTTTCTTATGGAAACAGCTCAACAGAAAACTAAACAAAACTTATATATAAAACTGTTCAGCAGCAATTTTAAGCCATCAATGTAAAGGTAAAATTTTAGTTCAAAAGCATTAAAAAAAGAATACATTCTCTCTAAACCCTTTAGTGCCTAATATTTAGTTGTAAAAATAATACTAAGAAACACGAATTTCGTGTGGTTATCCATAAAAATTATACAAAAACAAAAAAAGCCCAACTAGCCTTCAGTGGATGTGTGCTTTTTTTCTCTTGTAATGATTTCGTGCGGAATCAATAAAAATAAATTTGAATATTTGACCCAAAAAGCCAAAAGAAAGTGAAATCAAAATTAAGGTTTTCATTTAACTGTTTTTGGTAGTGTGATTTGCAAATAAACTTCTCTCTCTCTCTCTCTTTGTTTGGTAATTGTAAATTGACCACTACAACCACCTTCATATTCACTCAATCAAAACGGAACGCTCAATTGCTTGTTAACTTTGCATGTTTTAAAGTGCGTTAATGTGTGTGAGTGTTTTGGTTTTGTGCCATGTGTTTTTTTTTTTGCAATTTTTGAATGAAAGTAAAATTGTTTTGGTAATTCCACTTTAAGCTGTTTATTACAGCTGACCCATGTGGAGTTTTCTAATGTAGTTTCCTTTTTAGCACGCAAAATCTAATTTTTATACACGATTTTCAAATACATTCAAAAAGTAGGTCTGTAGTTTGAAATGCAATGAAATGAGTAACATAATATTAGTGATGGCAAATAAACGATAGCTTATGGAATTTTTCAAATGAATCAGAGATGTTATTATTATTGAAATCTGCATCTGTTTAAATTGAAATTAATCAAAAAACTCATGAAGACCGCTTTCACTGTTTACGACACAATTTTAAATTTATATCTTACAAAAATTTTTGTTAATACTGCAAAAATTATAAAAATTATCATTCAACACAAAAAATTATTATTTAGTACAAATATAAATAAAACCATTTATTTTAGATCACAAAATTTTAAGCAATATTTAATTATAAATTTTTTACCAATTCCATTTTATTCAAAAACTTTGAAGAACAAAAAATAGATATGTACATACTGAATGCACCACTTTAAAAAATATAGACGCGGGAATTCAGTGGGCAAGCTACAGTTTTTTAGTGGAAAATAATAAAATTCAAACTATTTCACATTTACCCATCGGTCCAAGCCGGTTTTTCACAATGCCTCATTTACATATGAACACCATACTTCTGTGGTCATAAGCAATAACCGCATAACTCGAAAATCATGCTTTCGAGAAAAACAGCTTTTTATATAAATCTAATGTGGCTTTATTACGACTTAGGTCAGTATGTTTTCATTAATAACTTTTTAAATAACAGCGCTAGAAAAATGGGGATTTCACGTAAATATAAAGCGTTTTTAGTAGGATAGCATAGATAACTCAAATCGTACTTAAGTCGACTTAGGCGGTTATCGCTTGTGACCACAGATTTATTGATCATTTTTGAAAAAAATTATATATACACTATAGTAATTAAGCGTAAAGAGCTTTATTTACAGCTCTGGTGTCTTTGGTGACCCCCAGAAAAATTTTCCGCCAAACATCTTCGTAGAATTTTTTAGTCCTTAAAAGTCCTTTGTGAAAGGACTTCTTTGATTTTCTCAAAAAAAGGGTCAAATTGACCCTTAAAGAGAGGAGAGGAGGTTAAGATCTTCCACAACAATAATCTTCATAAAATTCGACAATATACCTATGACAATAAGAATTCTCTCAGACATTAACTTACAACATTTTTTTCATTTAGTATAATGCTTACCTTCGACCAAAAAATTAAAAAAAAAACTCAAACCAGTTGGACTACAAGTTTATTCTACAAAAATGATCTATTTAGTATGCCCTTTCAGAATTATAGAGTCGCCATTCTGTTCCAAAAATGCTGTTGGATAGTGTTATTAAAGTGTCTAATAGTGCGTTTACATCTAAGGAAAATCTAGTAGATTTTAGTTGAAATCTGTTTCAAAATCTATATCGTTTACATCTAACATTTTAGACATTTTGTGAGATTTCTTTTCCACAACAATAAACAGCTGATTAAAATAAACCATACAAACTAGAAATACCAAAAATAAACAAATCATTAGGAAAATGGAAATATGGAAGGGAAATTCTAAAAAGGAACAGATTTTATAATTATATTATGCATCAAAAATGAAAAAAGCACGAACTGAAATAAAAATTTTGCAAAAAAAAATCAGCATTTCTTAAATGTATTGTTTGAACAGCAAAAACAATTTCATTTTCCACAATTATTATTTAACAGATTGGAATAAGCACATGTCAGTATAAAAAGTTATAACTTTTTAATTACTAAATATTTTTTTATTATTGTTTTTAAATGTCAATTTTTTCAGTCACTGCGTTGTAATTTTCTACGTTTATTAAAAAAACGCAGAAGTATCATTTGGTAGTGCCCAAGTTTGACAAGATTTTATGAGATTTTGCACAAAGATAGTAACAAGCTAGATTTTGTTTTGTATGGGAGTAAAAAATGAGCTAGATTTCGCTCGAAATCTCGTATATACTAGATTTTGCTTAGATGTAAAGGCGCTATTAACATCTTAAGAGAAAAATCTATTAACAAATATTACAAGAACAAATATAATAAATATAAAAAATATTTTGGCAATAAATAGGGGCAAAAAAATTTTAGTAAATGCCATATTAGATATTATATTTTAAAATAAAATGTATTAAAATTTAAAAAAGTTTATCAAGAGATAATCAAAACACAACTTTTCAAAAAATTTAAAAAAGCAATTTTAAACAATTTTTTTTTAAAAAATTTTTATTTATTTATTTTCCTTTTTAAGAAAGAAAATTTGAAAAATTATTTTAATAAAATAAATTTGGAATTTTATGCAGGTATCACCAAATATAAAACTGATTACAAAAATTAATCGAAATCTGTCTTAAGACATACAAATAAGACATTTTTAAATAAAATGATGTGGGTACCCATATACGACATAAATCGATTTAATCATCGAAATTTTTTAGGGTTCGAAAATGGTTTAAGAGGTATTGTTCCTGGGACAAATATACTTGTTATGGCCCATAGTACTAGAATCGCATTGAGCCCATGGAGTAAAAATAATTGATCAACCCTAATATATATGCATATGTACATATATATATATTGTGTAAACATACTAAGTTAACAAAAAAAGAAAAGTTTGTATTTCTTTTTTTTTTGTTCTTAATATGTCCTGAATTTTTTTATTGGCTTTATTTTATTCATTTATTATTTTTTTTTTTTTTTTTTTAATAGTTTCAAGAAATATTATGTTGAAAATATAAAAAATATTTTTTTTTAATCAGAACTATATTTATTTTTTATATTCCATTTTAAATTTGTAAAATTTTAATTAAGCTGCGCAAAATATTTTTCCATTTCCATTAAAAAAAGTTTGTTAAATTAATGAATTTTGGACTAAAATTAAGGAAATTTGATCTTAAAATTATGGAATTTTATTCATGAAAGCAATGAATTCGGTTCATTAAATTAAAGAATCTTTTTACAATGAATTAATTAGCTTTGTTCAGAAATGTTTTTTTTTTCAAAATTTAAGAATTATATTGCCAAAAGTTTACGAATTTTTCCATTAAAATATTGAATTTCATCACTAACTTCATGAAGTAATGGATTTGAATATTTTCATAAAATTTTTGAATTTTATTTCTTAAATCAATGAATTTTTTTTTTTCAATAAATTAATGCCTTTTTGCGATTTTAAAATTAATTAATTAAATAAATCCATTAAAAAATTGAATTAAGTTCATTAACTTCATGAAGTAATGAGAAACAATGAATTTGGTACACTAAGTTAATAAATTTTTTTAATGAATCAAATATGTTCTTAAAATTATATAATTTTATTCATATAAATAATGGATTAGTTTCACTAAATTAAAGCATTTTTACATTAAAATAATTAATTTTGAAAAATTGTTTCATCATTGTTTTCTACTTAATTGAATAATAAACAATTTAAAAAAATATAGAAAAAGCATTTTTTTTTTTAAATTTAAAAAATAAATATATAAAAATTAATCGTTGGCGAATTGGAAGCTTGTCTATCTGTTCAAGCCTCGAGAATATAATATACTATAATAATAATAATTAGTAACAGCTTGGACGGATACGTCTGGCTTTGTCCCTACTTTTTTATTATCACATAAAGAGTCTCAAACTCTACAATAAAATTTTTATTTTTTTTTTTAATATAAACTGTATTTATTTTTTATATTCCATTTTAAATTTTTAATTAGGTACGCTATGACATTTTTTTCCATTTCCATTAAATAATTTTTCGAGCTAAATTAAATTTTTTTTAATTAAAAAGAAAAATTAACAATAATGCAGTTCTTATTTTTTTTTTTTTTTTTTAAGAAATTTTAAATTATGTTTTTTTTTTCTTAACTTACAGTTTTTTTTCTTATTAGTTTCATTATTTATTTTTTCTTAAATACTTTTTACTTTTTTTAAGAAGTAGAGAAAATTATATAGTTCAAATATATATAAATAAATATATATTAATTAATTTTAACTGCATTTCAATTATTATTTTTAGTTTTAAAACTTAAAAATTTTGTTGTTCTTAAATAATTTATTTGGTAGAAAATCCCAAAATAAATTATGCTCCATAAAGAACAAAAAAAATTGTTTTTTAATTTGTACTACAACTAAAAGAAATTTTTTTGTTATGTCTATAAGAAAATTCCAATGGCAGAGCAAAACGGGCCACAGATTCAGAATCGGGGACCCTGTATTACTTTAACTACACTTGTCTCGTCTCTGTTATAGGCTGCTGAATTGTGTAATTAATTTTTACTGTTTTTTTTTTCAAAATTCATTTAATATTTTTTGGAAAAATATAAATTTTAAGGTGAAATAAATTGTCACAAAAACTAATTTGGCCCAAAAACAATTTGGAAAAAATAATAATTAACAATAAGTATTATTATTATTTTTTATTACTATTTTTGTGTGAATAAAAAAAAAATTCAGTGGATTCAGACTCAACTAATTCTTACCCCTCGTTTCTGCTGTTGGCCGTTGAACACGATAATTATTTTATTTAACTTTTTTTTCCATGAATATAAATTCTTGAAATTTCAATATAATAAATTTGGGATAAAATTGTATTTAGAATTAATTCTTTTTTTAAAGGTTGAAAAAATATTAAAAAACTTTGGGCTACTGAATAATTTTGAGTCAAAAAATTTTTATTTCATTTTATTTAAAAAAATTAATAGATTTAAACAATTTTTGATGGAAAAACTGCATAGTTTTGATTTAACAAAATTTTTATCGCTTTAACATATATCACAGTAAAATTCAGTTATTATATAGATATAACTAGTTTGCCCTACGACTAACCGAGACTTAATGACATGTATGTTTTCGTAATCAATTTTTCCTACGAAGTTGGATTGTACAATTAACATATTTTATTTTATTTAGTGTATATATATAGATATATTTTCTTTGTTTTTTTGTTTCAATGATTGCTGATATACAATATTTTTTTTTTTCAAATTTCAAAATTATTCGGCAGTCTTACTCTGGAGCAAACAAAATGTAGCTGCCCGTGAGAAAAACATGTATTTTCCAAATTAAATCCGGAACACTTAAAGATTGGCTTTAAATTTAAAATATCATTTGGCAGTTTTTTTATTTTAGCTTTGCCGTTCTTAGATTTTGAAGATTTTTGTTTTGGTGATTTTTATTTTTCGCGATTTTTGGTTTTGGTGATTTTTGATTTTGGCGATTTTTGAATTTGGTGATTCCTCCCATATTTTCCACTACCATTCACATTGGCAATTAATGCAGATGTCAAAAGTTTCAAGACTGTTGCTTTTATAGTACTTCATATTTTTTGGGTATAGGAGCAGCCACGACCACTAATTCTCTCCCGCCAATTTTTTTATTTGATAACACGCATTATTATCTGATGGACTCGAGCAAGGTGTCGAGGCTTTCGCTTTTATTGTATACCGGTTAAGTGATAACATAATTATGACATTTTATATTTACTTTGTGTGGGGGTGCCATGTCCATTGATCCGATCACGCCCATTTTTTTGCCACTAAACACAGACAAATTTTCAAAGCTGTCACCTTCATAGTGCTCGAGATATATGATATTGAATAATTACCTTGCTGGAGAGGTGCCACGCCCACTCATATGATGCCGCCCATTTTCAGCATGGCTACTAACGATAATGTTAGGTGATCACACACAAATTTGCGAAGCTCTCTCTGTCATAGTGGGAGATGCCAAAATATCAACATCAAGAGCACCCCACGGGTTTATTTCGGAAAATAAGTCCAGAATATTATTTTTTGGAATTAGTAAAATATTATTAATAAGTTTTATCGAAATCCTTCAACAAATATATATTATTTCGATATTTTGTTTAAAAAAAATGTTAACATCCTTAAATTTGATTTTGACCTTAAAGAGGGACAGTTTATACTGTTTCAATTTAACCTTAATTAACAAGATTGAGAACTTATATCAAGTGGTATTATATTTTGATAAAAGATATTTTAAATATAAAAACACCAAATAGATGTAGCTTGCAAGTTGAAAAATTATGAAAAATCAAATTTTTCTTCAAATCCGCTGAAATAAAAACGCCGCCCTCGCCAAATTAAGAACAGGATACCTACAATATTTGGCATTTTTAATAAGATATATTTTGTTAATAAGACCTTAAAGTCCAATTGGTGATTTCGGAAAATTTCTTAAACAAAATTTTTGAAAAAGTAAAATTGGAGATTTTGAAATAGTTTTTAGCACACGTACCTTTTTGACATTACTTTATAACGACATAACAATAGATGAAATGCAAAAAACTTTATATAAGATCATCTTGGGATCAGGGAAATGCAAAAATATTGTTGTTGTAAATTATTTCAATGTCTTTAAAAATGTGATCTCGATTTTCTTAATGAAGGGGTCTGCGGCGCATTTATTGCCTGGGGAAGTTGATATAACTTGCCTGTTTTTTAACCGATAATAAATTTTGTTATTTTATTGGAAAGACAATTTACTCCTGATTATGGTTTATTAATTAATTTAATTGAAACCCAATTATTAATATCAAAATTTTTTAGAAAAATTATTTTTTTGGATAATTTTTACATATAAATGCTTATTTGAACTTTGAACTCAATACGAATCCAGAAAGCATTGTCCGATTTGGCTTAAATCTTGAGCACTAAAGTTTTAGATCCAGTGTCACAATAATCCGATCCGCACAACTCCAAATTCGACTAAAAAATTTTTTTCATACAAACCGCTGTCATCCTATTATATATACTAGCATATTCCAGCCCTCGATATTCGAGTACAAATTCTAGGAAATTTTATTGTTTCATTAAATAAAGACCTTAAAGGTACGCTAATCAATTATAGCCAATTCACAAATCAACACAAAAAACAAACTCATTTTTATTACAAACACATTAACAAATTTAATAAACACACACATAGCATAAGTATAATTTTATGTATTTGTTAGTGGCAACTTTAAATGCAATTTACTCAAAACAAAAGAAAAAATTTTAAAACTGTAAATCTGCAAAACGGCTAAAAGGAAATACCTTTCAAATAATATACGTTTGATCAAAATCGGGGTAAAACGGTAGAACAAAACATCGGTCACAAAAAATCGCCTAGCCTATTAATATTATAGATATAGCCTATGGTTCCTTCCATATACGCAGTAAAACTCTGTAAAAATTTCATGAGTTCGGTTCAATAGTTTAGCCTCCTATAAATAACAAACAAACCAACATACACACATACTTTCGCTTTTATATATATATATAGATATAAATACATATACATGAATGCCTTACTAGCCAAATTGATTAACTCCACTTTATGATTTATGGAAATTTATGTGGTTATATTCAAAACCATCTACACAAAATTGTTTTGAATATTAACAGTTAGCCGTCAATCAAACGCCATGGCACTAAAATTTTCATAATTAAGAAAGTGAAGTTAATCAATTTGGCAAATGAGGCATTAATATATCAATTATTATATATATAAAAATTTACATCAAATATTAGCATATTTCTAAACATTATTAATGCGATTAGTTATCGATAACAAAATGCCAACCCTAAGCGTTAAATAACAATTTCTTGTAAAATTCTTATGGGCTTATGAAGGCATTTCATTTTCATAAGAAAATGGAAAATTGTAAAACAACAAATAAAGTTTCAAAGTCAAACAGAAACTTGAGCGTGAATGCCTATTAAATGCTCATTTTCACTTTCAACTGAAACAACAAACAACACACAAAAAGCTACTTAATACCTGCCCAGAAATAGCGTGTATTCAGAAAAGTTACGATAAATATTATATAAAAAAAAAAACAAATCACTACAACAAAATGCAAAATTTCATTACAAATAAGTAGTAATACTTTGCTAGCCACTCTACGTCAAATGAAAATAAAAATATACAAAACACGCGCAACTCTACTATAACAAAATAATAAAAACAAAATCTGTATAGAAAACAAAAACAGCAAAAATTTATAATGTTGTGAAGTAAATAAGAGCTGTTGGCTTTCAGAAAGCCAACAGCGATGGCTGCAAAAACCTTTTTAACCCAGCAGCACTTGCACTCATAACCCCTTTAGCATAAAGTCCACGTATTTACTTGCTTACTTGATGGCTGAATGATTGGTTGGTTGGTTGGTTGGTTGGCTGGCTGGTTGATTCTACGGCTCAGTGCTTGGATAGATGGGAAAATGAATGGCTGGTTATTTGCATGTCTGTTTGTATGTGTCGTAAATTCTATCCATATAAGTTACGATATTGAAACTTAACATAACTTTGCCACTTTAACGTCGATGTATATCACAACAACGTCAACATTACGAAAAAGAGAGAGAGGAAAAAATGGGAATATGAAGAAAAACACGAAAAGGCCAATTGGATATTCATTTTAAAAAAAAAAAAAAAAAAAAAAAATGAACTCAAATTGAAGTGTAGCGAAATTATTCTTTTTTTGTATGTGCTTAAGTTGAAATAATATTACAACTTACAAAACTAATGATAATGCTAAAGTTTTTTAACCTTCAATTATTCAAAAATAAAAAAAAAATATAAAAAGGATAAATTTGTAACCCTTTGTAGGAACTTTTTAAAAATAAAGCACTTTTAAGGCAGTTATTCTATTAAGAAGAAAACTCTGCTACTTTAAGGTTCTTTATTCAATTCCTGGTTCGAAACTCTTTAAATATTTAAAACTAAAGTAAAATTTTGTATTAATCTTATTGTTCGTTTGGCGACAATAGCACAGAGCTACAGCCATTCTGGGGGGGATAAGAAATTCCAAGTCAGGGTCAAGGTACTAGGCCAGTATAGTAAAGAGTCCTAAGGGCTTGGCGTTCTCAGGCCAAGCCTTCAGCAAATGAAGTTGGACTAATTTTATGAAAGAAATCGTAATTTTTTTTAAATCAATTTTTTGAATAACACAACATATTCAGGGCGTATGATTATGAGTATACGTATGAGTGATATTTGAAATATTAAATCAAACATATGTACATCGTTTTTTTTTATATTTTGTATATGGATATGCTAAAAGAAACTAGCAGATTCCAGCCCTCAAAATTAGAGTGGAAATTGTAGGAAATTTTATTTTTTCATTAAATAATCAATTATAGCCAATTCACAAATCAACACAAAAAACAAACTAATTTTTATTACAAATGCATTAACAAAATTAATAAACACACACATAGCATTATATGATTTTATGTATGTGTTAGTAGCAAATTTAAATGCAATTTACTCAAAATAAAGGAAAAAATTTAAAAATCGGTAAATCTGCAAATCTGCTAAAAGGATATACCTTTCAAATAATACACGTTTGGTCAAAATCGAGATAAAACGGTAGAACAAAACATCGGTCACAAGAAATCGCCTAGCCTATTATTATTATAAAGGGTCCGCCATCTAACGTTTTTTTTTTCAACTAGTGCTTATTTCGTGAATGGTAGCACTTAGCTCATGTCTGATTTGACAGATAATTAGTTTTATCCTTCCGCTGAACGAATATGGTTGTGTATACGCTTGAGCAACGCTGGCAAATATTGCGACATTACTTTGAAAATCATGGTAATGTTGCAGAATGTGTGCGAAAATTGCGTACGGATTTTGGAAGAAGAGAAGGACCGTCAGCTCCGTATGTTCGTTATCTTGTGAAAAAAAGTGAAAGAAACTGGCATCCTCATCGATAAACCAAAGCGTGAAAAGCCAAAAACAGTGCGTACACCCGAGAATATTGCTGCTGTGGCAGAAAGTGTGCGTGAAGCGCCATCAACATCAATTCACCGTCGTTCTCAAGAGTTGAACATTTCGGAGGCATCATTGAGACGAATTTTGCATAAAGACCTTGGTATGACGCCATACAAAGTCCAATTCGTTCAGGAGTTGAAGCCAACTGATCATCCAATGCGTTTTCGCTTCGCTAAGTGGGCCTGCGATCGACTTACAGAAGATGCCGATTTTGCCAAAAAAAATCATCTTTTCAGATGAAGCTCATTTTGATCTTGGCGGGTATGTAAACAAGCAAAATTGTCGCATTTGGGACACAGAAAACCCGCACGCATACATTGAAAAGCCGATACACCCAAAACGAGTCACTGTTTGGTGCGGATTTTGGTCCAGAGGCATAATTGGGCCATTTTTCTTCGAAAATGAGCAAGGAGTGGCCGTTACAGTCAATGGCGATCGTTATCGGGCCATGTTGAACGAATTTTTGTTCACAAAAATTGAAGAGGAGGATATTGGCAACATTTGGTTTCAACAGGACGGCGCTACGTGCCACACAGCCGAAGCTACACTCAATGATTTGCGCCCTGTTTTTGAAGATCGCATTATCAGACGCAGAGCTGATGTCGTTTGGCCACCTCGGAGCTGCGATTTGACACCGTGGGGCTGTTATTTGTGGGGTGACCTCAAAGGTAAGTGTTACGCCAACAAGCCAGAGACAATTGACGCTTTAAAGGACAATATTCATGAAGCCATTGGTGAAATACAGCTGCACACAACCGATAATGTGCTTAAAATTGGACCGATCGTGTAGGCTACTGCATGGCCAGCCGAGGCAGCCATTTGAATGAAATTATTTTCCATTATTAACCGGAAGGATTGTACTTTCAAATAAAAAAAGAAATTTGAGATAATATTCAGTAATTTTTTTTTATAGCATTTTCAAAAAAAAAAAAGTTATTTGGCGGACCCTTTAGATTATTAATGTAAGCCTTAGCTCCAATCGTGCCGTAGAATGAAATGAGAATCGTCAATGGTTCTTGAGTTATAGCTGATCAGTTTCCCATTCATCTTGTTTTTGAAATTGATATGGAATTAAGCAAAATAAATACCTGTAATTTACTGTCAAAGTTAAAATGGAATGAAAGAGAGAAGTCAAACTATCAACAAAAAATGGAACAAAATCTTCAGGTGTTAATGCAGCAAAGTGAGGAAATAGAATTGAAAGATTTGACTAAACTAGTGTTTACCTCATCAAGTGGCTTAAGTTACAACATTAATTCAAATGTGAGAACTTTTAAAGAAAAATGGTTTAAAAGAACATGCTCGAAAGCAAGGGATGAATCTCCGAAAGTCCCTGGAGAAGTAGAGAGGATGGCATATCTTAGTGCAAATCGAAGATATAAAAATATATGTGAAGAAAGTAAATTACTATACTATACAAACCTTGAATCAAAAATATGTAAAATCAGCAATAGTAAAGAATGGTGGAATATAGCAAGAGAGATAAGAGGAGAAACGTTTTACATATGCCCAAATATCACTGCTACAAGGTTTAAAAATTACTTTGATGATCTATTAAACCCGCCGCAGATATCTAATGATATATCATATGCTGCAGCTTGGAAAATGGATGCTGGCTTGGATTCAGAAATTACGGTGAATGAAATTAAAAAAACACTTCTAAAAGCAAGAGACAATAAAGCAGCAGGTATTGATAGAGTGCCTTATGAATTCTTTAAAAATGCACCCTTAAATTTTTTACAAGAGCTTACGAATGCGTACAACCGAATTATGGAAAATGGTTTAACGGATGAAACTTTTATAGTCAGTGTAATTTTTTCAATATATAAAAAGGGTGAAAGCAACTTGCCAAACAATTATCGTGGGATATCTTTTATGAATTGTGTGGCTAAAATTATGTGATGAGTGTACTCAATGAAAGGTTGTATGATTGGACAGAGAAACATAATATATTGTTGGAATACCAGGCTGGGTTCAGAAGAAATTACTCCACAATCGACAACATATATAACTTATCGGCTATAATTCACCTCAAGTTTCAGGAAAAAAAAGGAAGTCTATGCATTTTTTGTTGACTTTAAAGCAGCGTTCGATAAAGTGTCTAGGAGGTTGCTTATTTATAAGCTACACGAAATGGGAGTGTCATCAAAGTTTGTTAACTGTTTAGAAGCAATATATAAAACCACAAAATCAGTTGTATGGACTGGAAAGGAATTGTCAGAAGAGTTCACTACTAACTCAGGCGTCAAGCAGGGTTGCCTCATGTCCCCGCTTCTTTTTGCGCTTTATATTAACGAGGTCTTTATATCGATGGAGTTAATATAAGAATACTACTTTATGCAGATGATATTTCCATAAGGGTAAAATGGCAAACTTTTCAAGCGGTATGCAGATCAATCCAAACTTATGGAGCTCAAATATGGGGGTACTCACTTTTTGAAGAAGTGGACAAACTCCAACGTTATTTTGTAAAAAAAAGATTTTAAACCTTCCTTCGTTCACGCCAACTTATATACTCATGCTAGAGACAAGCATGCAAGATTCCCACCGCTATACGCTGGACTTGCACGTGCGATATATTGGGCGAACTTTATTCGAGTATAATACTAATAGACTGCCATATAAGTTAACACACAAACTAATACAAAAAAAACCTATTATGGGTTACTAATCTAAAGAATTTATGTGAACAATTTAATATAAATCTTGTTTTTGAGAACGTTACAAAAAATTATTAGAACAGCATATGCAACCAATTATTAGAGAAAATGCGAATATCGGCCAAACAAAAATATATTCAACAGTATTTAGATACATCGAGATTTTATAAAAATCTTGACTTAACAAAAGGTCAAGATTATATGATAGATGACCACGACCACACCAAGATTATGTGGATTTTTAAAGCAAGAGGTGACCTTATCAAGTTAAATGGCACAAGATTCTCAAACGGTTCAAAAACATGCTCTTTGTGCAATCTCAACGAAGTTGAAAATATACAGCACTGCATAGGGCGTTGCCCAATATTGAAAACATTTAGATTCCAATACTTTGGATATATATGCTTATCAGATGAGCTCTTCATAGCAATCTTAAATGGCGAATATACAGATATGAATAATTTGGTACAATATATAATCAAAGCACTTAATTATAGAAAAACTTTAATCGAAGAATTTAACTATTAATAATGTGTAAAAATTATTTAATACTCTTTTTAAGAAAAATCACTCATCCGACTAACGACAGCTGTCAAAGTCGTAAGTTCTTTTATTTTTTTTTTATGTATAGTAACACTTAAATATAAGAAAAACAAATATTGTAATATTATATAAGTGTTTTCTGAAAATAAAGAACTACTACTACTACTACTACTATAGCTGAAAAACTAGTTAAACAAACATAAAGATAAGGAAAATATATAAAAGGTCGTAAAAAAAAGGTTGCCCTGAGAATATCTAACCCCCTCGCCCCCGACTGGTAATGATCCTGAAAATGTTACACAGTGTAGTACTTAAATCTATGTATTAATACGTGAAGGTAAAGCTTTCGACCAATTTTTAAGCAATATGCGCGCACGGACGCCTGTGAAATTTGGCATAGTTATAGATCATATGGAGGGGAAGTGTAGAATGATAATATTTATGTATAATATGTGTTAGAAATATATTAAATTAAATTAAATTAAATATTTATAATAAATAATTTTATAAGAGCCTAATTAGCCAGTTCACAATTCATCGAATTTCATTATAATTGTATATCACACGCCCTGTGTTGAATTGTGAATTGCTTAAAATTGATTAGCTCTTATAAAATTATTTATTAACGATCCCATTTATATTTCTTCTGTGTGTTTCAAATATTTATAATGAAATTAAATGCATATTATTTAAACATTCACAACTTAATGAATTTTATTTAAATACTCAAAATTTATATATATATATATATATATATATATATATATATATATATATATATTAGGGGGGGTCAATTTGTATGGACCGAAAAAAAGTCACCAAGCGGTTATCAAAATCGTAATCTACGATGAATTCTAAGAAAATTTGCCCAAGAAACCATGGGTCTAAAATCAAAATCGAGCTTCCGATTTTTAACGAGAAAGTTTTCGTCCGTCTTTCCGTCTGTGGAAAACACGCTATAGTCCACAATAATAATGCTAGAGAGCTGACATTTTACAGAAAGATGTCTTGCTGAGAAGGTAAGGTCAAGTTCGAAAACGGAAGGCTTTGTATTTTAAGTTATGTTACCTCTCGCCTCATTAAAATTAAAATAAACAATTTTGCGATGTTTTGAAAATATCACACTTTTTATTTCAACATTACTTATTTTTAAGGTCTTTCTTGCTATCAATCCTAGGTGTTACGTTTCGACTTTTAACTGTGACTGCCATAACACCATCGCGTTTTTTTTCAATAGTTCGACGTGAGACTTTAGTCAGTAGTTGCACAAACCGCTCGGTTCCTTGAATGTGTAGAGGAATGTGTGGATCCGGAAGCGGTGGATCGTCAAATTCTATGTAATTGAGCAAGTGTTCATAGGGTATGCTTGCAGTGAATGGGGGCTCCGATAAAATGCCATCGTCATCTAAGTTTATCATGTCGAAGTATTTAGTGCAGTTAAAATTTATAGTGGGCTTTTTGTAAACTCTTAATTTTGTTGGGTCGTAAATATTTTCACGATAATGTAAAATTTTTTTTAAAGCCATTCCGCGCACTTCTTTTCTGTTGTCAAAAATCATTGTTAGAAGCACATTTTCTGAGTGGGCAAAATATCCGTTATTTTGAACAACATTATTTATAACTGAATCGTAATACTTTACATTAAAGTACATTGGTACGTAAACTTTCATGACATACGTTGCTAAAATTTTTAAATTTTCGGATGGTGAGTTTGTAGTTACATACAACCGCAAAAGTCTACCAGCTATGGTTAACCAACGGGAATGAACGATAGGCCCAGGTTTTATGTGGCCTAAACCTTCTGGACAGGAACCATTATGAATTGCGAAAGCAATCTGATATAAGTACTTAACGTCCGTTGAAAGTTTTTTTTCCTGTTCTGCCGACAAGGCGGGTGGCATATTCCCCAGCGAAATACTTACAAAATCGGAAACAATATAGATATTTATTAAATTACCAATTCTTTGCTCACCTGAATCTGTTCGCAGGTTTCCATTAATTTCGTGAGAGCTCCAGTATCCGTTCGCGGACCACTTGTGTTAGATTTTTCCAGAGAAGCAAATAAGTGACGAAAAGGTAACTCATTAAAATGTAACAAGCAAACAAACCAGTGTAATGGCTTGTCTAACATTACTTCAAATCGTTGTAATATACCGGTTCCTGTCCCAGTATTGGTCACTTCACCGTCACAGCAAATTCCAACCAGATTGGTAAGAGCTAAGTTCTTTTCTACAAAAAAGTCATATAGCTGCATTTGTTTTGTGCCAGCGTCCTCAGCATCGAGTATTAAATGACCCAATAGCTCAGTTTTAGGTTCTCGCACAACCACGATATGGGATTCTTTAACCATCCTTGGGTGAAGTTTATTGCTTATATTCTCCATTTTCAACGACTCATCTTTCCTGCCATCAAAAGCGAATGCCAGCAGGCTAGAAGCAATTGTTTGTTTTTCTCGCACAGAATCCCTGTTTTTTTTCTTCTCTCGCGCTACTTTACACTTGTCCATTATAATAACTTCTCCATTTTCGTCTTTGAAACCAATATCTTTAAAAAGTGCAGTAGCTAAACACGCAGCCACTCTGTCCGACACACCAAATCTGTCGCACATCATAGCATAATTAGGAGTATCAAACCTTCTTGTATACGGACCGCGATTAAGAACAATTGCATTTTCCAAATTTGGTGTTCTGAATATGAAATCTTCATCAACTTCCATATACGATGTCTCAGGACGGTAAGACGAATCTTCAGTAGCAATCGCATCGGATTCCAAATCAACAACATCTGTCAGAACTTCTGGAATTGTTAGCTTTCGTACGGAGAGCTGATCAGTCAAAAATTCGTGTAAGTGATCAGGCGTCAAACCACATGAACAACGATTACTTTGTAGAGTACACTTGCATTTTCCGATATAAAATAAGGTATTCATTGCTTCCACAAATGCGTTGTATTTTTCAGTTGTAGATTTGGCTTTTGTTGCTTGGGAATATTTATTAAGGAAGCTTTTTAGTTTGCTAATAACAGTTTTCTTCGTCATTATGGCAATATTCAACTTGCTCCAAATTTCAATAAGTTTATCGGCTACTTGTGAAATAAAAGATGTATATGAAAACATTTTATTTTCATTTTTAGCCCGATCACTGAGGAAAAAAAATATTTTAAAACATCGCGGCAACTTGGCAAATTTAGTTCGTGTAAATCACTTGCCAACCCAAAAACACTAAAATTCGGAATTGGCATATGTATTAAATTTGATTCCGTTTGAACTGATAATATAATATCATTATCAGTAGAAGAACCAATTGATATATTAGACTCCATAATTATTCAATTACAAATAATAGATAGCGAAACAGAATCTGGGTTTCAAAGTTAAAATCGTGAAATTTAAAAACACGTGCACAATAACTGGATATCAATCGAATGAATTCTCTGAGAAACAACAATTTCATGGCAAGCTGTGTTTTTTTTTATATTTAAATAGCTTAAGGTCACTTTGTTCATTTTTCTGATTTCTAAATATCTCTTTTCTACACATAAAACGAGAACTTTTTTAATACAAAAATTTCATAAATATTTCAATTTTTTTTTAAAGATCACAACGAAAACTTTCTCGTTAAAAATCGGAAGCTCGATTTTGATTTTAGACACATGGTTTGTTTGGAAAATTTTCTTAGAATTCGTCGTAGATTACGATTTTGACAACCGCTTTGGCAAGAAAAAAATTGACCCTCTCTAATATATATATATATATATATATGTATATGAATATATATATATTAGGGTGGCCCTTCAATATATGCAAATCATTATCGTTATAGCAAAAAAGCTGAGAAATACAAAGTTTTGGGGCAATCAAAAAAAATATGGACTTTATACTGTATCAGATTTTTCGAAAATACTGTTTTATAGCTTAATTTTTTCGAAAAGTTGTTACATGAATCGATATCACTTGTTTTTTCAATAAGCTATACAACTTCAAAATCGAATTAAAACTCGCCAAGATATAACAAATGCCCCAGGCCACTTTTGTGCTAAAAAAAACTCTAGGTCATGATATGTGATGAACATTTTTTCAACTTTAACAAATTGATTAACGCCATATTTTTTTGGTCTCTAATCCTATAGGTCCTCAGATTTGAAGTATTGTTTTATTACCACGTTGTAACCTATTGCGAAATGCGACCAAAGATGGAAAATTTTTTTGATAAAATTTTGAAAACTCCTTTTTTAAGTTTTATAAAATTTTCTTAAACAAAATTTCAAAAAATGGATCTGACACTTTCAAGTTTTATTAAATATATATTACAGATAAACTGTGTGAATTTTTAAGTAAATTCCTGTGCCAGAATTTTTTTTACAAAGAATTTTTTTTACGAATTTCGAGAAAAATAAGTTTTTTGTGAAACATTCAGTAAATGTACTCTTTCTAAACACTTTGTATCAAAAATTTTTCAGTTTTCTACTTTTAAATGTTACATTTAATCTTAATAGCCTAGGGTTTCTGAAAAAAAATAATATGACCCCATTAACCCTTTTGGGGTCGCATATGATCGCAAGCTAATGAAAGACAATTTATTCAAAAAAAAATCAAATATTTTGTAGGAACTGTTGATTTTTTATATCTGACGCTTTTTTGCTTTTTTCTTTTTAGAAAGAGTACATTTATGGAATATTTCACATAAAAGAAATTTTGCTCGAAATCCGCAAAAAAATTATTTGTAAAAAAAATTCTGGCAGAGGAATTTACTGAAAAATGCACACAGTAAATCTGTAACATGTATTTAACAAAACTTTTTAAATATTGTTTAAGAAAATTTTTTAAAATTTTATCAAAAAAATTTCCAATGTTCGGTCTCAATGCGGAATAGGTTAAAAACGTGTTAATAAAACAATATTTCATTTCTGAGTACTTTAATTATAGAGACCAAAAAAAAATTATGGCTTTAATCAAGTTCTCAAAGTATAAAAAAAATGCCATCAAATTTCATGACCTAGTTTTTTGTGGCACAAAAGTGGTCTGGGGCATTAACCATTTCTTGTCAAGTTATTATTCGGTTTAGAAGTTATATAGCTTTTTAATGAGATAATTTATTTATTACTGAAATCGATTCATATAACAACTTTTCGCAAAAATTAAACTATAGAACGAAATTTTCGTAAAACCTGAAAAAAGTCATATTTTACCCATATAAACACACTTGGGATTTTCAGTCGCATTGAGGCATCACTAAATTTTTTTTGATTGACGCAAAACTTTGCATTTCTCAGTTTTTTGCTATTCACATATTTCTAGGGGGTGGGACCGAGAGTTTGAACACTTTGTTATTAAGGGCCACCCTAATATATATAGATTTAAAAAAACATTGAAAGAAAAAAATTGAATGAAAAAATTTCTTAGAATTTGCACTCGAATTTCGTGTACTGGGCTCTGCTTGTAATAATAAATACTT
Organism: Cordilura impudica; assembly: GCA_963682025.1. Lineage (NCBI taxonomy): Eukaryota > Metazoa > Arthropoda > Insecta > Diptera > Scathophagidae > Cordilura > Cordilura impudica. The sequence continues at coordinate 231,895,351 of OY821519.1, forward strand.
AACTTCATAATTCCGATCAGGAAGAATAATAAAGAAACAATGGTGTAATAACTTATTTGATGAAAAAAATTAAACCATACATTAGATATTTAAGGGCGATTAAAGAAAACTATTTAACCTTTCAGAATGTTGTTTAGTAATGAGTCCTTTGATTCGGAAAAAATTGTAGCATTTTTGAAGAAAATACTAAAACCAAAAAACATCCAAATTTTTCCAATAAAATTTGAAATTCTTTCTTAAATTATGCAAAAAAAAATTTAACTTTTTTAACAGTTAAACAGTTTGTGGGATTATTTCAGATTCAAAATTTTTTTGCGAGTCGATATTGCGATGTCCGTCTGTCTGTCTGTTAAAATCCCACTCATTCACAAAATAAATTATTTACTTGGGTAAGCTTAATATAATATTGTTTGCCATTACTTCGATCAGCTTTGCATATAAAATAGGGTAAATCAGTTGGCATTGTAGCAAGATATGGCCTAAAATATATAGACACCCTTAAAAAAATATTAAAAATCAGTGTGTTTGTTTTTTTAAATATTTTATTTACAATTCTTTTAAATAGCACAATAAGCCAAGACGTCAACGTAGACGTAAAACCCAGGTAAAAGGCATCAAAGTTCCGGCATAACTTAACACACTCTTAAATGTTTTTATTAGATTTTTATTTTACACATAAAATATCCACGGATATATGTAAAAGCGTACGAATGTATGTTTGTCCGTTTGTAGCTTCTAGGACGCTAAACCATTGATATGCATTGGAAAGATCTACCAGAAATTTTTACCGGGTCATACTGTGTATCTGAAAGGAATTATAGGCAACAATTTTTTTGATACTATTAGTAGGTATGGCTCCCCCATACAAAGTGTACTTTTACTGAGAACTGTGACAGTCAGACTGGGATCACTTATTATTGTTAGTAGCCATGCCGAAAATCGGCGGGATCGGATAAGTGGGCGTGGTACTTCCCGTACAAAGTAATTATTCAATATCAGGTCATCTAGTATTGATGTAAGTAGTCCGACAAAAAATGTCAATCAATGAGAGTGGCACCCCCATACAAAGTACATATATTAAATCTCATATATCTGGAGTATTGTAATAGTTATTGTAATAGTGAGCTCATACAAAGTAAAAAAGGAAAGCCATACTCTTTGTACGAGTCTATATTAATGTGAGTAATATGGGCGGTATACGATTATTGTGTGTGTCACCTCCTATACAACAAAATATATAGTACTATGGAAACTACAATCTAAAAACTATAGACAAATTCAAAAAATGCCAAACCGAAAATCCCTAAAATCGAAAATCGCCAAAATCGAAAATCGCCAAAATCAAAAATCGCCAAAATCAAAAATCGCTAAAATGGAAAATTGCCAAACGATATTCTAATTCAAGGTCAATCATTGATTACCAATGTGAATAGTCGTGGAAAATATGGGCGGTATCACCATATTCAAAAATCGCCAAAATTACCAAAATAGAAAATCGCGAAAACAAAAATTGCCATAAACAAAAATCTTCAAAATCAAAAATCGAAAATATCAAAAATCGCCTAAATCAAAAACTACCGAAATAAAAAATCGCTAAAACCAAAAAAATTCCCAAATGATATTCTAAATTCAAGGCGTATCGTTAAGGATTGCCGTATTTAAATTGGAAAATCCAAAATTTTCTCATGGGCAGCTGCATATATCTTGCTCTATAATTTGAACACCGAAAAATTTCATAATTTTTGCACTGAATAAAAAAATATATTATACATCATTAAGCACTGAAAGAAAAAAAAAAAAATTAAATGGAGAAACTTATATACAATTTTCATATTAAAATCAAGGTTCAGAAAATACACACATGAAACACACAATGTTCTGTTCAAAAGCAGCCAACACATATCTTTATTTTCATATCAATTATGTGCGTTTCTAAATTTTCTACGGTGCCCAACACAACCATGACTGTGTTCGTTTTAATATTTCGTTATTTACACGAACATTTTTGTATCACATACTTTTTGTTTCAATCACACATAAAGCACACATTTTTGAGTGTTGCTTTATTTGAAGTTCATGTTCTGGTACGTGTACTGAAAAAAAAACACAGAACATGTACTATAAACAGGTTCGAGTTCAGTTATATTTTAAGTCGTGTTGTGGCTCGTGTAGTGAGAAAAAACAGAACATGTACAATAAACAGGTTCGAGTTCAGTTATATTTTAAACACGACTTAAAATATTACTGAAGTCGAACCCGTTTATTGTACATGTTCTGTTTTTTCTTACTACACGAGCCACAACACGACTTAAAATATAACTGAACTCGAACCTGTTTATTGTACATGTTCTGTGTTTTTTTTTTTCCGTACACGTACCAGAACATGAACTTCAAATAAAGCAACACTCAAAAATGTGTGCTTTATGTGTGATTGAAACAAAAAGTATGTGATACAAAAATGTTCGTATAAATAACGAAATATTAAAACGAACACAGTCATGGTTGTGTTGGGCACCGTAGAAAATTTAGAAACGCACATAATTGATATGAAAATAAAGATATGTGTTGGCTGCTTTTGAACAGAACATTGTGTGTTTCATGTGTGTATTTTCTGAACCTTGGTTCTCCAGCTTCGCCTGCAACTGCAGATATTGTCAAGGAAGAACTAATAAACGTGTCAATAGAAAAGTTGACTAATAAACCCAGAATCATAACCAAATACGCAGACGATATCTTTGCTATTGTAAAAACGGATGAAATGAATGAAACGCTGAAGACATTGAACTCTTTCATTCGACAGATTCAATTTACTATGGAAAAAGAATATCTCGATTCGATTATTATAAGACAAGGTATTCTGTTAAAACTTGATTGGTATCAAAAACCAATGGCATCTGGTAGATTAATAAATTTCCATTCCAAACATCCGAGGAATGTTATCATTAACACAGCAGTAAATTTTATTAACAGAGTTCTTAGTATAAGTGATGAAGATTTTCACGGGAACAACGTGAATAAGATTATAAGCCTTTTATAGAAGAACGATTTCCCTAACAAGACTGTTATTATACCCTATACCACTATGACTTTGTGCTGCTGTTTGTAACAACCCAAAATATTTGACCTAGACACATCTTTAATTATACCGATCGAATCAGAATCACTTTCTGAGTTGATTTAACAATGTCCGTCCGTCCGTCCGTCCGTCCGTCCGTCCGTCCGTCTGTGTGTCCATGTAAACCTTGTAATCAAACTGCAGGTCGCAAATATGAATATATTTTGATGAAATTTGGTATATAAGCTTTTATCGGCCATGGGATTAACACTATTGAAATTGGTGAGAATCGGTCCATGTTCAGACCTAGCCCCCATACAAATTACCCCTATGAAATCGACATAAATTGTCATAAGATCCAAATTGTCATATAGATCTTACTCAAATTGGATTTATATGCGTTCATTACATCCATTAATGAGTAGTCCAAAAATTATACATGTGGCCCCATATAGAGCTGCTTCCCGATTTTCACTTAAATCTATTAAAAAACAAAAATATTGCACTGATTCCTCTCAAATTTTGTTTGTATATATTTTTGCAAAATACAAGAGACTTTACCAAACATGATCAGGATCGGTCCATTTTTGGACCTAGTCCCCATATAGATATAGCATCCGATATGAACTTTTTCATATCTGCAGCCAAAAAAATTAATAAAAATCCCACTCAAATTTGGTTTTTGCTTATTTTCTATGTCCAGTTAGTTGGGCCTAAGAGATAGGGTTTCTAAACGCATGGTATAGGGTATCGTATAGTCGGTCTAGACCGACTATAATTTTCTTACTTGTTGATTTAATTAAACAGGTGAAAACGAAGATGAACATTGATATTTTTAGAGGAGAGAAACATACAAAAATCTATAAGTCCATGACATACATTCCAGGTTTGTCGGAAAGACTTAAAAATTCCAACATTTATAATACAGAAAAGTTTAAATTATCCCTTAGAACTGATAATACAATTGAAAAACTATTTAGTAAAAATAAATCTAAATTGGAAAAAGACGAAAAGTCTAACCTAGTTTACAAAATTAATTGTAATGGTGATAATTCCAATACGTGTCATAAGGTATATGTTGGCACAACCAGGAATAAACTTAAAACTAGAATGTCGTCGCATAAATCTGAACATAAGGCAACTGATAAACCCTTAGAGCAAAAAACTGCTCTTGCAGCCCACTGTACATTGACTGGTCAAACGGCAAATTTTGACAACGTACAAGTATTAGTAGGTGAGAATAATTATAAAAAGAGATACACACTTGAAATGCTCCATATTATTGAAGTGCCAATAGAAAAGAGACTTAATTACAAAACTGACACCGAAAAATGTCCCCACATTTACAGACACACAATAGAGAAACACAGATCAAAATAAACAAACGATGAATAAACATTGGACAGTACACTATAGTGGTGAAAGATTTTTTAAACTGATTATTTAATTTTTAAAAGTAATTATAAAAGAAAAATGTTAATGTTTGTTTGTGAAAATTTCTGTTTTTATATAAATGTTTTTGTATATATTTTTGAAATAGATCCCCTGAAGATGGTAAACGATGTTTACCGAAATATTGGGAAAAATAAAATAAGATAATAAAATTAAAGAAAAAAACCCTTTCGTTTTTATTTTATTGAAAATTGATGACCTCAAGCCGAATAAGAAAATAAAAAAAAAATAAAAATTTTTTAAATTAAATAAAATATTTTATTTGCAGAATACAAACATCGTAGGAAATATTTATTATAAAAACATATGCCAATAGGTCGTAGTGAAGCATGACAGGGCACACTAGTATATAATATAATAACAATTAAACAAATAAAAAGTTAATGACTTTTGACAACAAAAATTACAAAACAAAAGAAGATATCTTCCAAAATTAACACACAAAAAACGTCAACGCCGATAAATATCCAAATGGAAACATTTTTAATTTTTTGCTATTTCCATTATTTGTCGTTTCTATTATAGGAACTTTCACTGAAGTTCACTTTTACTTATATAATTCCCTTAAAATAATTTGTAATTTCGTTTCCCATTTGCTAAATGCTGCTTAGCTAACTCTTATTGCAGGATTAAAATGTCTTCCTTAGTGATTGTTCCATTTATAAAGCTTGTCTACTTATTAACACTTTGTTATATTTTAAGTATAGCAATGATATCCTTATCATGCTTAATACGACTATCATTATCATTATCATTATCATTATCATCACCATCACCAACGTTAAAGCAATTGTGGAAATATATTCGAGTATTTTGTGTTTAAAGTTAAGTAGCTAATCATCGATGATTGTGTTATATAGCTCTGAGCAGGATTATAAATGAAGTATGAACAAACTTGAAGGATTACACTGTTTGACAAAAAAAAAAAAAAAAAAAAACATAAACAAAAAATTGTTAAAGACGAAATTAGAGACCAAATGAAGTACAACCCTTTGATACTTTCATTATTTCAAAAAGTCTTATTCATTAGACTCTTTAAAAAAAAATCTTAAAAATAAATCTCATTTATTACACTTAATATTTGATAAACTTATTTTAAGTCTTAACACACTTGCAAGTACTAAATCTTCACGTGTTTGTTGGACCACTATGACGTATGAGTTATAAATATATAAAAAATAAAAAATTGTTAGCAGATATAAAAATCACATGGTCCATTAAATAGCAATAGAAAAGCAAACAAAGAAACGAATCTTCAACTACTCCTTACATAGTAAAGGAGTAAAGTTTAATTGTGTGTATGCCAAACTAAAAGAACGTATGAGTAATAAATATTTCCAACAACTCGTATAAAAATCATACGCCCCAATAAACCAATTTAATATAATAAAGAACTAAATAACATACGAGTGAAATGCAGGTGAACTAATCTATATAAGCTATTTTGGCTCAAGATCTTATTATTTTCTTTTTATACCTCGTCTTCTTCTTATTTTCTATTATTAAATTGCTTTAACAAATGCAGCTGATTTTCTGCAGCAAATGAAAAAGAGAAAAAAATGCTTGAGAAAAAAGAATATTAAAAAAAAAGTCTAATATTTTCAATTTACAAAAATTTGCTAACATTTTCAAATTACTTTAGAATATCTTACAAATTTTTGATTGTGCTCTTCTTCGTCTATGTATTTGTGCTTTTTTTTCTTCTTCTCTTTTCCGTTGTTGATACTGTTTAGTCTGACATGTGCACATAAACGTAAACACAATTACATACATGCTGATACACATAAAACGTACATACAAAGTATGCAGCAATATCAATGTTGCACAAATATCTATTTTTACTGTCTGGTAGCTGGATAATCCTTAGATAAGAGACATTCCAGAGCAAATGTTTAGCTATTAAAGCTGATATTAAGATGGAACTATTTAATGAGTGCACTATTTCTAGAACACTATAAAAATTGCTGCTCGCAATAAATGTGGCCAATTTGGTCTAGGCTTTCAGATAAAATTCTCTAAAATGAAATAATCTCTAAAATTTATACAAAGAAGAATACAAATTATTTATTCGTAGCAGAGACTTAAACCATTTTAAGCCTTATACCAGTTCAAATCCATCTTGCTCCTAGTGAATTGAGAATTTGAAGCAGAAATACAAGCCTTTTTATTACAATTCAATTTAATTTTTTTTTTTAATTTAATTTTTTTTTAAATGAAATGAAAGATTGAAAAATTATTTTGCTAAAAATTTAATGAAAATGTTTTTAAAAATTCTATATAATTTTTATTTTAAAGCCTGCACTCTAAGCACTATTGTTAACTATTCTCGCAAAATCAAGCACATTTTTCATAGCTCCAGACAACAAAAATACGAAATATTAAAAAATTTTAAGCTCTCACTTATGTCTGCTTTAAATATGAACAAATAATTAAAAACTAACAAAGGTGGGTCAACATTATTACAATTATCTTTAAAAGTGATTTAACTACAAATTCAGTGGAGGTGTCGTTTGGAAGGTATTGATTGTAATCCCTTTTAATATGGCTAATAGAAGTGTGTGAAATTAGCCCTCCATTTTTGGAAATATAATTTTTTGAAGATTGTTCTGAATTGTTCTAGGATTGTTCTACAGCGTTCCAAAATGATGAGTTTCTAAAATATAATTTGTACCGGTAAATCGAAAAAACCCGAATTTTAAACTTTGCCCCCCACTTTTGGAAAAAAAAAAATTGGCGGTTGTTCTAGGTTGTCCTGGTTGTTCTAAACATTGGTCCAAAATAGATATGTCGCAAACCGTAACGTACGCAAATGAGAACGCGATATCAACGTTATTAAACGATGTCAATATTTTTATCCAACACGAAAGTTAACGTACAGATTCCAAAATTTCTTCCCCATTTTTGGAAATAAAATTTTTTGAAGGTTGTTATGAATTGTTCTAGGATTGTTCTATAGTGTTCCAAAATGATGAGTTTCTAAAATATAATTTGTACCGGTAAATAAAAAAAAAAAAAAAAAATTTTAAACTTCCACTTTTGGAAAAAAAATTTGGCGGTTGTTCTAGGTTGTCCTTGTTGTTCTAAACATTGTTCCAAAATAGATATGTCGCAAACCGTAACGTATTTTGTATTTTGTATTTTTTTTTTTGTTTTTATGTGATTTTTGTATTTTTTTTTTTTTTTTTTTTTTTTGTTTGCGATTTTTGTATTTTTTTTTTTTTTTTTTGTTGTTTGCGATTTTTGTATTTTTTTTTTTTTTTGTGTTTTGTGATTTTTGCCATTTTAAACAAAGTACGCGGAGAAAGTACGTCGATCGAAAGACGACGGTTTATCGAATCGTTATCTGTTTCCTCTGAAATTTCAACTCTATGATTTAGATAAGTAACCATTAAAAAAAAATCAAAATCCAATGTGAGGCAACAATTTTCTTATATTAAGTCCATTACATTAAGAAACCCAGGGACCGTAAATAACAGTTATCCAGAAAATTTAAACTCAAAAACTCTCCATGTTAGACTCGACGGAGACCTATACTGTCATATACCAATAGATTCGTATTGAAGTGCTCTTTCAAAATCTATGGCGATCTTTAAAAAATGATCAACTCCAAAGTTATGAGTTATTTTTTAACGAAAAAATTAAACATTGGATAAAACTCTTAAAAAGGTAGTTTTATTTTACCGTCATAAAATAAAACTGTTTTGATGACTTTTATTTTTTTCGTCCAAAATAAAACTAATTTTGTTTATTTTCTTATTTTTTTATAGTCTGTTTTTTTTATTGAATCTATCTGATATAAAATAAAATAAAACTCTGTTGAGGAGAATAATGTAAAAGAATAATGTAAAAACGTATGAAATAAATGACCAGCCCTGTGTATACCCTTAACATTGCTATGTTTGATATCTAATTGAAAATATTAACATTCATGTTAAAATAGAAATAACGATTGCAAAACTAATTAGAACAAAAATTGCGAGGCCATCTACTGGGGCATAGCAACACTGAGCAAACTGAAGTGACACTCTGTCTGTTAGTGCAAAAGAAATGTAAAACAAAATACATATTGGAGAATTTTATATAAATAAAATAATATACCGATTTATTTCTAACATGCGGCTATTATGAATATACATATATTCTATATATGTATATTATTTTATTATTTAATATATGTATGTATGAATATGTAAATATTACGCACAAAAAATACAAAAAGTTATTGTTGTGTTTTCCTTAAATAAATTAATACATAAAATTTTTTCGGTAAAATAACAACAGGTAGTTTAGCATTATTTGCTTTAGATGTTGGTGAATTTTTACTCCCTTTATATTAACTCGTAGTGTCTGCTTGTCTGCTTGTAGTCAAAATTTTGGATCGATTTTTAACCCTTTACCGTAACCCAATCGAGCTGAAACTTTGCAGGCGTGCTCGTGGCAATGATAAAAATTATCTGACGAACTTTTTTGTGAGGCCAAAACAATGGAAACTTTTAAATTTTTCTACCAGAGTTGATAAAGATATGTACTAAGGGTTAGTTTTTATTACATTATTACCACAACGACCACAAAAACAACAAGTCAAGCTATGGCAACAATACAACATTTAGAATAACAACAAGAACAATACAGAAACCTATATTTTTTTCAATTCTTTACTTCTTCAGTGATTTCTCGGGTACTATTAAAGCGATTTTCATGATTTTTCAAACAAAAAGCTTCTCATGATGTTGGTTAATCATTCCCACTAAAAACGAGCGCCCCAGTAATCCTATTGAGGGCTTGATCGTAACAAGAACAACATAGACAAATCATATTTTTCCAAGACTTTTTTACTTCTTCATTCAATTCTCGGGACCTAAGCAACCGATTTGGACCATTTTAAATACCAAACATCTCAGGACGTTAGTGAATTATTTTTTGTTACAGCGAGCAACCTAGCTGCCCGATTGAAGCCCTCATCGTGATTTCCACAGACGGAAAGACGGACATCGCTATATCAACTCCGCTTGTTATAAGGACAAATATATATATTTTATGGGGTCCAAAATTTTTTTTCTAATTATTACAAACGTAATGACAAACTTATGTATACCCTCTGCACACTGGGGTGGAGGGTATAAAAATGTCTTCCCAAAAAATGTTAAAACTCAATAAAATTCTTTCTTTTTAAACTCAATAAAATTGTTATTTTTATAACTCGGAACATAAGTTTTAAATGAAATATATGAAATTTCTGTCAAGTAATTTGATAATTCCAGATCAAATTAAAAAAAAAAATGAAGTTAGGTTTTCATAAATTTGTTATCTTTTAAAGATAAAATATCACACTATTTCCAGATTGCTCATTAACGAAATAATCTCTTAAAACCCTGATATATATTCTTCTTGTTCTGTTAATATTCGGTGTGGAATACCCTTAAAGTTATCTACCAGAACATAAATATTCGTATGTTTGAAATTCGTACATATTATTTGTGCAGGAGTGTGCTACAAATGCATACATTTTGTTAGATATAACACATCTATACACGAAAACACATTTGTATAAACATACAAAATGCTAGACAATTTTCTAACATCGCATCTATGTATGCAGAAATTGCATAAAAGAAAATGTTGTTTTTTGTTTCCTTTTATATTTTTACATACAATTTAAATTTTACTAAAAGACAGATCAAATGTTAAAAAGGAAAAACTACTTACTAATGGTTTAGAATCACAAATAAACATATTTGTATACACAATAAATGTACGAGAACGTATGCAAATCTGCCGGAAAGTATTATGCAGATGAGAGCAATTTTCATACAATAGAATATGGAATAAGATTCAATTAAAATCGTATATGTTACGAGTAGTACGGTGTATTTTCATTTTTTTTTTTTTTTAATTTTGAATAAAATTTTAAAAATGCCATTTCTAAAATAACAACACCACAACAAAATTGTTGTTGAGTAGGTGTTGAAATAATTTAACATTTTAGTACAAATTTATACTGTATAGAAAATGAATTCAGTGTAATATAAATTTGGCAAATTTAAGCATTTTTACTAAATTTAGGTTGGCAGAGAACATTTTCCTAATTAAATGATTTTTTTTTTTTTGTGCTTCAACGATAACCTAGCAAAGTTATTTAAAACGAAGAACTTTACATGGTTTACCATATGACGATCTGTAGCAAACTGCCGCTTGAAACAAATTTCTTCTAAACAAAGTTACTAGTAAAGAGCATGTTTCAATTAAAAAATACATTTTCTTAAAAAAGTACCTTCTCTTAAAAAATAGCTTCCCATAAAATAATATCTTTTCTTAGCAAAAATCTTTTTTTATTTTTTTTTTAATTTTTTAAAAAAAATCTCCTTACTTAGACACCTACCATTTCTTAAAAAAGTTTTTTTTCTTAAAAATGTTCCATTTCCTAAAGAAGTACCTTTACTTACAAAATTAGATTTCCCTCAAAAAATACCTTCTATCAAAAAGGACCATTTCTTAAAATCGTATCTTTTCCTTAAAAAAAAAACCTGTCGTCGAAATAGTACCCTTCCAACCAAAAAAAAAAGGTACTTTTTCCCAAAAAAATACCTTTGCTCAAAAAAGAAACATTTTCTTAGAAAAGTAAATTTTCTAAAAAAAAAAAAAATACGTTTGTTTAAACAGTTCCTTTTCTTAAGGTACCTTTACCAAAAAAGTACCGTTTCTGAAAACACATCTTTTTTAAAAGTTCATTTTCTTAGGAAGTAGTTTTTCTTAACAAAGTACCTTTTCTAAAAAATAGATTTTCTTAAAAAAATATCTCTCCTTAAAATAGTACCTTTTCTTAAAAAAATACCTTTTCTTATAACAGCATATTTTCTGATAAAAGTATATTTCTTTCAAAAAGTATGTTCGGTACTTCTTTGAACCTTTTCTAAAAAAAATATTTTCTCAAAAAAGTAACTCCACTCAAAAAGGACATTTTTCTTGAAAGAGTAGCTTTCCTCAAAATGTACCTTTTCTAATATAAGTAAATTTTCTGAAAAAATTAAATTTCTTTAAAAAACTACATTTTCTTAAAAATTAATTTTCTAAAAAAACTACCATTCCATAAAGAAATACATTTCCTTAAAAAAGTAAATTTTCTTAAAAAGTACCTCCCCTTCAAAAGCTACCTTTCCCTAAAAAGGATTTTTTCTCAAAAAGTTTCTTTTCTTAAAAAAGAGCCTTTCCACAAAATAATACCTTTCCTAAAAAAATTCCTTTTTTAAAAAAGCACCTATTGTTAAAAAAGTACCATTTCTTAAAAAAGTATATTTTCTCAAAAAAAAGTAACTTTTCTTAAAAAAATACATTATCTTAAAGAAAAGTGTCTTTTCCTAAAAAATTCCTTTTCTTAAAAAATCACCTTTCTCAAAAGATTCCCTTTTTAAAAAAGTTCCCCTACTTAAAACCAAGTAATTTTTCTTAAGAAGTACCTTACTTTAAAATATAACTTTTTTAAAAATAAATGTACCTTTTTATTAAAAAAAAAATCTTCTTCTTAAAAGTACCTTTTCCTGAAATAAATACTTTCTTTTTAAAGTATATATTTTTTAAAAATAACCTTTTCTAAAATAAGTAACCTTCCTTAAAAAGTACTTTGGCTGAAAAAAGTACATTTTCTTCAAAGCCACTTCTTCTTCGAAAGTACCTTTTCTAAAAAAGGGTACATTTTGGTAACAAAATACTTTTTGTAAAAAAAGTACCCTTCCTTAAGAAATTATATTGCTTAAAAATATGCTTTTAAGAATAAGTACTTTTTTGACAAAAAGTACGTTTTTTGACATAAGTACCTTCTTTGTACTATTTATAGCAAATAAAGGGTCCGCCATCTAACGTTTTTTTTTTTTCAACTAGTGCTTATTTCGTGAATGGTAACACTTAGCTCGTGTCTGATTTGACAGATAATTAGTTTTATCCTTCCGCTGAACGAATATGGTTGTGTATACGCTGGAACAACGCTGGGAAATATTGCGACATTACTTTGAAACTCATGGTAATGTAGCAGAATGTGTGCGAAAATTGCGTACGGATTTTGGAAGAAGAGAAGCACCGCCAGCTCCGTATGTTCGTTATCTTGTGAAAAAAGTGAAAGAAACTGGCATCCTCATCGATAAACCAAAGTGTGAAAAGCCAAAAACAGTGCGTACACCCGAGAATATTGCTGCTGTGGCAGAAAGTGTGCGTGAAGCGCCATCAACATCAATTCACCGTCGTTCTCAAGAATTGAACATTTCGGAGGCATCATTGAAACGAATTTTGCATAAAGACCTTGGTATAACGCCATACAAAGTCCAATTGGTTCAGGAGTTGAAGCCAACTGACCATCCAATGCGTTTTCGCTTCGCTTTGTGGGCCTGCGATCGACTTACAGAAGATGCCGATTTTGCCAAAAAAAATCATCTTTCCAGATGAAGCTCATTTTGATCTTGGCGGGTATGTAAACAAGCAAAATTGTCGCATTTGGGGCACAGAAAACCCGCACGCATACATTGAAAAGCCGAAAGACCCAAAACGAGTCACTGTTTGTTGCGGATTTTGGTCCAGAGGCATAATTGGGCCATTTTTCTTCGAAAATGAGCAAGTGGCCGTTACAGTCAATGGCGATCGTTATCGGACCATGTTAAACGAATTTTTGTTCACAAAAACTGAAGAGGAGGATATTGGCAACATTTGGTTTCAACAGGACGGCGCTACGTGCCACACAGCCGAAGCTACACTCGATGTTTTGCGCCCTGTTTTTGAAGATCGCATTATCAGCCGCAGAGCTGATGTCGTTTGGCCACCTCGGAGCTGCGATTTGACACCGTTGGACTATTATTTGTGGGGTGCCCTCAAAGATAAGTGTTAAGCCAACAAGCCAGAGGCAATTGACGCTTTAAAGGACAATATTCGTGAAGCCATTGGTGAAATACAGCTGCACACAATCGATAATAAGCTTAAAAATTGGACCGATCGTGTAGGCTACTGCATGGCCAGCCGAGGCAGCCATTTGAATGAAATTATTTTCCATTATTAACCGGAAGGATTGTACTTTCAAATAAAAAAAGAAATTTGAGACAATATTCAGTAGTTTTTTTTTTTATAGCATTTTCAAAAAAAAAAGTTATTTGGCGGACCCTTTATATTTTCACAAAAGTTGTTCAAAAGTTGTTTACCGTGGCTATAATTTGGATAAATATTGTTATTAAAAAATTAGGAGTCCCTGTAAGTTATGCTGAAAAAGTAAAAAATAAAAATTTTTTTTCTATATTTATTCAAAAAAAGTGCAGGAAATATTAGTTTTTTTCCCACAAAATATTAATAAAATTTGTTCAGCGGTTTATAGCTACATTCTGCCAAATATTGTTTAGCTGTTGAACAAAACCTGATGAACCCTTTTTTTGAGGGGCCCACTGATTTTCAGAATCATTTGAGGCCCATAAAAAAAAAAAGTATGTGAGTCCGATCGCAGAGGTGATGTGTACACATCTAGTAATTAAAAAACTTTTTATGGCACTTTTTTGAGTTCAAACAGAAAGCTTCAGCTGTGTATCACTTATAGCAAACAACTGCAGAGGCGCTGCTAATATATAAAAAAAAAATTTATTATCTATTATTTCAACTGGTTACTTTTAAATATTTCGTTTTTTATTTTTCATTTTTAAATTTTCGTTTTTCATTTTTCTTTTCTTATTTTTAATTTTTTGTTTTTCATTTTTCATTTTTGACTTTTCATTTTTTATTTATCATGTTTAATTTTTAATTTTTAATTTTTTATTTTTTATTTCTCATTTTTTATTTTTGATTTTTTTTTTTTCATCTTTAATTTTTCGTTTTTCGTTTTTCATTTTTCATTTCTTATTTTTCATTTTTATTTTTCATTTTTAATTTTTTATTTTTTATTTTTCATTTTTCATTTTAATTTTTCATTTTTAATTTTTTATTTTTCATTTCTTATTTTTCATTTTTATTTTTCATTTTTAATTGTTAACCGGAAGGATTGCACTTTCAAATAAAAAAAGAAATTTAAAGTAATATTCAGTAGTTTTTTTTATAGCATTTTCAAAAAAAAAAAAGGTTATTTGGCGGACCCTTTATAAGTAAATTATTTGAAAAATTCAAAAATTTTTTTATAGCATATTTTAGAAGTGTCTACATATATGACGCCATATCTTGGCGCAATAATGTCCGATTTACCCCAATTTCAAATACCAGCATGCTCGAAATAATGACAAATAATAAAATCCGAAGTTACCCAGGTAAATGATTTATTTTGTGAATGAGGATAATTTTAACAGACCGACTGACTGTCGGACAGACGGGCAGACAGACATCGCTATATAGTTTCGAGTTTTTATAAGGATCAAGAAAATAAGAAGAATAAGAATATACACTGTAAGGTGTATACGGGATCGAAAATTAATTTTTCAATGCGTTAGAAACGGAATGACAAACAGATATATACCCTCTGCACAGTGGTGTGGAGGGTACAAAAACCCTTCTTTTTAAAGTACCATTTCTTGAAAAAACATACGTTTTCTTCAAAAATTACCTTTTCTTAAAATAAAATCTTTTCTTAAAATAGCACATTTTCTTAAAAAATTTAAATTTTCTTACAAAAGTACATATTCTCTAAAAGCAACTTTTTAGTAGAAAAAAAGTAACTTATCTTAAAAAAGTACCTTTTCTTATAAATGTACATTTTCTAAAAAAAAGTGCCTTTTCTTTTTGCAAAAAAAAAATTTCTTTTTTAGAAAAAGTAAAAAGTACATTTTCTGCACAAAATAAGACTAAATCGAACACAATTTGGTTATTGCCTTTTTTTGTGGGTCCCGTTAACCTTCCTCAGAACTGTTGAAATTAAAATCTTAAAACTGGAATTTGGAATACAAGGAATTTTACAATACACATTTTTTTTACTTTTTTTTAGAATAAAAATATTTTATTATATTTTATATTTGCAATATATATAATATAAATTAGCAGATTCCAGCCCTCGAAATTCGAGTGCAAATTTTTGAAAATTTTATTTTTTCATTAAAGCCAGTAGCCAATTCACAAACCAACACAAAAAAACAAACTCTTTTTTATTACAAACACATTAACAAATCTAATAAACACACGCATAGCATTGTATAATTTTGTGTATGTATTGGTAGCAACTTTAAATGCAATTTACTCAAAATAAAGGAAAATATTTAAAAATCTGTAAATCTGCAAAACTGCTAAAAAGAAATACCTTTCAAATAACATACGTTTGGTCAAAATCGGGGTAAAACGGTAGAACAAAACATCGGTCACAAGAAATCGCCTAGATTATAAAATCAAAAAAAATTTGAAAACTTTATGCACCCATTTATTAGTGTGTCAAACAAAAAAACTCCAAATAAAAAAATTTAAGGTTAAATTGGAACAAGAGATATGAAATTAATAATAAAATGAATAAAAAATAAGAACACAACCAACAAAACTATTACCCCTTTAGCAATTAATTAAACTGTCATTTTAAATGAAATATATGGTCACATTAGTTGTTGATGCGAAAATGTTTTATGGGTCTATAGGTTGGCCAGACATTTGTACTATCACGAAACTATGGTCGGTAGAGAGGTTTTATGTGAGTTCAAATAAACAAAAACAAAAAAACATGACATAAATGTTGTTACTTGCTACGAGTATTTGTAGTGGTCAGTATTTTAACACAGTTTAAAATTATTTTATAATTCATTGTTAAATATGCATGGTTGGGGGAAAACAGAGGCAAAAACAAAAATAAATGTTCAAACATTTTAAACTGTACTTTACGCAACTACAAGTGCAATGAATAATTGATAAACAACAAATAAATCCGTCAATTTATTAAATCATCTGAAAAAAAAATAATTATCGGTTTTCTTTAGTACAGGGCATAATTAATATGGAATTACCAAAAACATATATTAAAATTTAAATCTCATTTATATCAGAGAGCTTTGAAACACCTCAGATTTATATTCATGAGGTCAAACTAATCTTCCTTTATTAATTTTAAGCTTTATAGCATTAATTTATTTTAAAAAAATAATTTTAATCTCGTGGTTTTAGCCTATAGTTAAATAAGGACATTTTCCTTTTAACGGATATACAAATTAGTGTTCAGCTGTCTAACGGAAGCTTCTTATCTCTGTTGAACATAAATATTAAATAATGCATTGACAAATTGTTCAAACCTAAAAAAAAAACAAACAACAGCCACCATAAATACTCTACGCTAAGGAAGTGTTTTATGAAGAGAAAAAAAAAACTATAAATCTCTTTCAACTAAAACCCCAACCAGTCTGCAAAAACTCCACCTTTCAATTTCGCTTTTGCTACAGCAAACATGAAAATAAAAAAATAATTGAATACATAAAACAACTGCAAAACAGACATAAAAATATTGTAATGGCCGGCAATCACTTAAGCTAATATGCAAATTAAGGTTAACACAATTGGTTTTAAAGAGAGAGAGACAAAAAACAACAACAACAAAAAAGATGAAAATTGCACAATATGTTCGTTTTCTTGTGACAGCCCCTCGGCCAAGACCACACAGATTTCCGTTTACAAAAAAAAAATCGCCAAATTGGGAGGCCGGGAAAAGTAAATGTTTTAAAATTACAGCCTTTATGCTCATCAAGCTGATGGGGCCAGCGCTCAAACACAAATACATATGCAAATGATGATTTTACCATAAAAAAATGATGTAGAGAAAAAAAAAACAGGCAAATGCTTTTTATTATGACATGTTTGTCCTTATTTTCTCAACCATGTTACACATACACTTTAGCCAAATCACTCATTAATTTGAATTTTTATATGTATGTACCCTATAACAGGTTGTTCACATAGAATTGGTTAAACATCTTTGGTTAATATCTGAAAAAATTAAGAAAAATGAACAAATTGCATGAAAAGCTTTGGGGGAAAAAATATGCCATATTCTCTTTTAAAATAAGGCCGAAATTTTCAGTACTCTTTGGAAAAATGGTGAATATGAATGCCTTACTTGCCAAATCGGTTTTTGAAAACTAAAATGTCAAAGCGCTTGATTGATAGCTAATTATTTATACTAGCAGATTCCAGCCCTCGAAATTCGAGTGCAAATTCTAGGAAAATTTTTTGTCATTAAATAAAGACCCTAAAGGTGTGCTAACCAGTTATAGCCAATTCACAAATCAACGCAAAAAAACAAACACATTTTTATTACAAACACATTTAACAAACGCACACATAGCATTGTATAATTTTATGTATGTGCTAGTAGCAACTTTAAATGCAATTTACTCAAAATAATGGAAAAAATTCAAACATCTGTAACTCTGCAAAATGGCTAAAAGGAAATACATTTCAAATAATATATGTTTGGCAAAAATCGGGATAAAACGGTAGAACAAAACATCGGTCACAAGAAATCGCCTAGCCTATTAATATTATATATCTATATATAAAAAATATAATGTATGTATATTTTTTCCTTTATAGACTCTGAAAGTACCCAACCGATGTGACCCAAACCGGTTTCATTAGAAAGGTAATAAATAGTCCATATTAGGTTTACGGCTATATATCCTTTTGTATTTCAAGTGGGCGTGGCCCCTCCCACATAAATTAAATAACATCATATATCTTGACTACCGTGATAGCAAGAGTTTTGAAACATTGCAATAGTACATATGGAGGCGGTTCGGAAAGTGCTTAGCCTAGCACAGAAAGCGCGGTATAAATAGAAAAAAGATAATTGTTTTTTTTTTTTGAAAAGTTCCATCTCCGCCACGAACACATGTTAAATTTCGTTTCGATCTGGCAACTCCTTCATATAGAAAGAGGTGTTCAAAAAAGACGCATTCGCGATTTTTTTACAATGTAAAAATTAGAAATTCGTGGCTAGGCTAAGAACTTTCCGAACCGCCCTCGTATGCTACTAATGAGTAATCATGAAAAAAATGGGCGGGATCTGACAAAATAAATATTTAATATCATATATCTAGCGTTATATAATAGTTAGAGCTTTCAAACTTTGTAGGAGTTCATAAATTAATTAAAAGGTAATTTTTGAAGAAAACGTATTTTTTTTTTCAAAAAACGGTACTTTATAGAAGAAGAGTTTTTGTACCCTGCACACCACTAGTAACGCATTGAAAAGTTAATGTTCGATCCCGTAAGGTGTATATATTCTTGATCCTTATAAAAACTCAAGTCTATATAGCGATGTCCGTCTGTCCGACAGTCCGTCTTTTTGCTAAAATTGTCCTCATTCACTAAATAAATCATTTACCTGTGTAGGCTTAGGATAATATTATTTGCCATTATTTCGTGCAGGCTGGAATTTGAAATTGGGGTAAATCGAACATCATTGTGCCAAGATATGGTGTCATATATGTAGACACCTCTAAAATATGCTATAAAAAATTGTTGAGTTTTTCAAATAATTTGCTTATAAATATTTGCTATAAATAGTACAAAAAAGATACTTAGTTCAAAAAACGTACTTTTTTTCAAAAAAGTACTTTTTTTTATTAAAGTCTTTCTTTTAACTCATACTCTCTGTCTGTCTGTCTGTCGTGGGTCAACCCCATTCCCCCTTATCCAATTGATCTGAAACTTGGCCAATAGTCTTGGTGTGACTACAGATTAATTTTGGGGTAGTCACGCGCAGTCACGCGTGGTCACGCACAGTCACGGAGTGATCTAAATGTCATTTCCCCTCATCCGATCGAACTGAAACTTTGTCCATAGACTTGCTCTGAAAAAAAAGATTAACTTTGACTTAGTCACTTGCAGTCACGAATGGTCACGCACAGTCACGGTGTGATCTAAATGTCATTTCCCCTCATCCGATCGATCTCAAACTTGGTTCATACACTTGCTGTGAAAAAAAGATTAACTTTGAATTAGTCACGCGCAGTCACGCATGGTCACGCACAGTCACGGAGTGATCTAAATGTCATTTCCCCTCATCCGATCGATCTGAAACTTTGTCCACACACTTGCTGTGAAAAAAAGATTAACTTTTACTTAGTCACGTGCAGTCACGCATGGTCACGCACAGTCACGGAGTGATCTAAATGTCATTTACCCTCATCCGACCGATCTGAAACTTTGTCGATATACTTGCTGTAAAGAAAGATCAACTTCGACATAGTCACGCGCAGTCACGAGTAGTCACGCACAGTCATGGAGTGATTTAAAACCAATTTCCCCTTATCCGATCGATCTGAAACTTGGTTTATAGACTTGCTGTGAAAAAAGATCAACTTTGACATAGTCACGCACAGTCACGCTTAGTCACGCACAGTCACGGAGTGACCTAAACCCCATTTCCGCACATACGATCTATCTGAAGCTTTGTCCATAGACTTGTTGTGGCCAAAGATTAATTTTAAGACAGTCACGCACTTTCACGGAGAGATTCAAAACTCACATGCGTAAGGAAAGAAAGAGTTTTAATAAAAACTTTGTTTTTATGGGTTAGATTATTTTAAAATCTGTAAGTCTGGGGGACATCCAAGAAGAACTATCTTTCAAATAAGATACGTTTGGTCAATATCAATATCAAATAAGATACGTTTGGTCAATGTCGAACAAATCATCGGTCACAAGGAAATGCCTTACCTATTAATACTATAGATATATAAAAATGGATGTATGGATGTATGTGATTATGTGTGTAGGTTCCATATGGAATCTTCAGAATAGCCTGGCGAGTGACACTGTGAAGTCTGATTTTGATTTTTGGTCTGTGGGCGGAGGGGCGTGGCAAAATCAAATTTTAATATTGTACTTAGATATCGGCTAAAACCTTCGGAGAGTTTGTGATTTCCTTTCGCCCGACACTGTGGACTGAAATTTAGAAGCAATATAAAAACCAGATGCGTTCTTAGAGCCGACAATGCACACCGGGCCCAGCTAGTTCTTTTTATTTTAGATTTAGTTCTGTTTGTTTCTTTATAATATGCTCCTTCCAGTTAAGTCTAGCATCCACCGTCATGGCGAGATACTTTGCACAGTTTTCATGTGCAACTATAAAGCTGGAGATATTAACTTTATGGTTATGTCTTTTGTAGAAGTCGTTCTACGGGAGACCTCTTGGCTTTTCTTTCTGAGCGCTGGAGTTGAACCATTCACAATTTTGATTAAAGTAATTTTGGGAAAGTGGTAGCGCATTCGATAGCGTGGCATTCGATAGCGTGGCATTCGATAGCGTGGCATTCGATAGCGTGTCAAAGCTTATTGTATTTGGGTTCGGTATAGACTTCTATCGATGTATTTCGAGTTTTCTCACAGACCGAACAATACGTATTGTTATTGATGGGGTCATTGTCATTCAATGAGTTTCAGCTTAATTCAGGGGTACCTTAAGGTTCTTTTATTTCTCCTCACTTTGCCTTATTAGTCAAACCTTCAATCCTATCTTCTCTTTCGCAGATGAGAGCAGCATTTGTCATTCATTTTACTTCAATTGTAGACCAAGCTTTGCTGAGGTTGGGGGAAAAAAGGCTGATAAGGAATGACATACTCAATCAAGACCTGTTAACAATCTCTGAGTGGGATAAAGCGAACAAGGTTGATTTCAATGAGCAAAAGACTCAATGTTGTTTGTTGACACATAGGGCCTTGGATTCAACAATGGCATCTGCATATTAGGATGGTATAGGTATTAAGGAATCAGATGCTCTTCATGTACTGGGCATGGGAATTCAATGTGATGTCCGTTGGCACAAGTATCGAAAAAATCATTCATATGTTTTGGTTTCCTAAAACCATGCAAAAATTACGTCATTCCTTCTGAGCTCCCCTATATGAGCAAGAGCTTCAAAGTCTATTTTGGAGCCACTAGACCGTGTTCAAAAGAGGCCGTTGATGCTCATTAATGACAGTAGGATACCCAACTCTATTCACGCATTGGAACAACTTCGGAATGTGGGTTGTGCAGCTCTGTTCTATAGATACTAATATTGGAAACTTTCTTCTGAGATTAGCCATTCCTAACCCATTCCTGCTTCTCTAATAGATCTGTTTGTAGTCTATTGTCCAGTTGAGCGCACAACGCATTACAGAGAAAATTCCATTATTAGTCGAATTAGTTTGACTAATTTGAGTAAAATATCCAAAAACACTACTACCTCTTTCCTCCTTCCCATAACCTATTTTTCTGAAATAAATAGGCTGCACTGTATTTGTAGGGGGCATCCCCTGAGTGTTGGTTAATAATAAAAAATAACAAAAAAGGAGGATGTGTCCACTAGGGTGGCCCTTCATTATATGGAGAGAAAAAAAGTGAGAAATACAAAGTTTTGGGCCAATCAAAAAAACATTTAGATTGAAAATTTAAAGTGTGTTTTATATGGGGAAAATATGACTTTCTTTCAGATTTTACGAAAATTTCGTTCTATAGCTTAATTTTTCCAACAAGTTGTTACATATATAATTCGGAATCAGTATTAAATTATCCTTTCAAAAAGCTATAAAACTTCAAAATCAAATAAAAATTCGCCAAGAAATAGCAAATGCCCAAGACCACTTTTGTGCCAAAAAAAAAAAACGAGGTCAAGAAATTTGATAGCATTTTTTCAACTTTGAGAAATTGATTAAAGCCATAACAATTTTTTTTGCTCCTATACTTATAAGTAATCAGATATAAAGTATTGTTTTAGTACCAGGTTTTTAACCTATTGCGCATTGAGAGCGAAATTGCAAAATTTTTTTGATTAAATTTTGAAAACTCCTTTTTCAACTTTTGAAAATTTTCTTAAACAAAAATTAAGAAAATTGATTTAGCTCTCCAAGGTCTTGTTAAATACTTGTTAGAGATTAACTGTGTGAATTTTCAGGTAAATCCCTATGTCAGAATTTTTTTGACAAGGATTTTATTTTTGCGGATTTTGAGGAAACTGGGATTTTTGTAAAATATTCTGTAAATGTACTATCTGTAATTCTTAATAGCCTAGGGTTTCGGAAAAAATACTATGACCCCATTAACCCTTTTGAAAATGGGGTCACATCTGACCCCAAGCTAATAAAAAACAATTTATTCAAAAAATTCGAATATTTTGTAAGTACCATTGAATTTTTAAATGCGACGCCTAAAATATAATAACTAAATGTTTAGAACTTCCGTTTAAACCCTGATATAAATCCGAGAACGTTAACTAACGTTGCCAAGGCCAACTTTGGATTTTAAGATATTTTTAAATAAAAATTACCAGAAACGAGTTTTTCTATTAAACTCGGTGAAACCACTATTTAGAATTTAAGAAAAATAATTCGGTTAATTTTTATTTATTTAACCCTTCAGTGCTCCTGGGATCAAAATAATCCATTGCGATATATCTTTGGAGCAATTATCTGCTTATTGCTCGCGAATATAAATTAAAACAACTTTAAACCAATTTTGTTATAAAATAATTTTATGTATAAAAACTATCTATATTTTGCTAAATAAAATAAGAAGGCCAACAAATGACCCAAAGCTAATAAAAGACTTTTTATTCAAGAAGTATGAAATATAAAATTAATATAATAATACAAAATTGAAGAAAAGCAATACTTACGTACATAAGTGATTACAGAAACCGATTTGAATCGCACACTAAATCATCCTTAAATACACCAAAATAAATAGAATTAATTTTATATTTCATATTCTTTTGAATAAATTGTCTTTTATTATCTTTGGGTCATTAGTGGATCTTCTTTGTTACATAAAATAATTTTATAACAAAATTGGTTAAAAGTTGTTTTAATTTATATTCACGAGCAATAAGCAGATAATTGCACGAAAGATATATCACAATGGACTATTTTGATCCCAGGAGCACTGAAGACCTAAATAAATAAAAAATAACCGAATAATTTTTTGTTAAATTCGAAATAGTGGTTTCATCGAGTTTAATAGAAAAAGTCTTTTTCCGTAATCAAATCCAAAGCTGGCCTTGGCAAATAATGGGTTAACGTTCTCGGATTTATGCCAAATTTAAGGAACGGAAGTCCAACACATTTGGTTATTATATTTTAAGCACTGCATCTAAAAATTAAACAGCACTTACAAAATATGTCTTTTATTAGCTTGGGGTCATATGTGACTCCAATTTCAAAAGGGCTAATAGGATCATAATATTTTTTTCCGAAACCCTAGGCTATTAAGATAAAATTTAACATTTAAAAGTAGAAAAGTGATGAATTTTTGATACAAAGTATTTACAAAGAGTACATTTATAGAACATTTTACAAAAATACCATTTTTCTCAAAATCCGCAAAAAAAAAAATATTTGTAAAAAAAAATTCTGGCAGAGAAATTTACTTAAAAATTCACACAGTCAATCTCTAGCATATATTTAACAAAACCTTAAAGTACAAGATCTATTTTTTTTAAAATTTTGTTTCAGAAAATTTTCTAAAACTTAAAAAAGGAGTTTTCAAAATATTATCAAAAAAATTCCGTTTTTGGTCTCATTTCGCAATAGGTTAACAATGCGCTAATAAGACAATATTTCATATCTGAGTACTTATAGGTATAGAGACCAAAGAACAATTATAGCTTTAATTAATTTGTTAAAGTTGAAAAAATTTTCATCACATTTGATGACCTAGAGTTTTTGGCACAAAAGTGGTCTGGGGCATTTATTATTTCTTGGCGAATTTTTATTTGATTTCGAATTTTTATAGCTTTTTGAAAAGATAATTTAGTACTGATATCGATTCAGATAACAACTTCTCGAAAAAATTAAAACATAGAACGAAATTTTCGTAAAATCTGAATAAAACGTCATATTTTCTCCATATAGACACACTTGAAATTTTCAGTCGCGTTGAGGCAACTCTAAATTTCTTTTGATTGACAAAAAAAACTTTGTTTTTCTCAGTTTTTTTGTCATCACATATTTCAAGGGGGTGAGACCGAGAGTTTGAACTCTCTTTTATTAAGGGCCACCCCAGTGTCCACTAGAGCGCCCATGAAATATATAGAAAAATGGAAAACTGTTATTTTCTCCGCTCCCCGCTCATTTTCTCATATATTGGGCATAAAAACTAATATCCGTGCAAAAACTTTTTCAATCGGATGCAAACCGGCCAGTCCGTTACGACTTTTAGCCCTAAAAATGGAGTAAAATTAGTTCCAAGTTTTGATGAGCTATAACTCGTAAGCCAGACGACTTTCGGAAAATACACCTTAAGCATTTGTATTGCAAATATATAGGCAAACATTTTTCTCCTACAAATTTTTGACCTAGCTATGACCCTTCATGGTGTTTTAAGAGGTCAAACTTCAAATTTGCAGTCAAAATTTGTTTCAAACGTAAATTAGTAAATGTATTTATAAATCTATTTAGGTTTGACTATTGCCAAATTGTAAAGTATTATATGTAGTTTCCATAAAAAATAAGACATTTTTAAAATATATCGTTTATTCCATGACAGAGTTAAAAACAATGAAAAAATCAACAAATTTTTAATTTAAAAAAAACAAAAACTTATTTTTTGGCGCAAGGTACTCTTCATTTCTATTCCATGTACTCGGATTAGTCATCAAAAATGTTGGATTAATGCTTGTTATATTCTGATTCACTTTGTTGTGTTTTGTCTAGCAAAACTTGATCACCGTAAGTCGCTTATATTGTTACGTCAAAAATTCGGTTTAGATGTTGTAAAGCTACAACCAAAGAATAATTCAAAAAAATCAAGTGACTCTGAGGAAATTTTAATAGAAGACAACAGTGACACAGAATCAGAATCAGATGTGTCTGTTTATTTTCCTCCACAACAACCAAATAGTATTGTTAAGCCACAACAATCTCAAAGCATTATTGAATCTGGAATGACCCAAGCCTTAGACAGGTTCCAAGTAAGTAACAAGGGAGCCGCAGTTATCCTTGGCCAAACTGCATGTAATTTGGGCACTGACGTACATTAAATATTTCACCCGAATATATAAGATTGCAACGTTTTAACACTGGGATGGAAAAGTTTGAGAAGACTGTACCAGTACGAGTCATGTAAAATGCAATAGATTGGCAATAATATTATCTGCTTGCGGTGAAACAAAAATTTTAGGTGTACCAAAACTAACTAGACAAACAGGTGCTATTGAAACTGACGCTGTGTACTCTGCACTTCAAGACTTGAATGTACAGGATAACGTAATGGCCATGTGCTTTTACACAACAAGTAGCAACACCAGTTCATCAATAGGAGCTTGTGCTGTACTGGAACAAAAACTAGGCAGAAATTTGCTGTATTTGGCATGTCGCCATCACATAATGGAGCTGCTTGCCGGAGCTGCATTTAAAGCGACTATAGAATCAACAAAATCTGGTCCTAAAATAAGTTTATTCAAAAAATTTCGCACTTCATGGCCTGAGCTACAACACGATAATTTTGAATCTGGTACTTTGGATCCTAATATTAGCAGACATTTTCCAGTTGGCATTCGGAATGAAATAATTGAATTCATTAATGATCAAGTCCAGAATAAAGTGGACAGTACCAGACACGACTACATAGAAATGCTGAAATTGGGATAGCTTTTCCTCGGAGAAAAAATTCCAAATTATAAAATTTCTCAGCCAGGTGCCGTAAGTCATGCCCGGTGCATGGCAAAGGTTATATATTCTTTAAAAATCTTTCTTTTAAGAAAGCAACTCAGTCTCTCTGGTAAGATATGTGAAATTTATTTTTATATTGTTTTAAAATCATAAAGGAAACAATTATAATTTCAGCTCAGCAATTGAAAAATATTAGAAGTTTTAACATTTTCGTCGTTTCAATATACTTAAAATACTGGTTTTTGTGTGAAGTGGCACCAAAAGCACCTGCCAATGATTTAAACCTTTTAAAGGATCTGGACAACTTTAAGGTCATTGATAGAGACATATGGGGTTGCCGTGCAAAACAAACTCCTTCGACATCTCTGGTATTGAAATGAATTTAATATTGCATTGGCGTTTTTTGACGATGATGTTCATGTTGATATGATAAGAAATATGTTATTAAATTTGACAAAAATAGGTCATACTGATAAACCAAAACGGGCTCATTTGCCACCTAAGGAATTCGCCTCTATGCAACTAAGTGACTTTGTTACAAAAAACACTTACTAATTTACGTTTGAAAAAAATTTTGACTGCAAATTTGAAGTTTGACCTCTTAAAATACCTCTTAAAATAAAGGGTCATAGCTAGGTCAAAAATTTGTAGGAGAAAAATGTTTGCCTATATATTTGCAATACAAATGCTTAAGGTGTAGTTTCCGAAAGTCGTCTGGCTTACGAGTTATAGCTCATCAAAACTTGGAACTAATTTTACTCCATTTTTAGGGCTAAAAGTCGTGACGGACTGGCCGGTTTGCATCCGATTTAAAAAATTTTTGCATGGATTTTATTTTTTATGCCCAATATACTAGAAAATGAGCGGTGAGCGGAAAAAATAACACTTTTTGTTTTATCGGCGCTCTAGTGTCCACCCATTTTATGGAAGAGTTCACAAAAGGATCTTGTTGTAAGAGCTTTTCAGATTAATTGGCCAGGCTACAATTAATTTTCTCAAAGAAACTTTTGAAGAACGAATAATTTCACGTAATTTACCTATTAATTGACCACCAAAATCACATGATTCAACACGATTGGTTTAATTTCTTTGGGGTTGTTTAAAGTTCACTCGTCTATGAAGATAAACCAGAGACAATTTAACACCTGGAGATCGACATTCGATGAGCTATTGACTGTGAAAAAAGTTAAAATATGAGTTTGATATATACGCCAGCCGTGGCGGCCACTTGGCCTAAATCATATTTAAACATTATTGGCATAATTGATATTAGAAATATTTGTATTTGCTTTATCTATAATATTAATACGCTAGGCGATTTCTTGTGACCGACGTTTTGTTCTATCGTTTTATCCCGATATTGACCAAACGTATATTATTTGAAAGGTATTTCTTTTTAGAAGTTTTGCAGATTTACAGATTTTTCAATTTTTTCCTTTATTTTGAGTAAATTTCATTTAAAGATGCTTCAAACACATACATAAATAGAATTATGCATATGCTATGTGTGTGTTTATTAAATTTGTTAATGTGTTTGTTACTGATTTTTTATCTTCATTCACAATATAATAATAAATCAAGAAAGTTTTAGTTTGTGAATTGGTTAAAAATAAAATTGCCTAGAAATTGCACTCGAATTTTGAGCGCTGGAATCTGCTAGTATTTATTAAATCGCTTACAAAAACTTCAAAAGGAGAAGACGTACATATTTGAGGCGCTTTCTGATTTTTTTGAGAAAAATTATATTTCCTGGGAAAAAATAGTAGGTATTGGTGGGTTCACGTTCTGGCTTTTTGAAATTGGCAAAAGATAAATGCGAAGACATTATTGGGTCTCATTGCATAATTCATCGGCAAGCATTGGCTGTAAAAATGTTGCCTGATTACTTTCTTTAGTAATGCCTGTACTCATTTTTTTTTTCTCGATTTATAAATGTGTAAAAAAAGGTATTTTTTGTCACCGATTTTTAAAATTTTAACGCCTTTTTATAACTAATATATCCAGATTAAGGTAGTAAATAATTAGGTTAAACTATTGCTAATTGTCGGCGTAGCATGCTGTCAAACTCAACTGTTTTTTTAATCTCAGAAAAATGTGATTTTTTTGTTGCTTTATCAAAAATAAATGGTTACTACTCGCAAGTTATCATCGAGAATGACCCGCGGTCATTTTTACAACGTTGCAAGATTGTAGTCTTTATATGGTGTTTAATAATGTTAGGGGCGTTATAGAATATTTATTAAACTACTATATTTGTGTCAAGTTTCAACTTTAGTAGAATAGAACTTCTAGGAAACAAAAGGGAACAAGAAACGTATACCATCCTGCGAAAGGTGAAAGTGTTATCTTTAACCCTATATATGCTTTTACACCCGTGACTCCCGTGGGTAGAACACTTTTTTCATTGTAATGAAATACTCAAAACAAACAGCCCTATAAGTATACAGTAGTGTGTGAAATTTGAGCTTTATGTATTTTTTAGCTTATAATAGTCATTATTTGTTCTATTACCAGTAATGATATCTGCCTACAAACAGCATCTAACATAACAAGAGCGGATTTTAACCATTTTTTAAGATTTAAAATAATTCTAGAAGTACTTGCGTGCAATGAAGAAATTGACTCTAGAAAATTTGGAGATTATGCTAAGGAAACTGCAAATATATATAAATCCAAGTACCCATGGAGAAATATGTCTGCAACAGTTCAGAAAATCCTTTATCATACAGAAGATGTCATTGAATGTCATTTGGTGCCACTTGGATATCTATCAGAGGAAGCTCAAGAAAAAGCAATAAGGATTACAGATTTTATAGAGATATACTAGAAAAATTTCACGAAATTCCACAAATGAAGATCTATTTAATATATTATTGGCAACGTCAGATCCGTTCATCTCCAGTATTCGAAATCAATGGAAAGTGGAACATCGGGATTTAGATGAAGAAGTCAAAAAACTACTAATGAACAGAAATAACACACAACAAAATATGGAATATTTGCAATCAATATTTGAGTCAAATGAATAATCTATAATATTTATAGGCTAGGCGATTTCTTGTGACTGATGTTTTGTTCTACCGTTTTATCCCGATTTTGACCAAACATATATTATTTGAAACGTGTTTCTTTTTAGAAGTTTTGCAGATTAACAGATTTTTAAATTTTTTCCTTTATTTTGAGTAAATTGCATTTAAATTTGCTACTAACACATACATAAAATTATACAATCCAATGTGTGTGATTGTTAAATTTGTTAATGTATTTGTAATAAATATGAGTTTGTTTTTTGTGTTGATTTGTGAATTGGCTATAATTGCTTAGCATACTTTTAGGGTCTTTATTTAATGAAAAAATAAAATATCCTAGAATTTGCACTCGAATTTTAAGTTATAGTTCTGTAACTCTAAAAAAGTACCCTGTGTGTTAGGAATGGTTTTCTAATTAGCTCTTATTTCAATAAAAAAAATTAAAAAAAGTTAAAAAAAAAAAAAATAAATAAAATAATTTTATAAACATTTTCAAAGCACTTTTTTATTACATCTATAATATAAAAGTATGTTTACATGTTTTCATTCCATCATTTACAACTGTTTCAATTCGCCTACTTTAAGTCATTAATTCTTTCATTAATTATTCCATCTATATTTCATTTTGTCAATAACTATCACTAATAACTGCCTGGCCATTCTGTTCAATCATGGGCAACAGGTTTGCTCATGATTTTTTTTTTTTTAAGCTTAATTTACACCATAACAACACAAAACAGTATGAGCAATAGTCAGCCCTTTTACATTTTAAATTAAGCCTTCAAAGAATTAAAACTAATTGCAAATTTAGAGCCTATTAAGTTGCCAACGGGTATATAATATTCGGCTTAATGGGCGGCATCTTTCTGTATGGTAATTTATTTTTACCATTTATGTTAGTTGCAGTGGTGGCCTTTTGTGTATAATTGCCTTAAATAATATTTAAATTATTTGCTGCCCTTCCCAGATTTATTTTTTTTTTTTATTATATTTAAAATTTTTTTTTAATACTATTTTACATTATTTCTACCCTAAACACGTGCCATTTAACGAGAACACGTAAAAAGCATCATCATCAAAGTTATTATTCTAGGAAAACCTTTTACTACACCAACTGGGAGTGGTAATCACTCCCATCAAATCACCAAGCAGAAAAACAAAAAAAAAACACATTTACTTGATGCATTTTACCTAACCAGCTATCATAATTTCCTTAACCTTGTTGAAAATCAACTTTTCAAAAAAAAAAAAAAAAAAAAACACCTCCCTTAAGGTGGGGACAAAGCGGAAAAAGATTATGGCTGCACCTCTTTGTTTGAGATCAGAACGGTGAAATGAGAATTGTGGAGACGGGTGAAAGAGTGTGTATCAAGAGAAAAAGGGTCAATTTAACATCATTATTATAAGCTTTTGATATTAACTTGACCATGCATGTAAGTAAGTAACCATAAACTTAAGACCTGTTTGTTTATTTGACCATATACTAACACAGACAAAGACACATACACATACACACACATACACACACATACACACACAAACACACTCACTCAAACAGACTCAAACATAGTGGAAAATTTATAAGTATACAGTTTGTCAAGAAAATCTTCGCACAGTAAAAAAAATGTTATTTTCATGAAAGGTTATTTCATTTAAGCATTTCAGAATCAAAGTCGCCAACACGTTAAAAAAAACACACACACTTTACAACAACAACAAAAAACCACTTTTACCCAATATAATTGTTATCAAAAAATCTTTGCATAATGCGTGAAGACAGCAATAAATGCGTTAAGTTTCCGAGAATTTGATGTATTTGGGTTTTTTAGGAATGATATTTCAAGCGAAAGAGGTTTTATGTAGAAAATAATTGTCCTACGTACACTAAGGGATCTCATATTTAAATAAAAAAATGGCCGGAAAACGAGTTTGCCAAAATATTATTCTATTGGTATATTTCAATTATTATAAAGGCAAATAAGACAGACAAATCGGTAGTATGTTATCTCTTAAAATAAGGACTGAGAACAACATCATATACTGTGCTAAAAAAGGAGGAACACTCGAATTATAAGGATCACCAAACAGACCAAAAAAGAAGTGATGCGGCATGTTGAAAGCAAAATAATTAAAACTATTTACGATAAGTCACAGTCCAGCACGAGAGGACTAGCTCTTCAAGTGAATAATGATTATGGACTGAGTATTTGACATGAAGCCATCCGAAATATATTATAATTATTATTATATTTTTTTTTTATGTGTACACATCTATGCGCTCAGGGGGGTAAAAATCTATTTCACAATACAATCACA
Source organism: Cordilura impudica (assembly GCA_963682025.1). NCBI lineage: Eukaryota > Metazoa > Arthropoda > Insecta > Diptera > Scathophagidae > Cordilura > Cordilura impudica. Next base: position 231,926,767 of record OY821519.1, read on the forward strand.
AAAAAAGCGCAAGGGAAAATCGGTGTGAGGTATATGTAAGTTTATTGGTGCAAAGATTATGATTTAAACTTATTAAGCTGATTCAACAACCAACAGAAAGCGCCATGAATGTATAGCAAACAACTGCAACCATCAAGTATAACAACCATAGCAGTTGCTTGCTACACATAGATGGCGCTTACTGTTTGATTTTAATTGATATGTAAATAGATGTTTACACATCTCCCTGTGATCGGACTTATATAATTTTATTTTTTTTGTTAACCAACACTCAGGGGATGCCCCTACACATAGAGTGCAATGTACTGATTTCAGAAAAATAGGTTATGGGAAGGAGGAGAGAGAGAGAGAGTAGTGTTTGTGGATATTTATTAGATTATAACTGTGAGGAAAGACCTGTGTGGGGAGTTTTGTCCACATACAGCTGGTTCGACTGATAAACGAATTCTCTCTGTAATGTGTTGTGCGGTTAACTGGACAATAGACTACAAACGGATGTGATCTACTAGAGAAGCGGGTGAAGCCAACTGAAAATCGGGCCCTTTGAATAAGTTCTATAGAACAGTACTACACAACCCACATTCCGACGATGTTCCAAAGAGTCAATAGAGTTGGATGCCCTACTGTCATTGATGAGCGCCAACACCCTCCTTTGCACTCGGTCCAGTAGCTCCAAAATAGACTTTGAAATTCCTGCCCATATATGAGAGTTGTATTCCATTTTCGGTCGGATGTAAGTGGTATAGATTTTAAGGAGATCAGAAGGAGTGAAGTAATTTTTGCACCGTTTTAGAAAACCAAGGCACTTGAATGCTTCTTTTGACACTTGAAAAACATGCTCGCTTGAACGAACATCACATTGAATTCTCATGGCTAGAACATCAAGAGTATCCGATTCCTCAATATCTACGCCACGCTTATAAACAGATGTCATTGTTGAATCCATGGCCCTATGGGTCAAAATACTACATTGAGGCTTCAGCGCATTAAAATCAACCCTATTCGCTTAACCCCACTCGGAGATTGTTAACAGGTCTTGATTGAGTGTGTCATTTATTGTCTGCCCCCCCCCCCCCGACCACCAAGAAGGGTTGGCCTACAATTAAAAGAAAAGGCAAATGCTGCTGTCATCTGCGAAAGATTGTATAAAGTTAAAAGTTTGACCAAGAAGGTCGTTCAGAAAGATAAGGAAAAGAGAAGGAGAATGGACCGAACCCTGGGGTTCCCCTAAATTAAGCTGAAACTCATTAGATGAGACCCCATCAAAAACAACACGTATTGTTCGGTCTCTGAGAAAACTCGATATAAATCGAGAGAAGTCATTACTGACCCCAAATTATTACAAACACACAAATAAATATTCCTCACGAGTGGTTAGGAAAAGCCTCTGCTATCACTTTCTTACACACTTTCACTTACACTTTCTTCAGAGTACTAAGATGGCGCTATTTTCTGTAATGAGACGAAAGTATTGCTGCACTATTATGATGGACCTCAAAAAGTTTGGTGAAAACTTCTAACAGCATTAGAAAATGAAAACTTAATTCCTACAATAAAGTTTAGAAAACTGTCAGTTATGGTATGTGGTTGTGTATCAAGCAAGGGAGTTGGAAAAATCTGGATTGTGGATGAAATAATCACTAATGATTATCTTGATTTTTTTAATAAGCTGACCGCTACTGTTCGACAGTTCGGTTTTGTTGACCTGGAAAATTCGCATAAGTTCATATACAAATTTTATCACGGTAATGATCCGAAACATAAACCTTATTTGTATTGGTCCTGGTTATTATACAACTGTACCAAAGTTATTTATACCCCTGCCCAGAGTGCCGATATGAACCCTATCGAAAATTTGTGGGTCATTCTAAACAAAAAGGTCGCCAACAAATACAAATAAAATAATAAGAATTATTAAAGAATAGTGGGAAAAATTACCTGCAGAATATAATATTGCCAATATTATTTATTCAATGAGCAGACGTTTGCAATTAGTAATTGATGCTCAGTTGGACACACAAAATATTACGAACTAAAAACCCATAAATGTAAAATAAATTAAACATTTTCTCGAATTAAACTTAAGTGTGTTAACATCAGAGTTCAGAAAAAACACACACTGAATAAAAAACTCGTACATATATGTAAAACATAACTTACACCAACACACACATATTTTTATTTTCATATCAATTATGTTTGTTTTTAAATTTTCTTCGGTGCCAAACACAATCATGACTTGTGTTCGTTTTAATACTTCGTTATTTACATGAACATTTTTCTATAACGTACTTTTTGTTTCGATCACACATAAACCACACAGATTTGAGTGTTGCTTTATTTGAAGTTCGTGTTCTGGTACGTTTACTGAAAAAAAAAAACAGAACATGTACAATAAACAGGTTCGAGTTCAGTTATATTTTAAGTCGTGTTCTGGCTCGTGTACTAAGAAAAAATAGAACATGTACAATAAACAGGTTCGAGTTCAGTTATATTTTAAGTCATGTTCTGGCTCGTGTACTAAGAAAAAATAGAACATGTACAATAAACAGGTTCCAGTTCAGTTATATTTTAAATTCGTGTTCTGGCTCGCGTACTGCGAAAAATTTAAACATCAATTCGCGATCTGATACACCCCGATAAAAACGACGACAATTGTTTCAACCAAATTTATTAAAATTTTATTGACCCTTTTGTATGACTTACATTGCAAATTGTTTACAATTGTCAAATATTTTAAAATTTTATTGGCCATTTTTTTGTGATTTACGTTGAAATTATTTACAATTGTTTTTATTGACTGGTTTTTATTTTAATAAAAGATGGTAATAAAATACTTAAGACACAAAAACTGCATTCTGCACTTAAATCTTTCTTGCAGGTTTCAATCAGACATGTACATTTTTTCGTTTCGCTATTAAAAGTTGCGTATTTTTTATAGCAAAACTTATTTCTGTTATTGCTTTCCAATTTTTTTAATTTTCACAAAATATTTGCAATTTACACAATAACACAGTACACTTATAGATCACGATCTAATGAAAACTGAACCACTTTTAATGAATAAATGACACACGCACTCGCTATTTATTGCAAAATCAATTGCGTGAAATTGTAACACTTGCAAGCACAATTGTAACGTAAGTCATAAAAAAGGGACAATAAAATATGAAAATATTTTTTTGGGTTTTTTTTTTATTGACACTCATTGAGTTTTTATGCAAAACATCACAAAAAATCATTGAGAAAAGGATTGTGCATTGACACTAATTGGTTCGCAAATTAAGGGTGGGTGATTGTGGTTTTTATAATGCAAAATTTGTTTGTGTCTAAAGTTATTTGTTACCAAAAAAAAAATGTTTGCAAAAGATCCTGGGTTTTTCGTCTATGACACTAATTGGTTGCGAAAATAGGGGTGGGTAATGTAAAAACCTTAACAACGAACAAGTATGACTTTTATGATGCTAAAGGTGCTATTACACGAAGTGTTTTTTACATATGTACTGTCACTTTTTTTATCCATATGAAATTTTTCATGTCTGTCAAAATTGTCTTTTACATACGATTCATAATTTTTGCTATCACACGTGCATATGCATTTCCGTATGACATAACCTCTAAATGTAAACAACAGCTGATTTAATTTGTGAATTTAAAAAAATTTATTGTTAAAAAAAGGTTATATATTTTTTAATTGTTAAATAATACTAAACAATTTATTTTTCTTTCAATATTAATCTTTAAAATTTAGTCTGTTTTTCTTTCGCCACAAGCAGTGTTGTATTTTCATATGTTTGTCATGCAAAAATAGAACCTGTTCTAATTGAAAAATGTACATGTGACTTTCCTCATGTATTGTACATAAACAATGTTTCATATGTATCACACGATGTGTACAACTTTTGTTGTGGGAGAATTTGACAGTACATATGTAAAAAACATATCATGTAATAGCACCTTAAATAGTTTTTGTGTCTTAAGTATTTTATTATCATCTTTTATTAAAAACCAGTCAATAAAAACAATTGTAAATAATTTCAACGTAAATCACGAAAAAATGGCCAATAAAATTTTAAAATATTTGACAATTGTAAGCAATTTGCAACGTAAGTCATAAAAAAGGGTCAATAAAATTTTAATAAATTTGGTTGAAACAATTGTTGTCGTTTTTATCGGGGTGTATCAGATCGCGAATTGATATTTCAATTTTTCGCAGTACACGAGCCAGAACACGAATTTAAATTATAACTGAACTCGAACCTGTTTATTGTACATGTTCTATTTTTTCTTAGTATACGAGCCAGAACACGACTTAAAATATAACTGAACTCGAACCTGTTTATTGTACATGTTCTGTTTTTTCTTAGTACACGAGCCAGAACACGACTTAAAATATAACTGAACTCGAACCTGTTTATTGTACATGTTCTGTTTTTTCTTAGTACACGAGCCAGAACACGACTTAAAATATAACTGAACTCGAACCTGTTTATTGCACATGTTCTGTTTTTTTTTTTTTTTTTTTCAGTACACGTACCAGACCATGAACTTCAAATAAAGCAACACTCTTATATGTGTGGTTTATGTGTGATCGAAACAAAAAATACGTGATACAAAAATGTTCGTGTAAATAACGAAATATTAAAACGAACACAGTCATGATTATGTTGGGCACCGAAGAAAATTTAAAAACAAACATAATTGATATGAAAATAAAAATATGTGTGTGTTGGCCTAAGTTATGTTTGATTACATATATGTACGAGTTTTTTACTCAGTGTGTGTTTTTTTTCTGAACTCTGGTTAATATACATGACAGAACAGAAATTGAACCTCTGTCCTTTTATAATAATCATTAGAATATTTATACCACTATGTGGTTTGGGTATAATGACTTTGTGCTGCTGTTTGTAACTAACAAAAATATTTGACCTAGACCCATCTTTTGTTACACCGATCGACTCAGAATCACTTTCTGAGTCGATTTAGCGATGTCCGTCCGTCCGTCTGTCCGTGTGTGTGTCCATATAAACCTTGTAATCAAACTACAGGTAGCATATATGCATATGTTTTGATGAAATTTGGTATATATGCTTTCATCGGATGAACGCTATTGAAATTGGTGAAATTCGGTCCATGTTCAGATCTAGTCGACATACAAATGGCCCCTATGAAATCGACATGAATTGCCATAAGATCCAAATTATCATACAGATCTCAGCCAAATTGAGTTTGTATATGTTTATTATATCCATTAATCAGTAGTCCAAAAATAATCGCAATAGGACAATTCTTGGTCATAGGCCCCATATAGAGCTGCTTCCCGATATTCACTTAAATCAATTAAAAAACAAAAATATTGCACAGATTGTTCTCAAATTTGGTTTGTATATATTTTTTCAAAATATAAATGACTTTACTTTATAGTCAGGATCGGTCCATGTTTCGATCTAGTCCCCAGATAAGTATAGCATCCGATATGAATTTTTTCATATCTGTAGCCAAAAAAATTAATAATAAGGCCACTCAAAATTGGTTCATGCTAATTTTCTTTATCGAATTTGTTAGACCGAAGAGATAGGGTATCGTATAATCGGTCTAGACCGAGTATAATTTCTTACTTATTTTTATTAAAGTAGACCTTTTTTTTGTATTTATTATATTTATAAACATATATAAAAGCTACGATGAAATAAAATAACAAAGTTGATTATTTGATTCATGATTTCTTCATGTCTAAAGATTTTATGGACAAACTGTATTTTTTACATATTTATATTCTGCAGCATACACCAACACTTTCTTTACAATTTTATTTTGTTCTCCACTTCTTTGCAACTTATAGTCATTGCAAACAAGAGGGTGTACCAGGTACTTGCATACGAGTATATAAATATTTTTTTTCCATTTGTGTTGCATGTAATTGACCTTCATTCATAATGGAGTTTGGTGTTTTTCTTGCTATTGTTGCTGTTATTGGTTTGCATTTAAACTATGGATTTTTGCATAATTTATAAAAAAAAAAAAAAAAAAACAAAAAAAACCAACGAACGTTCAGGGTGCAGCAGTTTTCTTTTTTTTTACTTCTTCATAAAGAAAAGCTAAAGGATACACAAGGATTTATAGCCAAATAGGGCAAGTAAAACAAAATACTTATAGAACGTAGAGCATATATTAAATGGAGTTACTTTTAAATTCATATGCCACAAATGCTTATAGCTGTAGGGTTACATACATAAAAGTATTAAAATTATCATTTGAAATTGCTTTTAAATATATAATATTTATAAACATAAAATTTTAACGATAATTGGAAAAATTTTCCCATAATCGAAATCAAAACTAAATGTAAATATGTTTATTTATGGATAATTAAAAAGAAAATTTTATGGGATTTCAAAATGTTTGGCATATATTAAAATGTGTATAGAGCAAAACTCATAAAACTAATCACTTGTTTAAAAATTAAATACAGTAATAAAAATGGACATTAGGAGAAAATGTATAATTTTATATGGGGTACCCATATACAACGTAAGTCAATTTTTTTATTGAAATTGTGTAGGGTTCGAAAATGATTTTAGAGGTATGGTTACTTGAGCCACAATGCTTGTTATGGCTTATAGTACAAGAATCGTGATGAGCCCATGGAGATTTTTTCGGCTCCCCTACAATTTGACCCACTCTAATATATATGGGGCGTTTCATGTCAAGTGATCCAACTTATGAAACCGATGTCTTCCTATTGGGATGAAATTTGCATCAAGGTTAGTCCTATTGGATAGTAGTTTAGACACAATTTTTCAACAAGATCGGTCCAGAACTCTCTGAGTTAGAGGAGATCAAAATTTGACATTTTAACCAAACAGGTGTTTTTTCTCATCCATGAACTTTTTACCTATTCTGCTTAGCAAAATTTGTCCCAAATAGTTTAGATATTTATTCTTCACTCTTTCAGAAAAAAAATTTAAAAAAATAAAAAAAATTTTTTGACTTTTTTTTGCAAAATCGAAAATTTTTTGACTTTTTTTTTCAAAAAAAAAATTCTTTTTTTATTTAATTTTTTTTTTTTTTTTTTTTTTTTGCTCAAAAGAAAGCTTAGGTTTTTTCCTTTAAGAGCTTTTTAGTCGTTAATACAAAAAAAAATTAATAAATGCCTCCAAACATTTGTGAGTTGAATAACCGAAAGTGTTATTTTTGCAATAAAAATATATTTGTGCAGGCATTTATTTCATTTTTTGTTTTTATTAAAAGCTTAATAAATCAGTTAATTTTTACCACATTTTTTAAACCAAAGCTGCATTTTTACTCATAAATAAACATACTTTTATAATTAGTTCATAAATTATACGATTCCTAAATAAAAAAAAGTGTAAAAACATCTCCAAAGTTGAAAAATAGAGAATTTTTTTTAACAAAATGAGTTTGCTGGAGGAATACGCACAGATGTCTCAATATTAATTAAACATCGTGTTCATGTCTTCGAAAGGTCTCAGTTTCTTGTTTCTAGATACGCTGAGAAATTCAAAATTGGTTGATATTCAACAAAGTTACTGGCTTATATGTGTAAAAGGTCCGAAAACACGGTTTTTTCCCGTAACTTAAAATTTTTTAGGGGTTTCACAAGTGGGTCTTGTTGTACTCGACAAGACCTATCAGAAAAAAATACCGCATCCCAGGTATTTTTTTCTGTCACAAAGTGTTATCAAGGAAACTCTGATGGCACGCAACCCCAAACTATCCCATCTAATATTTAGGGGGCAACGAAAGGTTCCCAAAAAACTTGCGTTTTTAATTTTTTTTTTTTTAAATTTTGTACATATTATCCAAAGAAACCATATACCGTATCCACTAACTATATAAGACATGCAAGCTCATCCTTAAATTATTGGGTTATTTAATGAAACCCAATATTTTAAGGAATTTTGTATGTATTAAGGGATTTTTTAGTTCTAATTTAGTGACCACTCGTAAATAGTTATAATTTAGTGAGGACATATTTCTGCTATTTTTTTTTTTTTTTTTTTTTTTTTTTCATAAAGACTTTCTTAGCCGTTCATAAAATATAGGGAATACGGGTATCAATATTTTTATGCGTACATCACCATTGTTTTAAAAAAATTGGAACTTCTAATATTTAAGACATACAGTCAACTCGCGGAAACGTGAACTAATTTTTATCAAGGGTGTAGTTCATGTTTGTGAATTTGTTCACGTTTTCGATTGCTTAATTTTAAAAATAAACTAGCAATGTTAAACGTCAGAAATGATCTAAGTACATATTTTTTAATCGCACATTTTATTAGCAATTCAATCTTGACATAGAACGATTAAATAAATATGTTTTTACAGCAAAATAATAATAAAAAAAATAAACAAATAAAATTATGTAAAAACAAAATTTATTTTTAAAAATAAAACAATTGAACACTGTTTAAAAAAATAGTAAATTTATAAACAATTAAATTAAATTTAAAGAAAAAAATCTTTTTTTGTTGCTGTGCTTGTTTGACCATCTATAGTACAGCCTTTTCTCTAAGATTTCTCAACACTTTAATGTCGTTTTGGTCAACCATATTGTTTTCAGACCATATCGAAACCTTATAAAATGCTTATAAAGCTTCGTTTGATTTGATTCTGATTTCCGGCTGATCTATAATGCAGTCATTATCATCGTCATCATCTGCTTCATCGTGAATTTCAAAAATTTCACATTCTGCAAAATTCTCTTCAAGATTGTTAATCCATTCTTGAACTTGGTCCAGTGTAAATTCGACCTGTAATAAAATTTCTTTCAATAACCGTAAATATTAAAATATTTTTTTTTACCAACACCTGAGGATTTAACATTCCAAGAAGACCGACAGCTCCTTCTTTCAGTTGTCTTGTTTCTGTTTGCCAGCTTTCTCTTAAGAGACATAAAGGATTGTTATCATCTGGGTTATCTTCATCCGAAACTAAATTCAAAACGTTTATCCATGCTTTAGATAAAATATCTTTTGTTATTCGACTCCATGCTGAGTCTAACAAGATATAGCATCTTTTAATGATAACTTTTTAGTGGATTCCAATAAATCAGATTTTTTTTGTTGCAATTGATGACAGTAGGTTGTTTCTATAATGCAGTTCTGTAATTTTTAAAACGTTTTGATCCATTGGCTGAATTAAAGAAGTTACATTTGGTGGTAAAAACATTGTACAAATGGATCCATCCAGAGTTTTTAATTCTTTTTCAGGAGGATGTGAAGGGGCATTGTCTACTAATAAAAGTGCTTTTATTGGCAGCCCCTTTTGAGTAAAGAAATTAGTAACCAAGGCAAACCAAAAAAACTTTAACATACAAATTTTTTATTCATATGAGAGACTTACCTCTGGCTCAAATGAGTAATGAAACCAGTCATAAAAAATAACAGATGTCACCCAAGAAGGCTTAGAACTTTTATAATTAACGGGGCATACAAAATGTTTAAAGCATCGGGGATTCTTAGCCTTTCCAATCACAAGAAGGTTAATTATGAGTTCCTGCTGCATTTGAACAACACATAAAAGTTAATCATTGTTTTTCCACTTTGGCACCGGGAGCAGTTTTTTCCAATGATGAAACATACGATTTTTCCGGTAATTGTTTCCAATATAAACCGAATTCATCAGCGACATAAGCCGAGTTCATCCATTTTTTCTCTTAATTTCGCTTTAAATGGGTCCACTAACTCCTGCTGAGTGGAAAGCTTTTCTCCGGAATTATAAGAAGTCGAATGCCACATGTTTTTTTTAAATTTTTGAAGCCATCCGTCACTAGCATTGAAGCCACGACCGGTTTCATTTGTGAATTTCTTTAGCTTTTGCTTTAAGCATAAGTCCACTAACTGGCAACTTTTTGTTTCTCATGTTAAGAAACCATTTATAAAGTGCCTTTTTCACTCTAGGAAGCTCACATTTGTGTAATGTTTTTAGTTTTCCTGGGCCAGCACATGTATTATTAGCGCGTTCTATGATGTCTCTTTTATAATTGAGCAACTGTGTCTTGTCTTTTAGACTTAAAACTTTTGGTTTTTTAGAAGACATTTAAAACGCTTATTCTTTCTCAAAAATAATAAATTCGCTTTCAAATTTAATAATTTTAAATCACAGGTTGTGTGCTTAAAGTGCAAAATGTCATAGAAAAACTGTTTACGCAAAATAAGGTGTCAAACATAAAAAGGGAATGTTATCTATAGTTCGGGGATTCCCTGAATTAAAAAAAAAACATTTAAAAAATACAAGAAATCCCCCAAAAATTTGTTCACGTTTCAGAGCTTTCAGATTGTGTTCACGTTTTAGAGTAGTCTGTAGAAAAATAAAAATGTTCACATTTCTGAGTCGTTCACTTTGTTGGGAGTTCACGTTTTCGCGAGTTGACTGTACTCCCAAACAAAAATTATCGAAAAAATTGATTAGCTTAATACATTTTCATTTTTAGCAGGAACCATATAAAGGCCTTTCTAAAGCTCTTTTCAAAAAAAGTAACACTATAAAGAAATCACTTAAAAGATATACAGGGTTCGAGCACTAAGAAACTAATCAAATTCGTTTTGAACCATTTAAAACTTAAAAAAAAATATTTCAGGATTTTTCCCACAAATTTCATGGTTGGCATTTTAATTTAAAGATCACATTTGAGGTTTCGATATTTAATTACCTGATTATTTATTATAGCACGCAAAATTTTTATAAATTTTATTAAATGTGTCTTAATACAATTTTAATATGTATTAATTAAAAAAAAAAACAATTAATAATTTTCAACCTGTAAATAATATATACCCCATACTAAATCGAGCGAAAAGTACGTAGCTTCACATAGAGATGGCGCGACAAGTGCCAATCTTTGTTTGTTTGTTCAGTAGGGTCAACTGTTAGAAAAATTGTGTCAAAATTTCATGACATTTCAATAATGAGAAAAAAAAGTTACCGTTATAAAAATGATGCTGCTCTTAAAGTTTGAGAAAAAATGGATTGGAATGTTTTGATTAAACATTGTTTTTTGGTGCGGAAATATACTGTCCAAGCCAAAGAATGGATTGATAACCATTACGGCCAATTTTCGCCGTCATATTCAATGGTTAAAGGGTCTTATTCCGAATTTAAACGTGGTCGTACGAGCACGAATGATACAGATCATCCTGGTCTTCCAAATGAGGCAGTTACTGAATAAAACGTAAGAAAAGTGCATCAGGTTGTATGGGATGCTCTAATGCGGCCTACACACGAGGCAACCAGTTGAAGCAATGGTTGTATCAACAATGATACACACGTAGCAACGGTTGCCTCAATTAGCCAGAAATATCAAAAAGTTTTGATATTTTTCGTTGGTTGAGGCAACCGTTGCTACGTGTATATCATTGTTGATACAACCATTGCTTCAACTGGTTGCCTCGTGTGTAGGCCGCATAACAATTAAACTGAGTGAGATTGCGGGCATTATAAAGATATCAACAGAGCGAAATCGGCATATATTACATGACTATTTAAATATGAAAAAGTTTTCTGCTCGATGGGTGCCGCGACGTTTAACAGCTGAAAAAAAACTGAAACGCGAGCATGATTCAAAGTATGCTTTGAAGATGTTTGAAGTAAATTGAACTGAATTTTTACGTTGATTTATAACAACTAGTAGATTCCAGCCCGCGATATTCGAGCGCAAATTCTAGGAAATTTTATTTTTTCATTAAATAAAACCCTATAAGTTTGCTAATCAATTATAGCCGATTCACAAATCAACACAAAAGAGAAACTCATTTTTACTACAAACACATTAACAAGTTTAATAAACATACAAATAGCATTGTATAATTTTATGTATGTGTTAGTAGCAACTTTAAATGCAATTTACTCAAAATAAAGGAAAAAATTTAAAAATCTGTAAATCTGCAAATCGGCTAAAAAGAAGTACCTTTCAAATAAGATACGTTTGGTCAAAATCGGGATAAAACGGTAGAACAAAACATCAATCACAAGAAATCGCCTAGCCTCTTAATATTATAGATGAATGAGACATGGATACCTTATTAAACAGTAGACAATCTGCAGAGTGGTTATAAGAGTGCAAAAGTCGACCAAAGCGGCCAAAGACTCAACAATCGGCTGGAAAGGTAATGGCCAGAGTTTTTTGGGATGCACGTGGTGTAATATTTATTGATTACTTGGAAAAAGGAAAAACAAAAACTGTCAAGTTATTGGACAGATTGGATGATGAAATTGAGAAAAAGCGACCCCACTTAAATAAGAACAAAATCTTGTACCATCATGACAATGAACCGGCGCATTCATCTACTTTGGCTTTAAAATTTAAGTTTTTAAATAACGAATATCTTCCCCACCCCCCGTATTCTCTAAATCTTGCCACCGTCGATTATTATTTGTTCACAAATTTGAAAAGATGACTCTAGGGAAGGAGTTTTTGCACAAATGAAGAAGCCATATCAGAGACGGAAGCCTATTTTAAATATTTTGACAAATCATATTTTGTCAAGGGTATCAAGACATTAGAGGATCGTTAGAAGTGCATTTCACTTAACGGAGATTAAGCGGAAGAATAATATTTATATCGAATATAAAAAATTGGTATTTCATTGTTAGGCCATTTCTTTTTTTTTTTTTTTGTTCAATATAAAATAAAAAAAAATTTAAAAAATTGGTTAATATTATTTAAAAAATATTTATAAAAATTTTGTGTAAAATAATATAAAATCGGGTATTTGAGAATGGAATCCTCAACCGTGATCTCTAAAATAAGATACTAATCATGAAAAGTTGGAAATGATTCAAAGCACACTAGTTTTTATACCCTATACCACTATGTGGTTTGGGTATAATGACTTTGTGCTGCTGTTTGTAACAACCAAAAATATTTGACCTAAACCCATCTTTAATTATACCGATCGAATCAGAATCACTATCTGATTCGATTTAACGATGTCCGTCCGTCCGTCCGTCCGTCCGTCCGTCCGTCCGTCCGTCCGTCCGTCTGTGTGTCCATGTAAAGCTTGTAATCAAACTGCAGGTCGCAAATATGAATATATTTTGTTGAAATTTGGTATTTGATCTTTTATCGGCCATGGGATGAACGCTATTGAAATTGGTGATAATCGGTCCATGTTCAGACCTAGCCCCCATACAAATGATCCCTATGAAATCAACATATATTGCCATAAGATCCAAATTATCATACGAATCTTACTCAAATTGGGTTTGTATGTATTTATTACATCCATTAATCAGTAGTCCAAAAATGATCCCTATTGGACAACTCTTAGTCATAGGCCCATATAGAGCTGCTTCCCGATCTTCACTGAAATCTATTAAAAAACAAAAATATTGCACTGATTCTTCTCATATTTTGTTTGTATATATTTTTGCAAAATACAAGAGACTTTACCAAACATGATCAGAATCGGTCAATTTTTGAACCTAGTCCCCATATAGATGTAGCATCCGATATGAACTTTTTCATATCTGCAGCCAAAAAAATAAATAAAAATCCCACTCAAATTTGGTTTTTGCTTATTATCTATGTCCAGTTAGTTGGGCCTAAGGGTTTCTAAACGCATGGTATAGGGTATCGTATAGTCGGTCTAGACCGACTATAATTTTCTTACTTGATATTTATGCCGTTTTCTTTTCTGCTGCGTTTATAAATGCAAAAAAATTTTGATTATTATCCTCTTTGAAGTCATAGGGTGAAAATATTCAAAAAAGGGGAACAATGGGAAATATTCTCACACTATGACCTGAAAGAAGTCAATGGCTACAATTTTCTGCGATTTACGAGCGCTGGACTTTGAGACCTTTCGATTGATGTATAAGATAAGGTTGCTCTTAATTCAGAATATATAAATAAATACACTTTTCGAAAAGAGGGCAAAAAAAGTGCGACATTTTTTGTCAGAAAAGAAAACGGCACTAGTTTCATTTATTTTCACTTCTGTGAGAGTTGTGTGTTTCCTTTGGATAACTTCTGTACAGTATTGCATTTCTTTGGAAAGAGTCCAAAAAAAGGTATTTACATGGTGTACACAAATCTATTGATGCTCCTGTTAACAGATAAAAAAAATATGTTAAAAATAACTAATTTTTTTGATAATTGTACCCTATAATGTGTTCGTGCTGATGCTTGTCACTACTAAAAATAGTTGACCTAGATCCATCTTTTATTATATCGATAGACACAGAATCACTTTCTGAATCGAATTATCGATGTCCGTCTGTTCGCCCGTCTGTGTCCATGTAAACCTTGTAATCAAACTATAGGTCGCAAATATCAATTTATTTTGATGAAATTTAGTGTATAAGCTTCTATCGGCCATAGGATGAACCCTATTGAAATTGGTGAGAACGGGTTCTTGTTCAGACAAAGTGCCCATACAAATAATTCCTATGAGATCGCCTTAAATTGCCATTATATCCAAATTATCATATAGATCTTGGTCAAATTGGGTTTGTGTGTGTTTATTACTTCCACTTATCAGTAGTCCAAAAATAAAACTTATAGTCATAGTCTTAGTCATAGCCCCCATATAAAGCTGATTCCCCATCTTCACTTAAATCTATCAAAACACAAAAATATTGCACAGATTCTTTTCAAATTTAGTTCATATATGGTTTTACAAAAAATAAGTGACCTTACCAAATATAGTCAGAATCGGTGAATTTTTCGACCTAGTCCCCTTAAGGCAAAAGAAAATAATGAAAGTGGCACTCAAATTTGGTTTATGCTTATTTTCTATAACTAATGAGCTGGTCCTAAGAGATAGGGTCTCTAAACCATGGTATAGGGTATCGAGCACTCAATCTAGACCAGCGATTGTCACTAAAATTTGTCGGACAACCCCCTTGAGGCTCTCAATCTGGGCTACGACCCCCCTATTTGAATGCCGTTTTTATACATTTATAAATCGAGCACAAAATGAGTACAGCCATTATTAAAAAAAAAGTAATCAGGCAAAGTTTTTACAGCCAATGCTTGCCGATGAATTATGCAATGAGGCCCAATAATGTCTTTGCACTTATCTTTTGCTAATTTAAAAAACCAGAATGTGAACCCACCATTGATGGTGCTCCATCGTTGCAAATACCTACTATTTTTTCCCAGGGAATATTATTTTTCTCCAAAAAATCAGAAAGCGCCTAAAATACATCTCCCCCTTTTGAAGTTTTTGTAAGCGATTTAATAAATACTAGCAAATTCCAGCGCTCGAAATTCGAGTCAATTTCTAGGCAGCTTTATTTTTCAACTTAGCCAATTCACAAACCAACACTTTTATGGTTTATTATTATTGTGAATGAAGATAACAAACTCATTAACACATTAACAAATTTAATAAAACACACATAGCATATGTATAATTTTATGTACGTGTTAGTAGCAACTTTAAATGCAATTTACTCAAAATAAAGGAAAAAATTAAAAAATCTGTAAATCTGAAAAATGGCTAAAAATTGGGATAAAACGGTAGAACAAAACATCGGTCGCAAGAAATCGTCTAGCCTATTAATATTATAGATTATAATCATTTTTTGTAATAATGCGCTTTTTTTAATGTTTACACTCAAAAAAATTTGTACACTCAAAAAAAAAATTAAAATCAACTGGAAATTTTACTATTACTACTGAAAAATTGAAAATTTGTTGCTGGTAAATTTGCAAATTTGGTTACACTCAAAGAATATTTACACTTAAAAAAAAGTTAGTAATATTAACTAAAAGTCTCTCTCTTACTACAGAAAAAATTATCAATTTTTCCTCTCAAATTTGTTAATTTTACCAAAATAAATCTGCTGAAGAATAGCGCAATGATTCAGATTTTGATATGAAAATAAGGGTTTTTATTTTTTGAATCTTTCTTATTTATTAAAACATTTCATAATAAAACCTTTTAAAAATAAAAACTGCAATAGATGTTAATAGCATTTGTAACAATGGGAGGTTCTGTTTATTATTATTTTTTTACTAATACTATGTTTTTCGTACTTAAATAACAACGAAAGGAAATTAAAATTACTAGCAGATACCAGCCATCGAAATTCGAGCGCAAATTCTAGGAAATTTTATTTTTTCATTAAATAAAGAGCCTAAAAGTATGCTAATCAATTATAGCCAATTCACAGATCAACACAAAAAACAAACTCATTTTTATTACAAACACACTAACAAATTTAATAAACACACACATAGAATTGTATAATTTTATATATGGGTCAGTAGCAACTTTAAATGCAATTTACTCAAAATAAAGGAAAAAATTTAAAAATCTGTAAATCTGCAAATCTGCAAATCGGCTAAAAAGAAATACCTTTCAATTAATATACGGTTGGTCAAAATCGGGATAAAATGGTAGTACAAAACATCAGTCACAAGAAATCGCCTAGCATATTAATATTATAGATTATTCATTTGACTCAAATATTGATTGCAAATATTCCATATTTTGTTCTGTGTTATTTCTGTTCTTTAGTAGTTTTTTGACTTCTTCATCTTAATCCCGATATTCCAGTTTCCATTGATTTCGAATACTGGAGTTGAACGGATCTGACGTTGCCAATAATATATTAAATAGATCTTCATTTGTGGAATTTCGTGAAATTTTTCTAGTATATCTCTATAAAATCTGTAATCCTTATTGCTTTTTCTTGAGCCTCCTCTGATAGATATTCAAGTGCCACCAAATTACATTCAATGACATCTTCTGTATGATAAAGGATTTTGTGAACTGTGGCAGACATATTTCTCCATGGGTTCATGGATGTATATATATTTGCAGTTTCCTTAGCATAATCTACAAATTTTCTAGAGTCAATTTCTTCATTATTTTAAATATTAAAATAAGGTAAAAATCCGCTCCTGTTATGTTAGATGCTGTTTGTAAGCAAATATCATTACTGGTAATAGAACAAATAATGACTATTATAAGCTAAAAAATACCTAAAGCTCAAATTTCACACACCGCTGTATGCTTATAGGGCTGTTTGTTTTGAGTATTTCATTAAAATGAAAAAAGTGTTCTACCCACGGGACGTCACGGGTGTAAAAGTATATATAGGGTTAAAGAGAACACTTTCACCTTTTTCAGGATGGTATACGTTTCTTGTTCCCTTTTGTTTCCTAGAAGTTCTATTCTACTAAAGTTGAAATATGACACAAATATAGTAGTTTAATAAATATTTCATAACGCCCCTTACATTGTTAAACAACATATAAAGACTACAATCTTGCAACGTTATAAAAATGACCGCGGGTCACTCTCGATGATAACTTGCGAGTAGTAACCATTTATTTTTGATAAAAAAGCAACAAAAAAATCAGCTTTTTCTGAGATTAAAAAAACAGTTGAGTTTGACAGCATGCCACGCCCACAATTAGCAATAGTTTAACCTAATTATTTACTACCTTAATCTGGATATATTAGCTATAAAAAGGCGTTAAAATTTTAAAAACCGGTGACAAAAAAATTTAACTTTTGGCCAATGAAATCAAAATTTCAGCCACAGATCGACCCCCTACTGGAATACCTTTTTTTATACATTTATAAATCGAGTAAAAAATGAGTACAGCCATTACAAAAGAAAGTAATCAGGCAACATTTTTACAGCCAATGCTTGCCGATGAATTATGCAATGAGACCCAATAATGTCTTCGCATTTATCTTTTGCTAATTTCAAAAAGCCAGAACGTGAACCCACCAATACCTATTATATTTTCCCAGGGAATATAATTTTTCTCCAAAAAAACTGAAAGCGCCTCAAATACGTCTTCTCCTTTTGAAATTTTTGTAAGCGATTTAATAAATACTAGCAGATTCCAGCGCTCGAAATTCGAGTGCAATTTCTAGGCAACTTTTTTTTCAACTCAGCCAATTCACAAACCAACATTATTTTATTTTACTATTATTGTGAATGAAGATAATAAATTCATTAACAAACACATTAACAAATTTAGTAAACACACACATAGCATATGTCTAATTTTATGTATGTATGTGTTTGTAGCAACTTTAAATGAAATTTAATCAAAATAAAGGAAAAAATTTAAAAATCTATAAATCTAGTGAACAGCTAAAAAGAAATACCTTTCAAATAATATACGTTTGGTCAAAATCGGAATAAAACGGTAGAACAAAACATCGGTAACAAATAATCGCCTAGCCTATTAATATTATAGATAATTTCCTCGCATATTTTATTATCTGTAATATATATGCAATAAATTAAAAGTTGGCTGGCATACGACACATCGGTAGTTTCGCTATTTTTTCTATTAATTGGCTTTTAATATTTGCTGCCATATCGTCAATTCTTCTTTTGACTGTGTCTTTTGAAAGCGGTTTTTTATTTTTTGCAATTAGCATGGAAATTTCATAAGAAGCTTCAATTGCATTATAAAATTTCTGAACTAAAACCGCCTGAAGAATCCAATTTCATCTTATTGAATGATTTTTCTTGCAATGCAAAATAATCATAACTTTTATACCTAAGTGTTGGGTGGTTGGTAATAAGTTGTCCTTCCCATTTTGACGGTTTCATTGATTCCTATGAAAGAGTTTTGTGCCAAATTATGGATTGGGCAGTTTATCGCCATTTTTTTTTTTAATAAACGTGGACCCAAATTTAATGTAACTTTCATCATAACTTTTTTTTATGTGCTACTTTTAACGGGACTAAGGGAAGCGCTTGGTAAAAGTGGGAAAATGCATGCTAAATTATGGGAAAATGTCTGTTAGTCTATAGGAAATGCATGCCAAATGGCATAAATGCATGTCAAAAATGGCGAACAGTTTTCTAAATTTGGGCAAATTTATGGGAAAATGCATGCTAAAAATGGGAATTTTTCTGTTAAAAATGAGAAAAATTTGCACGCTAAATGTAGGGAAATTGTATGCTAAATGTAAGGAAATTGCATGCTGAATTAAGAAAAATGATTTTCAAAGCTGCAAATAAAAAAAATCTTTCGAAAAACAAAAACATGCACATGACATATAAAAATCATTTAGCATGAATTTCCTATAGACTTAACAGGCATTTTCCCATAATTTAACATGCATTTTCCCATTTCTGTACAGCAAAACCCATTCTCTCATTTTAACCTTACCTTTGATTTTTCACAAACTATACCTAACAAGCAATAACAATCTAAACCGAATCAGCTGATACATTAGCAATGATGATCAAAACAATCAATGTTGATTTATGTTGGACAATTAACACCACTAGCATCTGTTTATTTGTGGTGATAGTTACTATTAAATGTGTTGAGTATGATATGTATGTACATATATTAAAAAAAAAACTTACATTTATAAAATACTAGTATAGACCAGCACTTGAAATTCGAGTGAAAATTCTAGAAAATATTATTTTTTCATTCAATTTAATAATTTATGAATATTTAAATGAGCCTAAAGGTATGCTAATCAATTTAAGCAATTCACAATTCAACACAGGGCGTGTCATATACAATTTAAATCATTCTCATTAACAGGGCGTAAGGAACTATTAGAAATATTTTATTTTATTTATTTAATATATTTTTAAGACAGATTAAACATAAATATTATCATTCTCAGCTTCTCCTCCATATAAACTATAACTATGCAAATTTTTACACTCCTCCGTGCCCGCATATTGCTTAAAAAGGGAACTAAAAAATTTCCTTCACGTATTAATATACAGATTTTGTACATAAAAAAAAAACATAGAAAAAATATTTTTAAACTCAAGTTATAAGACTTTACAGAGCTAAATATTTTTTTACAAGCTCATCGCGACCCCCTTAGAAAGTCGGAGCGACCCACCAGGAGGTTGCGCCCCACCATTTGAGAACCATTCGTCTAGACCGATCATCATTTTCTTACTTGATCAAATTACTTTTGTGCTATACATAAGGGTTCAAGTTGTGTCATAAGGGAAGCGGAAGTTAATCTAGTTAATTCGGCTGCGATCCAAATAATGGTTACTTTATTCCACCTATAGAAGGAGATAAATGCAATTTCGTGAAATTTAAGCTGTATATGACCAAGCTGATAATGCTAAAAGATCTGTCTGGATTGGATTAGAGAAAATTTAAATATAAATGACTTTCAAGCTCGTTTTAATATTTATTCTAGTAAAAAGTGTAATTGCCTGAACTTCAACTCGAAATATTGTAGGTTCGAAATGCAAGGTTCAGAAAATACACACATGAAACACACAATGTTCTGTTCAAAAGCAGCCAACACATATCTTTATTTTCATACCAATTATGTGCGTTTCTAAATTTTCTACGGTGCCCAACACAACCATGACTGTGTTCGTTTTAATATTTCGTTATTTACACGAACATTTTTGTATCACATACTTTTTGTTTCAATCACACATAAAGCATTTTTGAGTGTTGCTTTATTTGAAGTTCATGTTCTGGTACGTGTACTGAAAAAAAACACAGAACATGTACAATAAACAGGTTCGAGTTCAGTTTTATTTTAAGTCGTGTTGTGGCTCGTGTAGTGAGAAAAAACAGAACATGTACAATAAACAGGTTCGAGTTCAGTTATATTTTAAACACGACTTAAAATATAACTGAACTAGAACCTGTTTATTGTACATGTTCTGTTTTTTCTTACTACATGAGCCACAACACGACTTAAAATATAACTGAACTCGGACCTGTTTATTGTACATGTTCTGTGTTTTTTTTTTCAGTACACGTACCAGAACATGAACTTCAAATAAAGCAACACTCAAAAATGTGTGCTTTATGTGTGATTGAAACAAAAAGTATGTGATACAAAAATGTTCGTGTAAATAACGAAATATTAAAACGAACACAGTCATGGTTGTGTTGGGCACCGAAGAAAATTTAAAAACAAACATAATTGGTATGAAAATAAAAATATGTGTGTGTTGGTCTAAGTTATGTTTGTTTACATATATGTACGAGTTTTTTATTCAGTGTGTGTTTTTTTCTGAACTCTGTCGAAATGTTAGTATTTGTAACATACCAATACCAGAATTAATTCTCGCTCCATCAGTGTAACAGAGTTCTAAGCTCTGGTGTCCACATTCCATACATTTTTAATTGTGTTTGGTACTTCTACAATATCAAAATAATAATACAACTTTCTTTTATATAATCCATGTTCTCAATTTTTTAAAATCCACATTTTTAATAAGATTTTATTACATAATTCGTAACAAGCTATAGAACGATGCACAACACTATCCAAAAATAATATTTGGAAACTGATATTAGTGTAGCATATATATTTAAGTCCAGATTTATTCATAAAATTTTTCTTGATTTTTATCTGCCTTTTGAAGACCAATAGTGGCTTCTTATTTAACAGTTTTTTTCTTACTCTATTTAACCCTTTCAGTCATAATTTTAGCCATAAACCCCAAAAACATTATTAAAAATTTATATAATTTACTTTATCTAAAAAAAAAAATATTTTAATATTTTGTTGTTCCCCACACAATCGTTTTCTAGATGCACCATAAATTCAGTTAACAGTTTTAGCCCTTAACAGTAAACAAACCCAAAAAAAAAATGGAGGCAGAACTTCAAACCAACTTTAACTCAAGCATATAAACACAAAAGCAGCAACAACAATAGAAGAAATACTACTATTTAGATCTAAAGCAAATGCCTCTAACACAAAACTTAATAGAATAAATAGATAGAGGGGGGAGGGGTTTTCAAATATTTGGACACAGCCTAAGCAACACCAAATAATTTAGGTCGGTTTAGGCCTTCATCAAAACACTCTATAGTATTTAGAATGAGAAATGGGAAAGGAATTCGAATTTTATCGTGGCTCAAAATTAAGTCAGCTACAAATTTTTAATAATTTTTATTAATAATATGAAAGTGGACTGCTATTAATCATATGAAAATGAATCACCATTTCCTTAGATGTTACAAAAACTTTGTCAAACTATTTATACCTTTTTCCCCCTCCCTCTCCCACCACCAGTATGCTGATGGCCTATAAGAAAGAAAAAAAAACAAACAAAAAACAGAAAAAATATATTTTGACCATAAAGCGACCTAATAAAGTTTGTTTAATACAACTACTCGAGGAAAATATACTTTTAAAAGTTATAAATGACAACAACTACAGTAACAATGATGCCAGTACCAAAACAAATAACCTCCAGTAGCAAGGAAACTCTAGACACTGAACCACAACGAACAACAATAACAACAACAACAAAGAATTACTTAAACAAGCTACAAAATGAAAAGCTGTTGACACTCTTGCTAAAAAGCCTGTTAGCAATAATTTTCAACAAACTAACAACTACAACAAAATAAACCAAAAAATCTGTATACCTATAGACAGACAGACACAAACACACACTCACACAAACACATATCTGACTAATAAAAATCCATAGACCCTCAAAACAAAACCAACAACGAAAAAAAAAAATTACTTATATGAACAGAAGAAAAAACAAGTAAGAAAATTATAGTCGGTCTAGACCGACTATACGATACCCTATACCATGCGTTTAGAGACCCTATCTCTTAGGCCCAACTAACTGGACATAGAAAATAAGCAAAAACCAAATTTGAGTGGGAGTTTTATTAATTTTTTTGGCTGCAGATATGAAAAAGTTCATATCGGATGCTATATCTATATAGGGACTTGGTCCAAAAATGGACCGATCCTGATCATGTTTGGTAAAGTCTCTTGTATTTTGCAAAAATATATACAAACGAAATTTGAGAAGAATCAGTGCAATATTTTTGTTTTTTAATAGATTTAAGTGAAGATCGGGAAGCAGCTCTATATGGGCTCAAAGGGATCATTTTTGGACTACTCATTAATGGATGCAATGAACGCATACAAACCCAATTTGAGTAAGATCTATATGACAATTTGGATCTTATGGCAATTTATGTCGATTTCATATGGGTAATTTGTATGGGGGCTAGGTCTGAACATGGACCGATTCTCACCAATTTCAATAGCGTTCATCCCATGGCCGATAAAAGCTTATGTACCAAATTTCATCAAAATACATTCATATTTGCGACCTGCAGTTTGATTACAAGCTTTACATGGACACACAGACGGACGGACAGACGGACATTGTTAAATCAACTCCGAAAGTGATTCTGATTAGATCGGTATAATTAAAGATGGGTCTAGGTTAAATATTTTTGGTTGTTACAAACAGCAGCACAAAGTCATTATACCCAAACCACATAGTGGTATAGGGTATAAAAAGACAACTTAATGCCACCAACTATTCACAAATAATTCACAAATAAACAATCCGTTCTAGAGTGTTTAAAAAGACAGGTTCTATTACTTTAGAAACTGTTGTGTAAGTTCTTATTAAAAGAAAAATTATTATTTTTACAAAAATTTAATTGCCTAAACAAAAAATATGAATTTTCTTTTCTCCAGAGGAGGGATATCGCAAACGACCAATACAATTTTTTGAGTTGATATTTACAAAGAATATAATATTTACATTTTTTGTTTAATGCCTCAGCACCAAAATGGCATTAGAGAGGCAAGAAGGCAACTAGTGTAAGCTGTTTACAGAATAATATTTACTAGCAGATTCCAGCGCTCGAAATTGGAGTGCATTTCTAGCAAGCTTTATTTTTCAACTTATTATTGTGAATGAAGATAACAAACTCATTAACAAACACATTAACAAATTTAATAAAAACACACATAGCATATGTATAATTTTATGTATGTGTTAGTAGCAACTTAAATGCAATTTACCCAAAATAAAGGAAAAAATTTAAAAATCTGTAAATCTGCAAAACGGCTTAGAAGAAATACTTTCCCAGTAATATACATTTGGTCAAAATCGGGATAAAAGGGTAGAACAAAACATCGGTCACAAGAAATGGCCTAACAGTATTTTTATACCCTATACAACTATGTGGTTTGGATATAATGACTTTGTGCTGCTGTTTGTAACTACCAAAAATATTTGACCTAGACCCATCTTTTATTATATATTGAGTCGATTTAGCGATGTCCGTCCGTCCGTCTGTGTGTCCATGTAAACCTTTTAATCAAACTACAGGTCGCAAATACATATGAATATATTTTGATGAAATTTGCCATATAAGCTTTTCTCGGCTATAGGATGAACGCTATTGAAATTGGTGAAATTCGGTCCATGTTCAGACCTAGTCCCCATAAAAATGACCCCTATGAAATAAACATAAATTGCCATACGATCCAAATTATCATATAGATATCGGTAAAATTGGGTTTGTATGTGTTTATTACATCCATTAATCAGTAGTCCAAAAATAATCCCAATAGGATAATTCTTAGTCATAGGCGCCATATGGAGCTGCTTCCCGATTTTCACTTAAATCTATCAAAAAAACAAAAATATTGCGCAATTTTTCTAAAATTTGGTTTGTATATATTCTTTCAAAATATAAGTGACTTTACCAAATATGGTCAGGATCGGTCCATTTTTCGACCTAATCCCCATATAAATATAGCAACCGACATGAACTTTTTCATATCTGCAGCAAAAAATTAATAATGACACTCAGATTTGGTTAATATATATATCCAATTAGTGGGACCGAAGAGATAGAGTCTCTAACCCATGGTATAGGATATCACATATTCGTCTAGACCGACTATAATTTTCTTACTTGTTTTTTTCTTTTAACCCGAACTGTGCCAGCGTGACCATGTGGTCACGCACATTGACGTTCACAAAAACTGCTCGTGTATTAAACACATAAGCTCAAGTTTGACATAAATGACGTTTTTGAGTGGTAAAATTTTGTCGCTTTCTAATCAAATATATCTTGACACATTCTTTTGAAGAACACTGATCGAATACCACGCCCAAAGTTGTTTACTTTTTTCGGAACTCAAAAATCGGCATATGACAAATACTTGCAAGTAATTTTCTATATTTTTAACTAACTTTCTTAACGTATATATGCAATGCTTATATCAATCGGAAGCTAACAAAGAGTTCTTTTAAATAGAAATCAAGTTTCGCGATAAAAAATGTTTTTGATCAGTGAATTTTTGCATTCCATGTGCATGTGACCGTATGGTCATGCCAGCACTGGTTTTTTGAAAATCTTCTACGCGTTTTTTTTTTTTTTGATTTTTTATTGTTTTGAGTTTAAAAAGTGAACGTTTTTCAATGCAATATTGCTAATTGATCTATGAGTCATAATTATTGTTATTCAGGAAGTTAACTCTCCAGGAAGCTGTCGATTTCTTGGAGCAGTTGTGCGACGAAGAAGAAAATGAAAATTTTTGGTGGAAATATTGAAACGATTTACCTTCAAACACCCAACAAAAATGGAACTAAAAGTGGCGAAGATGATGCGGGAGAAAATTAATGTGGTATCATTGATAATGTCTGTCGTGTTCAATTGATGGCGGGTTGTGAAATGGTACTGCAAAACGGTGATCATGTCGATACATTTACGTTGGAAGAAGCGAGTGGTCCAAATGAAAATACAATTGAATACGTTCTTGTCGATGTTATTACTGATGCGGCATGTGATTTATCAGCTGATCAGCCTTATCAAGTTATATGCGAGGAAATGCAGAGTTCACAGTCAGACTCGTCAAAAGATCAAGCGATGACGAAGAAACTAGCAGCTTTTGAGGCCAGAAAAGCCACAGAAAGTGCAAAGAAGCAGCGGCAAATCGAAGAAATGAAGTCAAAAACAATTGCCGATCGCTTGAGAAAAATCCAACCGTCTTCTTTAAACGTAGCGATACCCGCATCAAACAAAGAAACAAAGTTCTCATGTGTCAAACAAACAAGCTATGGAAGTTGCGTCCAATTATGCACCATCTAAAGTCAAATATGTTGAAGAACTTTCACCCAACACAACATTTATCTTACGATGAAAGTATGATCGTCTACTATGGACAACACGGTTGTAAGCAGTTTTTGAAAGGTAAAACAATCAAATTTGGATACAAGTCTTGGCCATTATGTACGCCAAACGATTACGTGGTAAATTTTGATATATATCAAGGCAAGAACCCACGTTGTATCAATCAATAAGATGAACGATGAGGAAAATCTGTAGCACCACTCATAAATATGATCGATGACTTCCCAGATGATTTGAAAGGCCTTCCGTTTTCATTTTATTTCGATAATTTGTTCACGGGTTTTCTTTGCTTGCCTATCTTAAAACGATAGGGTATAATACAACCGGAACTATTCGAGAGAATCGCATTCCTGCAAGCTGTCCGATAAAACACAAGCAAACTATGAAAAAAGTGAAACAATCAAAATGAATGAAACAGGCATACGACTGACCAAATGCGTTGATAACTCTATTGCTAGCGCCTCTCCTACAAGCTATGGTGCGGTATGGCACGGTATTCGAAA
This sequence comes from Cordilura impudica, assembly GCA_963682025.1. Lineage (NCBI taxonomy): Eukaryota > Metazoa > Arthropoda > Insecta > Diptera > Scathophagidae > Cordilura > Cordilura impudica. The sequence continues at coordinate 231,953,155 of OY821519.1, forward strand.
GAAGCCGGAAAGAAGTCTATGTTACTCGACCATGCATCATAACTGAATGTAACAAGTATATGTGCGGCGTGGATCGTCTTGATCAAAACGTAAACAATCATCGCATTGGATATCATGGTGAAGTTCATTTTTTACTTGCCTACTCGACGTATTAGTCAATAATGCTTGGCAATTAGAAAGAGGCTCAAGGAGTTTCAGCCAACTCTAGTTCAAACGAGAAATTGCTATTTATTTTTGCAAACACTATGGCCAGCTGCCGATTCAAGCAGGACCAAAGCGGCCACGGCATGAAAATGATCTATCGCCAAACGTTCGATACGATCGGACAGATCATTTTGTTGCTCCTTGCGACAAAAGAAGACGTTGCCGTGGTGACCTATGCAAAAGTGTAGACAGGACTTTTTGTGTGAAATGCAATATTGGGCTTTGCTTCAGTTGTTTTGCTAAATACCACACTCGTTTAAACTAAAATTCCATTGTATTTACATGAAAAATAACTTCTTTTTGTTCCTAATACAGCACTGCTACGGTACTGCTTTTTTAAGTTGCAAATACCTTTTTTAAATTAAACAAAGTTTAAATTAAACAAAGTTTAATTCAAAAAAGGTATTTGTAACGTAAAAAACCAGCAGCGCTGAGGTGACCATATGGTCACAACCGAAAAATTGCTCCTGTCAATTATCCTAAAAAGGACGAAGGAAAAAAATCATATTTTTGGATTCAGCAACCCAAAATCAATAAACTCTGAAAGTTTCGTAAAGAAATTCGAAAGAAATAATTACAGCACCATTCGGGTTAAACGTAAACTGTTTTGTCCAAAACGTTTTGTCACTTGCAAGTTATGTTTTTGTTCTTTATTTCGCTAATTTTAATAATTCTAAAGAGAGTAACTTTAATAGCTCTAATTCTTTATTAAAGGCGGGGCTTACACTTTCCATAACATTAAATTAAAAGAGTAGGAAGACAATTTTTGCCCATATATGTTGTGACCGACACTGTAAGTAAAGTTTCTTAAAAAAGTAGCTTTTCTTAAAAAAGCATTTTCTTAAAAAAAGATAACCTTTTCATAAAAAGCTACTTTTTCTTATAAATATAAGTAAATTTTCTTTAATAAGTACATTGCTTAAAAAAGTACCTTTTCTTAAAAAAGTAACTTTTCCTAAATAAGTAACTTTTGCTATCATAAATAAGTACCATTTCTTCAAAAAGTATATTTTCTTAAAAAAGTACATATTGTTAAATAAGTAACTTTTCTTAAAATATATATTTTGTTAAAAACAATGCATTTTCTTAAAAAAGTAACTTTTCTTGAATAAGACGTTTCTTATCATATATAAGTAAGTACCTTTTCTTCAAAAAGTATGTTTTCTTAAAAAGTACATTTTGTTAAATAAGTAATTTTTCTTAAAAAATATATTTTAAAAAAGTACATTTTCTTAAATAAGTAACACTTCTTAAACAAGACTTTTCTTATCATAAATAAGTAGCTTTTCTTAAATAAGTAACTACTTAAATAATTAATTTTATTTAAAAATTATATTTTATTAAAAAAGTACCTTTTCTTAAAAAAGTAATTTTTCAAAAAAAAAAAAAAATCATTTTTTCTGAAAAAAGTATAAAAGTATAACTTTTCTTAAAAAATTAACTTTTATTTAAAACGTAAGGCACGTTAAAACAAGACCCTTTTATTAAAAATTTACTTTTTCTAAAAAAAAGTACCTGTTCTTAAGAAAGTACATTTTCTTTAAAAAGTACCTACTCTCAAAAGAGTTCCTTTTCTTCAAAAATTAACTTTTCTTAAAAAAAATTCTTTAAAACGTGCCTTTCCTTAAAACAAAAAGTACCTTTTATTAAAAATTACTTTTTCTTAAAAAATTAGCTTTTCATAAAAAAGTACCTTATTTCAAAAAAGGTAATTTTCTTAAAAAAGCATTTTCTTAAAAAAAGATAACCTTTACATAAAAAGGTACTCTTTCTTATATAAGTAAATTTTCTTAAATAAGTACATTGCTTAAAAAAGTACCTTCTCTGAAAAAAGTAACATTTCCTAAATAAGTAACTTTTGTTATCATATATAAGTACCTTTTCTTCAAAAAGTACATTTTCTTAAAAAAGTACATTATGTTAAATAACTTTTCTTAAAAAATATATTTTACTAAAAAAGTACCTTTTCTTAAAAAACTAATTTTTCAAAAAAACAATCATCTTTTCTGAAAAAAGTATTTTTAAAATGCGTTTTCTTTAAAAAAGTACCTCTTCTTTAAAAATTAACTTTTCTTAAAAAATTAACTTTTATTTAAAACGTAAGGCACGTTAAAACAAGACCGTTTTATTAAAAATTTACTTTTTCTAAAAAAAAGTACCTTTTCTTAAAAAAGTATATTTTCTTTAAAAAGTACCTACTCTAAAAAGAGTTCCTTTTCTTCAAAAATTAACTTTTCTTAAAGAAAAACTTCTTTAAAACGTGCCTTTCCTTAAAAAAAAGTACCTTTTATTAAAAATTACTTTTTCTTAAAATATTAGCTTTCCATAAAAATGTACCTTATTTTAAAAAAGTAAATTTTCTTAAAAAAGGATTTTTTTAAATCCCTTTTTAAAAAAGTCAATTTTCTTTCAATAGTACCTTTTCTTAAAAAAGTACATTTTGTTTTAAAAGCACCTTTTCTTAAAGAGGTAAATTTTTTTTGGAAATTACGTTTTCTCAAAAACAAAACTTTTTCTAAAAAAGCACTTTTTTTTAACGAATTACCAATTTTCCAAAAAAAAAAGCACTTTGTTTCAAAAAAGTTTTTTTCTTATTAAAAAAAAAATTTTTAAAAAGTACCTATTCTTAAAAAAGTGAATTTTCTTAAAAAGTATCTATTCTTAAAAAAGTGCCCATTCTTCAAAAATTACTTTTAAAAAAACACTTTTTTTTAAAAAGTACATTTTCTTAAAAAAGTACCTTTTCTTTCAAAAGCACCTTTTCTTTCAAAAGTACCTTTTCTTAAAAAAGTACCTTTTTTAAAAATTACCATTTCTTAAGAGTACCAATTTTAAAAAAGTAAATTTTCTTAAAAAATATTATTTTCTTATAAAAGTACCTTTTCTTAAAAAAGATTTTTTGAAAGCAATTTCTCTCAGAAAGTATGTTTTCTTAAAAAAGTACATTTTCTTAAGTACCTTTTCTTAAAAAATTAGCTGTTCTTTATATAGTAAATTGTCTTAAGAAAGTAAATGCTCTTAAACAAGTACCTTTTTTTAAAAAAGGTACATTTTCTCAAAACTACCTTTAGCTTAAAAGTAACTTTTCTTAAAAAAAATATTTTCTTTAAGAAAAACATTTTTCAAAGAAAGTTCCTTTTTCCAAAATTTGCTTAAGTACCTTTTTAAAGAAACGCCTTTTTAAAAACGTATCTGTTTAAAGAGGTACATATCTTTTAAAAAAAAAGTACCTTTGAAAATTTTCCTTTTCAAAAAAACTACTTTTTATAAAAAAGTACCCTTTTAAAAATTTATCTTTTTAAAAGAAGTACTTTTTTAAAAGAATCTATTAAAAAATGATCTTTACAAAAAAGTACCTGTTTAAAAGTAACTTTTCATAAAAATTTCCTTTCCTATAAATGCCATTTTTTAAATCATTTGCAAGAAATAAAAAAACCTTTTTCAAAAAAGTACATGTTTCAAAAAAGTACCTTGTTTTTTTCAAAAATTTTTTTTTAAATAGCCTTCTGCGATGAGCAGTACTTTATGAAATTTTATGGCTAGTAGGTACACTTCAAAATAATAGAATTTTCTTAAAAAGTACCTATTCTTAAAAAAGTGCCCATTCTTCAAAAATTACTTTTAAAAAAACACTTTTTTTAAAAAGTACCTTTTCTTAAAAAAGCACCTTTTCTTAAAAAAGTACCTTTTCTTTCAAAAGTACCTTTTCTTAAAAAAGTACCTGTTTTAAAAATCACCATTTCTTAAAAGTACCAAATTTAAAAAAGTAAATTTTCTTAAAAAATATTATTTTCTTATAAAAATACTTTTTCTTAAAATAGATTTTTTGAAAGCAATTTTTCTCAGAAAGTACGTTTTCTTAAAAAGGTAAATTTTCTTAAGTACCTTTTCTTAAAAAAGTACTTTTTCTTTAAAGAAATTCTATTTCTTAAAAAAGTAGCTGTTCTTTATATAGTAAATTTTCTTAAGAAAGTAAATGCTCTTAAACAAGTACCTTTTTTTTAAAAAGGTACATTTTTTCAAAACTACTTTTAGCTACAAAAGTAACTTTTCTTAACAAAAATATTTTCTTTAAGAAAAACCTTTTTCAAAGAGAGTTCCTTTTTATCTGTTTAAAAAGGTACATATCTTTTAAAAAAAAAAAAAAAAAGTACCTTTGAAAATTTACCTTTTCAAAAAAACTACTTTTTACTTACTTTTTATAAGAAAGTAACCTTTTAAAAATGATCTTTTTAAAAGAAGTAATTTTTTAAAAGGTATCTATTAAAAGATGATCCTTTGAAAAAAGTACCTTTTTTGAAATTTACTTTTCAGAAAAATTTCCTTTTCCTATAAAGGCCATTTTTTAGTCAGTTGCAAGAATTAAAAAAAAACTTTTTCAAAAAAGTACCTGTTTCAAAAAAAATTCCTTAGTTTTTTTTCAATATTTTTTTTAAATAGCCCTCTGCGACGAGCACTACTTTATGAAATTTTATGGTTAGTAGGTACACTTTAATTTTATTGAAAAATTTAATATAGCTTTGGAGCACGATCCTATGTCAAAGCAACCTATATAAAAAATTTATTAAAAAATAAATTTCTCTTTTTGGTACTCATTCCAAAAAAAAGTGGTGCCTTTTAGGGCTTTTTCAAATAAGAAAATTTAATTTGCAAATAAACATTAAGGACAAAGAATAAAGTTAAAAGACAAAAATTCTATTTTTAGTATGCTTTAAAAAGGGAAGGTGATATATTTGTTATACTCTTATATAAAAGTTATTTGTTCCATCAAAGTAGCTTAATCCCATTGTATTTGTCAATCTTATTTTACAATCAAACTTTAGAAAACTTATTCTTTAGGAAGAGTATTTTCTACTATTTGTTTATTAAAACAACTTTTTAAGTGTCACTTTATATTGTTGGCAGGACAGCAAATATACTTTTAATATATTTCTAACAAATTTTCAGCTGATTTTTTAAAAATAATCAGAAAGTTGGTTCCATTACTTACTGTTCCATTACTGTTTAAAGTACAAATACTTGTTCATACTCTATGATTATGGAACATATTTCTTATAAATAAATATTTACGTTAAACTTTATGACACAAAAACAATGAAACTAACAAGGAATTGAACAAGGAACAAAAAAAATATAACGACTGAACTGAAACTTTCACTTACTCGTAATATGGTTAAAGCAATAAACTGTTATGTTTGTTTTTAATAGCTGAATGTCTGAGTATGTGAATATAATAATGATAATATAACGAGTTTTGTTGTATAGAAAATATGTTTGCAAAAGACAACTGGGATAGATGTATGTGGCACAAACGGAAATGCAATTGAATTCAATTCGCGTTGAAGTCTAACATTTCTTTAAATTTTACTCAAGTTTTACAAAAAAAAAAAAAAAAGTTTTACAATAGAAAAAAAACCACTGGCACACTCCACAAAACAACAACAATAAAAGTATGAGAAAAGGAATAGAAAAATTCAATTGCAGTTATTTATCGTTTGTTTAAAAAGCAAGTTTTGTTTTAGTTTTGACATGTGTTTCATATACAGTTATAGTTACATATACATATGTACATACATATGTATGTGTGTTAACTGTGTAAAGCATTAACAAAGGAAAATCCGTTCCATGAACATTCATCCATATTTTTACTACAAAAAGAAAGTACTTGCTTAGCACTGCTTTAAACTATTTATTTAAAGCGATAAAAATGGACAGTGGTTTAAGAGGATTTTTTTTAAATATTCCGAAAAAAAAGCAGCTAACGCACAGTAAGTCGATCTCATAGGTGTCATTTATATGGGGACTAGTTCTGATCATGCACCGATTTTCACCAATTTCAATAGCGTTCGTTGTATGGCCGAAGCAGGCTCATATACAAAATTTCATTAAAATGTATTCATATTTGATTACCAGGTATACATAGACCCACAAACAGATAGACGGATGGAGAGATGGGCGCACAGAATTACGGGCAGACGGACGAACATTGCTAAATCGATTGAAAAAGTGATACTCAATCGATCGGTTTACCTAATAAATTGTAGGTAGGTAGCTATAAACATCAACACAAACTGATTATAGAGCAATTATTTTTAAAATTTGAACGGGTTTGCAAAAGGTATTCAGAAATTTATGAAATCCGGTAATATTGTTTGCTTTGGTAACCTAAAAAAAATCGAAAAAAAAATTTTTTTTAAATCAAAAGATGGCGGAAAATCCTGTTCGGAAAATGAGGGAGCATTTTTTTTAAACGGCTGTATCTTTTGAACCGTTTTTTCGATCATTTTAACAGTTTTGAGTAAGAAAAGGATTATATTTAAATTATTTTAAAAAATATTTATATAATTTTATTACAAAATTTTCGGGAAATCTTTAGAAAATGTGTTTTTTCAAAAAGCTTTGTGCCCAAACTTTTTGAAATTTTTCAGAGATAGTCCAAAATATGTTCTATTAATGATATAAATTACACGATCCACACTTTTTAGGTTTTTGAAATGTTTGTGTTTTAGCAAGGCTATATTTGAAGATATTAAAAAAAAAACATGCAATATTTATTTGAAAATTTTTATTTTCTTAAGTTAAGTCTGAGAAACTATACAGAACATGTAGTGCATTATTTTCAGACGCTGATGGTATAAATGAGTGCCATTTATGTGTACCTTACGTAATAGTTATTGGTTTATACTTTGAATAGCGCTCTTCCAATTCGAGATCACAGCATCTATATTCATCGGCATCAACATATATGAATTGCATGTCTTTAATGAGCCATTCATGCAATGTTTTTGGGTCGGTGATTGAATTTTTGTACCCCATTCTTAGCATTTGTTCCCTTGCCATACACTTCACAGTGCCTCCAACACCATCACACGGCCATTTTTCTTGAAAAGAAAAGCTCTGCGTCCTTTCCAAAGTCGTCTTTGTGGGGTCTTAGATTCAGAAAATTTTTCTTATTTTTATATTAAGAACCTGCACCATCCATAAAATAAATGATTTTCTTTGTTTTGCCGGGAGTGCTCTCACCCCTGCAATAAAGGCGTTCCACAGTGGGCGATTGGGCCTCGTTAGCGGCATTTAATTAATAACTTCTAAACGAAAAAAGATATCTTCAGTCGGTTTTTTTTCACAGCTCTTAAAAAAGTCATAGAATTTTTTAAGAAAACAAAATTTTGTTTAAATTTATTTTTTTAATTTTTAAAATTTTTTTTTAATTTTTTTTTAATTTCAAAATTTTTTTTTTAACTTCAATAAACAAATTTTATAAATCAAAATTATCTTCGGAATCTTTTTAATCTTTTTTTTTAATTTTTTTTAAATTTTTTTTTAATTTCAAAATTTTTTTTTTAACTTCAATAAACAAATTTTATAAATCAAAATTATCTTCGGAATCTTCGGAATCAGAATCAGGCATATCTAGATGCTTCAGTAAAAGCAAGCTCTTAACATCATCGTCCATAATAATATTTTTTGCAGACGAAATTGAAGACCCATTTGACAATGAAGATATCAAAGGGTCAGACGAAACTAATAAAGCATTTATGATATCTTTCATTGTATTTTTCCTGCAATTTTTTCTTGTATTGCTCTCGCGTATGTTTCGATAGCCCTTGTTCCTGGCTTCAAGAGCTTCTTCGGACATCATACCAATCGGAAGGGAAAAATGGTTTATTATATCTGATCCATGAATTAAAATTCTGTGAACAGACGATGTCAGCACCACGAGCTTGCCACTTTTGTATTGGTATTCTATATGCAATGTGCAAAACACACTCGAAAAACCTAATCCATGCGTGGAGACTTGATAAGCCATATTCAAATAGGTTTGCATTAATAGGAAAGCTTTTCACCAAATTTAGATCGTTCATATTTTTGGGAGTCGCGCTACAGATTCAGCATGTTTGCGAAGCCCATTCCGATATGACACTGAACGTTTTGCCATCAAGCATGGTCATATGAAATTGGTGATCAATTCTTAAGGTACTCACAAATGTTGGAAAAATATTTAATATTTGACTGTTAATGTTTTGAATTTCTCTGCGAGACAAGTCTGCCGATTCTTTCTCGCAAAGTAATTTAATGGGTCGACAATATCGGGTAGAAGAAGGCCGATTGTTTTTCCATAAAACTGTCGGTCCTTTCTGCACTATCAATGGTACCATACAAATTGAAAATAAATATTGATCTATCATGTCTCCATCGAAGTCATTAAATTTTTGCCTGTAAGTAGAATGGCCGCTGCTGCCATCACAACCCCATTTGTAGTTAGCAGTTAATTGGGTGTTATTATTATTTTCAATATGGTTTTGAAAACTTTCTGGGTGTGCTTCAATAATCCTAGCAATCGTATGGTCTACTAAGCTTTGTAATGGTACTTCAGCGAAATGATCAGTGACCGTGATGACACTAGGATAGCATTTTTTTTTCGCACAACGCAGTTTGTCGTAGCATGGATATATATCGGCGTTTTGCCCTTTAGCGGCTCTCTTTGACAAATTCCATGTGTACTTGGTATGTCCAACATCTACAAATAGCGCCAGTGCTTTTTCATCAGAAAATTTTGTCGGTAGACGCTGAGGGGTACTCATAGTTTTCAAAATCTTACCGCTAAACTCTTCGTCGGCGTTTACCATTGACACCACCTGTGAAGCACTACGTTTTCCACCTTTATACAAGCTGCAGCTTGCAGCTACCAACAATGCTTCTGATGGCACATCTTCAGTAAGGCCTGACAATTTCTTAACTTGCGTTTTTTTGCAACACTCCGAAATATCTTTTTGTGGACGTCCAATAATTTCGGAAGATGATCTTTCAATCAATACTAACGGCGTATCTAGCCATTCCTGGTTTTTGTTTTCAAAAAAAACCTTATTTCTTCTACAGTTTTTCCACTTTTCTACAAGCTTACTATTAAAATTTCGCAGCTTTTTGCCAATCTCGTACTGCTCCTCCTGAGTATATTTAAGGTTTTTGAGAACAGTACCAAATACAAAGTTTTCCATGGTGAGAAACTTCTTGGTTGAGATCGCTTCTTCATGCCATACTAAAAAAAGTACCCGTTTTGCTACCGACATTGTTCCTAAAAAGTGCCATGATTTAAAGGTTAGCAGGTAATAGCAGTTCATATTACACATTTTGGACGCACAGTGACTCATACTTCTAGCTAAAAAAAGAGTTAGACCGAATCCGTGCGAATCTTGTAAGTTCTACTCCACGAACGACAGGTGCACGCTAGTGCGGGCTAGTTGTTAATACACTTAATTACCACTACGTTTTATGAACAACACATTTATAGACCGGTCACAAACACTGATTTTTTATGTAATACATACCTTGAAGTTAATAAAAAGCCACACTTTTAATAAAACAAGTAAAAATTGTAAATTTCCAAGGAGCTCGAAATCAATGCGCACAACAAAGAAAAAATATTGTAAAGCACTTGCTAAAACATATTTTGTGTTTGACAGCTCACAGCTGATGATCGGCTGATCGTAGAGCTTATAAAAAATCTAATCAAAGCATCTGTTATCGATTTGTGAAAAAAAATTAACGCTTTTTCAAATTTGAAAATTTGAATTAAATGCCGCTAGCGAGGCCCAATCGCCCACTGTGCGTTCATGTTTCCCAAGAAAAGATGTACTGTATTTGCATCATGAATCATTTCATCGGATATAACAACCATACTGTGATGGACTAGCAGTGATTTCGAATCTCGATGATAGACTACAAATGGGTGCACTGTTGCCTGAAAATTGCACAAAGGAAAATATTGAACCTATATAACCCAAAGTTGATGGTATGAACAATTAAAGATAATGAATGACTTAATGATTAATGCTAAAAATAACCTGATTCGCATGTAAAATAGAAAAATTTTCAGCAAAATCTCCAACTACCAGAACTTTATCTGGTTGTAAAACAGATTTTCTGTACTATATGTATTGATTTTGAGGGTTTGCGATATAATGATGATATGAAAATTTTGTAAGCTGATCAAAAAAGTATTCGCATAATTGGTTAACCGGTTTGATAATTATATTCAAGTTACAACGACCTGTTGTTGGCCATCGCACAGTGGTCAATTTCGCGAGATAGCGGTCAAAACTCTATAACTTTTGACCGGATTGGTATTTTTTTACGCAATTTGCTTTGTTCAATAGGAGGGTCTTTAAGCTTCAATTTGCGTGTTCAAGCGTAAAAATCGACTGATAGGAACGTAAGTAATTTGGAGTTAAAAATGCATTTTAATTTTTTGTTGAGTTTCCATGTAAAAGTTGAATATTTTGACATTTTAAATAGGTATTTTTTTATAATTTCTTATTTTCTTCAATCGTATTTTACAACCAATACTTATTTATTATTCCTAAACTTAATTTTGGTCAGAAAGTGCCAACTTTTGGCCCCTGACATTTATTTAGTCTCAATATTCACAGGGGCCAAAGGTTGGTTTTTCTGGAAGAAAGCTAATTCTTGTGAGGATTAAACTGAAAAATAACACTGAAATTCCCAACAATATCGATACCATTTGGATATATTATATACAGAACACAACATCGATAAAATTTTAATTAAACTTTTACTATTGATTTAAAGTGCACATATATTTTATTTAAATGTATTAATAAAAATTTATACTAAAATTAGAAACAAATTATAATCTTTAAACTAGTATTAATTAAACAATATTAGTAAAAATTTCTTCCGAATAGCTTTGATTTTCATTTTGCAGTAGTTGTTTAGCTTCTTCATCTAACTCTAATGAGATTGATTTCCATTTTTGTCAAATACTGGACATATATGGGTCTGATGTGCACAACAAAATATTAATAAGATCTTCATTAGAACAATATCTGGAAATTTTTCTTGTATTGTGCTCGCGAAAGAATCTGTAGTCTTTGTTCCTTTTTTCTTGGGCTTCTTCTGAGAGATCTCCAATTGGAAGCATATTGTGCTGAATTATTTGTTCCCCATGGAACAAAATTTTGTGAACTGTGGTTGGCATATGTCTCCAAGAATATTTTTCGTTATAAAGGGTTGCTGTCTCATTAGCATACTGACCAAATTTTTTTGCATCTATCTTTTTGCTACATGCTATAACTTGTAATATGATTTGGAATCGTCGTATTAAATCATAATCTACTCCAGTTATAGAAGCTGCAGTTTCTGGATCGGAAAAAAATCTCCTTGCTGTGTTTCCATCATTAGAATTTCCTTCTCCTTGCTTTGGCTGGTCAATTATAAGGCCTATCTCACGGTATTTTTCTTGAATATCTTTTTTTTTTTTTGCTTTCTTTTTTCCAGATTTTCTTTGTTGTTTCTCACTGTTTCGCCTAACGGGCCAAATTCCAAATCGTATCCCAATTTAAGAATATGCTCCACAAAACGAATTCTAGCATGAAGAGGTGACATTCCAAATTCATATGCTTCATTAAAACTATCGTCTTGTGTTGGTGGTTGGCTCAATTGACTTGATGTTTTTTGGCATATGGTGCAGCTTGACGATGACTTTGTTTTGGTTAAAGCTTGTGCAACTTTTCCATCAATCATTGTGAGACACATTTTAAAATTTACTTCAATGTCTTGGTCATCAAATTTAAATGTTACTGGTTGAAGTTCTTTAATTTGATCATTTATTTTTCGAACTTCTTCATCTATGACATCTTGAGTCTCCTTTTTGTAAGCAAACTTTATTGGTCTACAGAAGTTTGTTGACGAGGGAATTTCATTCTTCCATACATCTATCTCTGCAGCCTCTACTAGTTGACGGCTCTGAACCAATATAAGTTTTTAAACGTAATGAAACGAAAGAAATCATGAATAAATTGGCATCTGATGAATTTTCCGCATTACATTGTTTGTATTGTTTCTGGCTAGAGGACCTCACATCCCCATTTAGAAATTAAAGTCATGCTGCAATTTTTAAACTTCTTTAAATAGTCGCATCAAATGTCTTTAATAATCGTTCTGCAGTGTGTTTAAGAAGATCCTGCAATTTCATTTCTGCTGAACTTGAAGTTACACTAATAGCAGTTGGTGAAGGTAAGCAATCTTTTTTGGCAGAAACTATATCTCGATATGATGGAAAAATTCCACAATTTTTTTCATTGGTTCGCTTCCGCAATTCTGTATATTGGTTTTTAGTCATTTTCAAATCCAAAAATAGTGCAAATGCTTCTTCTGGAGTAAATTTATTTTCTTCAGTTGGTGTCGGCATACTTTCTAAAATCCTTTTTGTGCGTTTGGGGCTTGCTTCCACTATTATTTCAATGATAGCAATTTTACCCTTTTTAGCTTTCGATGGTTGAATTTGATGCAGAAATGAATCCTTTATGATGCTACAAGAAACTTCTTCATTGATATGTTTAAGCTTGCGTCTTCGTGATCTTTCACTACAATTATCAATTGGCTTTGCTGGTCGACCACCTTTTCCAGTTTCCGTGGTAATTACTGATGGCTTTATAAAAATAAGTTTATTTCTTAGCCATTCTTGGTTGCGTGAGTAAAACAATTTTTTGTTTCTGGAACATTGATTGTACCGTTTTCTTAAAGTATTTAAAAAGTTTTTTATTTTTAAGTTATGAATTTTAATTTCTTTTTTGTCCCATATTTTGAAGAATGGATTATTCATTATATGTAAAATAATGTCGTTTTCATCTTTCCGTTCAAAATATATATCAGATAGAACACTATAACTGAATTTAGCCATTGTTTAAACAATAATGAAGAAAAAAAATGAATGAATGGATTAATATACTATTGCTCGAAGTTTCAACATGATCTTTTTACCTCTTTGAAACATAATATAACAGGTAGTTGGTTTTACCAGTTATTTCCATTGGTTTTAAATTTATTTGCAATATTCACGTATTTAAGTTGTGTAATATTAGATGGCAATAAAATCTTTTTTACCTTTTCCAAATGAATTGCCAGATGCCACATAATTTGAGAGTTATATTGTCATTTTTGTCAAAATTTTGATACACCCTTCTATGAGGACTAGGTCCAAATATGGGCCAACTTCTCCTAATTTCAACAGAATTATTTTTTGGGTCAATAAGAACTCTTGTACAAAATTTCATCAAAATATATGCATAATAGCCACTTTCACATACAAATAACTTCTCAAAAAATATGACGTGCATTTGTAGCGAATATCTTACCTTGGGTCAGAAAAATTGCTGTAGCTCAAAAAGTGCAGTCCCGATGCATGGACATGTATATATAGGAATGTAGGGGAGAGTTAGGACTACAAAATAGTAAATTTGTGTTTTGACTCAGCTTGACTCATAGGAGTTGTGCTCTATGAAGTAGGAAATTTCCGAGAAATTTGACCTTTTTTAAAAAAAAAATTTAAATTGTTCTGAAAAAAGTAGAGCTTCAATTTTTTTACCGGTAATAGGAAATAAGTTAAGTTACAACACAAAATTTATTTCGTCCAAAAATCTTAGAAAACAAAAAAGTTATGATCATTTAAACTTTAAAAATTAACTAAAAATATTATAAATTTACTAAATTCTGAAAAAGCCCATTTTTGACCACCCTGTTCTCAGTGAAATAGTTGAAATAGAGCTCTAATTTTTTGGCTCCCGAGGTCTACTACTGCCTACTTTCATATGAGTATAATAACTTTAAAATCGGAGAACAAAAACCAAAAGGAGTTTTGGCCGCTATCTCAAAATATTGACCACAGTGCATCGTTTGATTGCGACATACTCATCCTCAGTTTGCTCCAACAATGCTTCAAGTTCTTCTTTAAAAGCAGACATATTTTCACAATCCGAACGGATTCTCAAAAAAACATTTAACGGACCCATTGGAGCATGTAATTTTTGCCACACAATCAACTTTACTTAAAAATCGAAGATCCGATGGAATTTTTATTGCTTGAAGAAGCATTTGAAAGTTCAAACATACTTTGTGCACACCTTTCGAATTGGGCAGAACACAATTTTCGGGTCGAAGAATATAAAATTTCGAAATTGGTAATTTTTCTTCTGGGAAATCTGATTGAAACCGGAAAAAGCCTCATTCGATTTTGAAAATTTCCCTTAACTCCGTTTTGTTTTCCGATCGTATAGTCCTTTATTCCGGGCATTTGACGACTAATTGAATCGCTCAAATAAGAATTTGGAACTTTTTATACCCAATTTTCATCCGCATATCGTTTTTGAGGAGGTTCAAAGACAAGTGGACCAGAAGTTTTTTGCAATGCTTTGGCCTTACTAGCCATATGATGAGTGGTGCCAAATTTTTGCACAATTTGAGCTGGGGTCCATGATATTGGCAATATTGTTGAAATTTGGTTTTTTTCTTTTTTTGTCGTATACTCGGAAGCATATTTATATTTAAGTTGCCCAATTATTTCTTGATAATTATGGTTTTCAACTCGAAACTCATCTTCAAGACTTGATAATGTATCAATATTAAAAATTCTTCGGAAAATTTCAGTGCAAACACGTTTTGCTTCCTCTTTCCGATCTCCAACTGGAATTCTACACACGTCTACACTACACTGTTCAGCTCCAATGACATTTAAAAGTTTGTTCAGCTCGATTATAATATTTCTATTATTTGGCAAATAATGAGCGTCTGAAGCATCATTTTCTCTCTTCTAAACTTTCGTTGGTTTCAAAATCTTGGGCGCATGAAGCATCATTTTCCAATTCCTGCGCTTTGTTGATATCAATAGCTGGGACATTTGGCAATTCGATGGAATTATTGATAGTTTTTCGATGAATATTCAACAAGCAACTATAACAAATTTTCGCACTGGGTAAAATTGAATCTTTAATGTTTTTGATCTTAATAAAATCGTCACTTTTAATAGAATATGGTTTAATACATTTTCCTGTTTTCGATAATATGTTATAATTAAAGTTAAAAATCAACACATAAATGATATCTCGTATGAAGATGGTTACTTTTTAAAACAGATCCGAACAATTACAAAATAATGTAATTCAATGATAATTTTGCACAATGATTGTGAAATGAGAAATTGTTAAAATTGACAGATAATATAAAGAAAATGTGTATTAAAACGCCTGCTACGATTTTTATATACGAGAAAAATAATCTTCCATACATGACTTACAAATCCGATTTTTTTTTTAAATATCCTAAATTGTTTTTATTTAATATCTTCAAATATATCCTTGCTAAAACACAAACATTTCAAAAACCTTGAAAGTGTGGATAGTGTAATTTATACCATTAATAGAACACTAGCAGATTCCAGCCCTCGAAATTCGAGTGCAAATTCTAGGAAATTCTATTTTTTCATTAAACAAAGACCCTAAAAGTATGCTATAGCCAATTCACAAATCAACACAAAAAACAAACTCATTTTTATTACAAACACATTAACAAATTTAATAAACACACACATAGCATTGTATAATTTTATGTATGTGTTAGTATTAACTTTTAATGCAATTTACTCAAAATAAAGGAAAAAATTTAAAAATCTTTAAATCTGCAAATCGGCTAAAAAGAAATATCTTTCAAATAATATACGTTTGGTCAAAATCGGAATAAAACGGTAGAACAAAATATCAGTCACAAGAAATCGCGTAACCTATTAATATTATAGATATTTTAGGCTATCTCTGAAAAAAATTTCAAAAAGTTTGGGCTCATAGCTTTTTTGAAAAAGAACATTTTCTAAAGCTTTCCCGAAAATTTTTTAATAAAATTATATAAATATTTTGTTAAATAATTTAAATATAATCCTTTTCTTACTCAAAACTGTTAAAAAGATCAGAATCGAACAAACGGTTCAAAAGATACAGCCGTTTAAAAAAAATCCTCCCCCAATTTCCAAGCCGGATTTTTACGCCATCTTCTGATTTTTCAATTTTTTATTTTAGATTACCAAAACAAACAATGTTACCAAATTTCAACAAGTTCTGAATACCTTTCGCAAAATTGGTCATTTTCATTTAAAAATTAAAAATAAATGCTCTATACAGTTTGAGACATTCGTTTAAGCTCAGCAGCATGTTTTTTTTTTTTTTTTTTTTTTTTTTTGTATTAAAGAACTTTTTGATAAGATTTGTTTATTTCCAAACTATTGAAAATATTTTTCTTTTCTTATGAATATTACAAAAAAAAAAACTGAAATTTAGGTGAGGCATTCGTTTGAACGTACTTTACTTAAATTATTAAAAAAAAAAAAAAACTTAAAATTTATTTTACAAACAATTTTTTTTTTTTTTTTAATGTCCTCCACTATTTCTAATAACAGAATAAATTCTATTTGGCATTGATTCCACTAATTTCTGGAGCGCTGGAATAACAATTCCCTACCAGCATTCTTTTATTGCATACTTAAGTTCATTTACTGTCGAAAACTGTCTTCCGTTTTCATACACCTTGGCAACTAGGATTCCCCATAAATTTTCAATGGGATTGCAATCAGGACAAGCTGGTCATTGAAGTAATTCAATGTTGTTTGTGGAAAACCAATCCTTACTTAGCCTAGATACGTGAATAGATGCATTATCCTGCTGAAAAATGTATTCGCCTTCGGGACTTTCATCAAGTAATGACATTAAAACATCTTCTAATAAATCTAAATACATTACAGAATTCATTTTTGTTGATATAAAACATATAGGAAGCACTTCCACCACCGAAATTCTGCTTCGATCTTACAATATCGTATTGATTTATATTGTGCCAGTAGCAGCTGTAGCAGTCAGGTCCGTCCAGATTGAACTTCTTCTCATCTGAAAAAATTACTTTTTTCCACTGATTCGTTCATGACGTATAAGATTTCGCGCGTCTCTCCTTGTGTAGCTTTGTCAATCGTGGCTTAGCTTTTAATTTTTTCCATCTTATCGATGGAAGCTTCAATTTTTCTTTTATTTGACTGCAGGTAAGACGGTTTTGTGTTGCTTCATGTCGAACTTGACCTTTCCGTCTTAACGTTAGTTTCGAAAAACATTTCGTTGGAGTCTTTATTCCATAATTTTTTCCAGTTTCAAATAACTTCTCACCACAACTTCTGAACAATTTAACAATCCTGCAATTTTTCCTTCTTTTTTGAAAGATTTTAACAAATTCTTCTCCATTTCATTAAGACGTTTTCCGGAACCCATTTCGTAAAAAAATTACTTATATATTCCTGGTTATTTAATTTTTTATTAAGTTTTACCTTTAAAATTTAATATTTTAACAATTAAGTTGGAAAACACGTGTTAAGGAAAGCAATTGTTTACTTAAAATGAATTTATTTCTAACTGCGTTCTAACGAATGTCTCCCTAAAAATGCCAACAATTTTACAAAAGAGTACATATATTCAATAAACGAACCGTTACGTTAGTGATTCTTTTTGTGTTTTATAGTTTACTTAATAATGTAAACAAAAATACAAAAACAAATTCTCCAATCTTAATAATGAGGAAATAAGAGCAGTTTTATTAATATATTTCATGTGCGTCCAAACGAATGTCTCAGACTGTACATACCCTGACCATAAACTCCTGAAGTTAAAAAGGTTCTTTCGGAGCTTAACGTAGATAAGTGTCCGGAGCCCGATGGTATACCAGCGCTGGTGCTCAAACAGTGCTTGTCAACTCTTCATACCTACGGGAGCCTCGCCCTCTCGCTGGAAATTGACAATATTCAAGCAGTCCCTAAAAAGGGTGAGGGGTTAATAACCCTGAAAATTACCATCCAATTGTAATTTGCTCTGTGCTCCTCAAGGTGAAGGACAGCATGATTAATTATTATCTTGTCAACTACGTAGACGTCAACTCACTTCTTAATGATCAACAGTATGGCCTCCGTAGGAGACCTGTTAGTTTTTCTTTCTTCACGCTGGAATTGATCAATTCACAATACTGGTGATAGTAAAGTGGTAGTGGTCCACTAATATCAAAGCTTATTGCATTTGAGGTCGGCATTCACTCCTCTCGATTTATATCGAGTTTTCTCACAGACCGCGCAATACGTGTTGTTATTGATGGGGTCTCATCCAATGAGTTTCAGGTTAATTCATGGGTACCCCAAGGTTCTGTTCTTTCTCCCACTATTTTCCTTATTTTTCAGAATGACCTTCAATCCTATCTACTCTTTGGCAAATGGCATTAACATTTGTCATTCATTTTCCCTCAAGTGTAGGCCAAGTCATTTGGAGGTTGGTAGCAATGAATGACTCAATCAATCAAGACCTGTTACTATTACTATTATTGAGGAATCGGATACTGTTGATGTTCTGGGCTTAATAATTCATGCGATATCCGTTGGACGAACATGTTCTTCAAGTGTGGAAAGAAGTATTTAAGTGTTTTAGTTTTCTAAAACGGTGCAGAAATTACTTCACTCCTTCTGCTCTCCTTAATATTTATATCCCTCTATTTTGCTTATCTTTCTGAATGACCTTCAATCATATCTACTATTTTGCAAGTGAGAGCAACATTTGTCATTAATTTTTCCTCAAGTATAGGCCAAGTCTTTTGGGGGTTGGAGGCAACGAATGACTCGCTCAATCAAGACCTGTTACTATTATTGTTATTATTGAGGAATCGGATACTGTTGATGTTCTGGGCTTAAGAATTCATGCGATAGCCGCTAGAAAAACATGTTTTTGAAGTGTCGAAAGAAGTATTCAAGTGTTTTAGTTTTCTAAAACGGTGCAGAAATTACTTCACTCCTTCTGAACTCCTTAAAGTCTATTTTGGAGTTACTCGACCATGTACAAAGGAGGGCTTTGATGCTCATTAACGAAACTAGGGTATCCGACTCTATTGACTCGTTGGAACATTCTCGAAATATGGGTTTTGTAACACTTTTCTATAAATACTATCATGGGAATGCTCTTCTGAGATTAGCGAACTTATTACAGGCGCCCGAGTTTCAGCTCGCTCTACCCGCTTCTCTAGTAGATCACATCCGTTTGTGGTCCATTGTCCAGTTAATCGCACGACGCATTACAGAGAAAAATAGTTTATCAGTCCAACTAGTCGTATGTTGAATGAACTCCCCCAAACAAATCTTTCCTGATAGTTGCAATCTAATAAAATTTAAGCCAACAATTCCCACAACCCATTTACCTGAAATCAACACAATACACTGCATTTGTAGGGGGCATCCCATGAGTGTTGGTTAATAATAATAAAAAATAATACAGATAAAAACTAAATTTTATATTTTGTGATCGCACAAAATTTGTAAAAAAAAATCACATAGTCCGCCTTCACCATGACCGCAACTGTAGATGGGTTTAAGTCACATCATTTACTAAAGAACTTGACTAAAAAAAAGCAATTACATCATTTCTTTGTAAACATTCCAACAATTGTTTTAAGTCTTTTCGAAAGCTTATTTAAAATTCCCACTTCACAAAAAGTTCCAACAAAAAACCTCTATTCCATAATGAACCAATATATTTGAAATTTTTTGAAAATTAAACTCTAATCAAATCTCTCAAGCTACATATAGATTAGTTTTGACATTTCCAAGAAAGCCATGGCAATCACTGTAGCTGATAAGTATGCAAGAATTAGTTATGAATAGCAAATAATAAAAAAAACTGTCCGTATCATATGCATTGACTTTTATGCACAAATACCATTAAAGCCGACAACAATAAAGACAAGAATAAAAGTAAGAACAGCAAACGACATACCATGGAATACTCGTACGACAATTTCATATCCCACTAAGACTGACAGGCAAACATACAGACATACAGTTTGTCGCAAATATCTTTGCACAGTGAAAAAAAATTGAAAATGTCAAGTTCCTTTAAGAATTTCAACAACATCGACTTTATATAGTCGTTGTTATTTACACCTATTCCGTTACAGCACTTGCTAAGGACTATAACAAGCCAACACATTAAAAAAAGACATACAATTTACAACAACAACAACAAAAAATTATGTTTACTCAAAAAAATCTTGCATAATCAGTGAAGACAACAATAAATGTATTAAGATTTTTGTACATTTGATTTTTTTATCAATGCTCTTGCATGTGAAAGAGGTTTAGAGGTATAGCTTCCTCACGAGTGGCTATCAAAAACTTTTGCTCTCAGTGAAAAATATTAAATCTGCTACAGAACACATTTGGCTTTCCCCAGAATACTATAATGACGTTATTTTCTGTGACTACACGAAAGTGATGCTGTACTATGATGATGGAACCCAAAAACTTTGGCGAAAACTTCTGACAGTATTAGAATATAGAAATATAATTTCTAAATATTGACCAAAAAGTTTATCTTAATTTTTTTTTTTTTTTTGAATTTACTGACCGCTAGTGTGCGACAATTCGGAATTGTTGACCTGGAAAATTCACATGAGTTCATATACAAGTTTTATCAAGATAATAATCCGAAATATAAGTCTTATTCCTGTAGGTCCTGTACCAAAGTTATTGGTACCCATGCCCAGAGTCCTGCAATGAACCCTATCGAAATTTTGTGCGTCCATCTAAAGAAAAAGTTCGGCAAAAAGTCGCAAACAACAAAAATCAATTAACAAGATTTATTAAAGAAGAGTGAGAAAAATTACCTGTAGAATATAATATTCCCAAAATTATTCATTCAATCGGCAGACGTTTGCAATTAGTAATTGATGCACACAAGGGCACACAAAATATTTGAAACTAAAAACTTATAAAAGTACAATAAATTAATTAATTTATTGTAATTAAGGTTAAGTGTCCAAAAATCTATTTGACAGCATAGAAACTGAACTGTTGTCCTTTTTTAAACCCCACTGGAATTTTTTTTACTGGAATTGAACTATTTTTGTATTTATTATATTTATAAACACTAGCAGAAAATTCTAGAATATTTTACTATTTCATTTAATAAATAATTTTTTTAAGAGCCTAAAAATATGCTAATCAATTTTAGCCAATTCATAATTCAAGACAGGGCTTTTGATTTTTATATTAAGCACACACACAGTATGTGTTTTATGTATGTGTTAGTAGCAACTTTAAAAGAGCAATACTCCAAAAAAAAAATTGTTCCAGGCGGTGCAATTCTGTAAATCTGGTGAACAGCTAAAAATAAATATATTTCAAATGAAGTACGTTTGGTCAAAATCGGTTATTGACAACAGTTTTTATATCGGTCACAAGAAATCGTCTTGTCTATCTCTAATATTAATAGGCTAGGCGATTTTTGTGACCGATGTTCTGTTCTACCATTTTATCCCGAATATGAACAAACGTATATTAT
The DNA here is from genome assembly GCA_963682025.1 of Cordilura impudica. Lineage (NCBI taxonomy): Eukaryota > Metazoa > Arthropoda > Insecta > Diptera > Scathophagidae > Cordilura > Cordilura impudica. The sequence continues at coordinate 231,974,556 of OY821519.1, forward strand.
TTGAAAGGTATTTCTTTTTAGCCGTTTTGCAGATTTACAGACTTTTAAATTTTTTTCTTTATTTTGAGTAAATTGCATTTAAAGTTGATACTAACACATACAAAAAATTATACATATGCTATGTGTGTGTTTATTAAATTTGTTAATGTGTTTGTTAATGAGTTTGTTATCTTCATTCACAATAACAATAAGCCATAAAAGTATTGGTTTGTGAATCGGCTAAGTTGAAAAATAAAGCTGCCTAGAAATTGCACTCGAATTTCAAGCGCTGGAATCTGCTAGTTATTATTATTGTATTACATAAAAGCTAATATGAAAAAAAAAAATTATAAAAAAATTAGGATATTTGAATTAGAAATCAATGATTCTTTTGAAGATTTTTATTTTTTCTTCATGTGCAAAGATTTTATTGACAAACTGTACATACATCCGTACATACATATGCATGTGCAAAGAAACAGTCATATGACTAAGACCACCATACATACGACAGTCAAAACGAAAACGTCATTGACACATTCATTTAATCTGCATTTTAGTGCCGCACATTCCTACGAAAGAATTTTCTAATGTTTGAATGGTTCTCTCCATGTGAGTGTGTGTCTGTCTGATTGTGTGTTTATAAGAGTTGAAGTATTTGTGTGTTAATATGACTTTTGTTTCTTCTGTTTTCTGACATCGTTTACAATTTCCGCCATATTGTCAGCCATCTTTATGTCGGTCTTTATGACAATTGACAAAGAAAACAACAAAAACAACTGCAAAAAGGACACTGTCAATGCTCAACTTTGCTGTGTACAAAATATAGAAAAAGGAATTAATATTCACTTTTTAGACTTTTAGACGGACAAACAAACAACAAAACTTTACGTTGTTTTTTGAGTCATATTTAGTATGACTTTAGGCTGCATTGCAATAGTTTTACATTTTTGTACATTAAAAAGAAAAAAACGTCAAACCGAAAAAGCTGACAAATATTTAATGCTGACAAATAAAAGTAATAGTTTCTCGGAACAGAAAGTAAAAGTTAATATTTGAACATAACTGAATAAATAAAAAAAACTAAATATTTGACAATTAAAGAAAAAATAAGAAAATATTTGGAATACTAAAAATAATTAAATATTCTCTGAAAACATAGGCCAAAAAAAAAAGTTTTCATGCCAAATAGTGTTAGTGACAATGGATTTAATGGATAAATCAACGCAACCGGCTCCATTTCGAGATTTTTGGTCTAAGGAAGCAGCTGTCAATGCTTTTCTGCAAACCAATGTAATTATATTATTTTTGTCCTTAATATATATTTTTTAATTATTTAAAATTTTAAAAATTATTCGTACAAAATTTTAACGTCACAAATAACAATATCCGCTAAAAAGTATACACATTATGCTGGGTAAAAAAAAACTTTCTCATTTCTTGAAGGCTCAGTGATAAAAAGGTGCGAAATGGTAAAGCGAATCGGTATCGAAAATTCTATAGATTTTTTTTTAATTTTACTGCCTCCGGATAGCTATAGAATTTTTAGAAAAAGTAAATTTTTGACATCACATTAATAATATTTTTTTAAGTTTCATATCTAAACAAATTTTATGCAAAATAACATATCGCTACCTTAATATAGAAAGGCCTCAAGTCAATCATCTATCGGAATATAAAAAAAAACTTTTTGAAAATCTTAAATGCAGGTTCATACATTAAACATTGCTTTCTTAGGTACATGAAATTTAAATTATTTTTATTTTATTTTTAAATTTTTTTTAACGAAAATTTTCCTTTTTTTATACAAAAAATTAATTTAAATTATTCATTAAATACAAAAATTTTTAAAAATTCAAATACACAATGGGTGAAAAAATACACTAGTAGAGTTGTGTAGTTCAAGAATGAACTAGTTCAATTGAACGATTCCTTCTACTGAACTATGTGAACCAGTTCGTACTCTTTCGCTCTTTTTGTTCTTTCGATCTTTTAGTAGATTTTGTCAAATTTTATTGTTTTTGATTTGTACTGGAGGAAAAGGGACTTGTAAATAGCATTTTTCACAAATGGAAAATCAAAATTAATCCATACAAGACCCAAGCAAAAATTTTTCCATTCAACAAATCTCCCAAAAGACTGCCAAGACGTCAACTTCTTATTGGAAATAATACCATAAATGTACTTAATGATGTCAAATATCTCGGAGTTGTCTTGGAAAAAAGCTTACTTTTAAACACCATATTATGGCTACGTGCCAAAGTATTTAAAGCATTATGGCCACTACTAAATTGAAGGTCATTTCTAATCCGCAAAAACAAAAATTTACTCTTCAAAAGTGTTATAAGACCAATATTACGCGTGTCCTATTTGTAGTGACGCTGCTAACTACCACCTAAAACGCTTACAAATTATACAAAACAAATGTCTTAAAATAATAAATAAAAAGCCCTGGAGGCATCCTACAAATCTTCTTCATGAAGAAACAGGTTATGAAAAAATTATCGATTTCATAACAAGGATTAATAACAATTACTTTGCCAAAATTGAAAACTCCTTTTACCCACTGATAAGAGAATATAGAGAAATAACGTAAAATTAAAAAGAAATCACCAAATTGAAAATTATATGCTTATAGAGGTCTATTATCTCAAATAAACCTCCTCTAATCACATAAATATTTTTCAGATAGTATTTGAAGCTATTAAGCTATTAAATCAAATAAAGGTTTTTTTCCTCCCATTTTCCTTTAAAAATCATTAAAAAATAAAATAAAAACTATTTAATATCTTTAGATCCTGTATGTTATTTGTTGCAATGTCTATATGTAAAGATAAAATCTCATATATAAATATCAAATTTGTTAAAATATGTATATAAAGAAAGAATATATAATTGAAATTATTGTTATTGTTTTTTTTTTAAGTTTTAATAAGACTGAATGCCATTTTTATGTTGTTTTTCTGAACTTAATTTTGAATTAATTGTTTATGTTTACTTTAACGTATTTTTGTATACTAGCAGACTCCAGCGCTCGAAATTCGAGTGCAATATCCAGGCAAAATTATTTTTCACCTTAGCCATTTCGCAAACCAACACTTTTTTGGTTTATTATTATTATGAATGAAGAAAACAAACTTACTAACTAATATAATACACAAACACATAGCATATTCATAATTTTATGTATGTGTTAGTAGCAACTTTAAATGCAATTTACTCAAAATAAAGGAAAAAATTTTAAAATCTGCAAATCTGGTGAACAGCTAAAAAGAAATACCTTTCAAATAATATACGTTTGGAAAAAATCGGGATAAAACGGTAGAACAAAACATCGGTCACAAGAAATCGTCTAGCTTATTAATATTATAGATATATCTATGTATATTAAATTTTTTTTTTAATCGACGAAAACTGGTTTTGGCAAATAATGAATTAATGTTCTCCGATTTATCCCAACTTTGAGAAACGGAAGATATACATATTTGGTTAAAATAGTTTAAGTAACGCTTTAAAAAATTCAACAGTATTTGCAAAATATTTGAATTTTTAAAATAAGTTGTCTTTTATTAGCTTGGGGTCATATGTGACCATAATTCCAAAAGGGTTAATGGGGTCATATTATTTTTTTCCAAAACCTTAGGCTATTAGGATAAAATTTAGTTTTTAAAAGTAGAGAACTGATTAATTTTTGACATAAAGAATTTAGAAAGATTACATATACTGAATATTTCATCCGCAAAAATAAAATCATTGTCAAAAAAATTCTGGCATAGGGATTTACATAAAAATTGACACTATTAATCTGTAACATGTATTTAACAAAACCTTAAAGCGCCAGATCCATTTTTTGAATTTAGTTTAAGAAAATTTTTTAAAACTTGAAAAAGGAGTTTTCAAAATATTTTTACATAAAAAAAAAATCATTAGTTTATTTAAAAATCAATGAATTTTCAAAAGTGAATGGCGTTATTTGAACGTCGTTTGTATTTTGTTGGTTCGGTTTCACGTATAAGAGTCCAGTAATGGTTCCCCAACATGCTATTGTCCCAAAATCCTTGATAATTTCTTTCAATTTTCATTAAATCTTGGTGAGCACGCTCCCCGTGTTTATCGCTCACCGCACCTAGGTTTTGTGGAGAAAAATCGAAATGCGAATCAAGAAAATGAATTTTGAGTGCCATTCGTGCACCTAATTCGTGATAATTTTTCAATAATTCAGCAACAATTTGTCTGTAGTTTTCACTCTTATTGTTTCCAAGAAAACTGTCCACGATGCTCTTGAAAGATTTCCAGACTGCATATTCTTTCTCCAATAAACATTGTGAAAAATTGTCATCATTCAATAGCTTCCTGATCTGGGGGGGCAACAAATATGCTTTCTTTTATATTAGCATATGAAATTTTAGGAAAAACCGCTAACAAATATTTAAATGCTGCACATCTTTGTCCAGAACGTTGACAAAGTTTTTAAAAAGGCCCAATTTTATGTGCAGCGACGGAAGAAGAACGTCAGGAAAATGTTTTGTTTTCCTCGACTCAGTTCTTTTTGGCCACTCTGTTCTGACGTAATGATGACATGTAGCGCGACTATCCCATAGACAAAACAACAATATTTTGTGAAACCTCCTTGCATACCAGTCAACAAACCAATGACCTGAAACAGATTAATTTACAGTTATTTACGATGGTCTATACTATATATACAAAGAAATTAAAATCACACACCTTAAGGTCAAAACAGATCTTCCATTTATGATCGTTGTTTTTGAGTAATGTCAAAATTTCAGTCATTGATTCAAAATTTTCCTTTGTGTTAATGGCATGAGCAATTGGTATGGATGGTTTTTCATTCCAATTATGCAAAAGAAGAGCCTTTAAACTGTACTTAGAGCCATCAATAAATAATCTCCATTCAGTTTTACCATAAGGCTGGTTCATTTTTTGAAATAAACCATCAGTACAGTATAGAATAGTGTTTCCTTTCAAAATATGCAGCCAATTCAAAGCGTCTATCTCTACAGATTGTTACTTTTGTCCCAACTGCAAGATGTTTCCAATTCTGCGTCTTGCTTCGTTAAATGTAAATCCCGAATTAGATCATTCAGCTCAGCTTGAGTCATTAAATGGCGTTCATCATCAGCCTCATACAAACTACCACTGCTGGCGAAAGATGTTTCGGACTCACCGCTCGTAGCACTAGGAATGACTGGTAATGGATCATTTAGTAGACGTTGAACTGGTTTGGAAACCGATGGGATATTCGCGTAGGTAATATCTTTTCGATTTTTCATATTGAATGGGTTTGGTGGTTACTTGACTCTCAACAAAGTACTGGAATTAAAAATCGAATTAGATCCTCTTGCCATTTGACCACTTATAAAGGGTCCGCCATATAACTTTTTTTTTTTTTTTGAAAATGCTATAAAAAAAACTACTGAATATTATCTCAAATTTCTTTTTTTATTTGAAAGTACAAACCTTCCGGTTAATAATGGAAAATAATTTTATTCAAATGGCTGCCTCGGCTGGCCATGCAGTAGCCTACACGATCGGTCCAATTTTTAAGCACATTATCGATTGTGTGCAGCTGTATTTCACCAATGGCTTCACGAATATTGTCCTTTAAAGCGTCAATTGTCTCTGGCTTGTTGGCGTAACACTTATCTTTGAGGGCACCCCACAAATAATAGTCCAACGGTGTCAAATCGCAGCTCCGGGGTGGCCAAATGACATCAGCTCTGCGGCTGATAATGCGATCTTCAAAAACAGGGCGCAAAACATCGAGTGTAGCTTCGGCTGTGTGGCACGTAGCGCCGTCCTGTTGAAACCAAATATTGCCAATATCCTCCTCTTCAATTTTTTGTGAACAAAAATTCGTTCAACATGCTCATTTTCGAAGAAAAATGGCCCAATTATGCCTCTGGACCAAAATCCGCACCAAACAGTGACTCATTTTGGGTGTATCGGCTTTTCAATGTATGGGTGCGGGTTTTCTGTGCCCCAAATGCGACAATTTTGCTTGTTTACATACCCGCCAAGATCAAAATGATCTTCATCTGAAAAGATGATTTTTTTTGGCAAAATCGGCATCTTCTGTAAGTCGATCGCAGGCCCACTTAGCGAAGCGAAAACGCATTGGATGGTCAGTTGGCTTCAACTCCTGAACCAATTGGACTTTGTATGGCGTCATACCAAGGTTCTTTATGCAAAATTCGTCTCAATGATGCCTCCGAAATGTTCAATTCTTGAGAACGACGGTGAATTGATGTTGATGGCGCTTCACGCACACTTTCTGCCACAGCAGTAATATTCTCGGGTGTACGCACTGTTTTTGGCTTTTCACGCTTTGGTTTATCGATGAGGTTGCCAGTTTCTTTCACTTTTTTCACAAGATAACGAACATACGGACCTGACGGTGCTTCTCTTCTTCCAAAATCCGTACGCAATTTTCGCACACATTCTGCAACATTACCATGATTTTCAAAGTAATGTCGCGATATTTCCCAGCGTTGTTCAAGCATATACACAACCATATTCGTTCAGCGGAAGGATAAAACTAATTCTCTGTCAAATCAGACATGAGCTAAGTGTTACCATTTCTGATTCTGATATTGCAAATATTCACCACACAAAGCAAAATAACGCTACTTTTACGAAGATTTACAATGAATGTGGGCTTCTGTCAAATTAATAATTGTGAAATTGTAGCAGCATGCGATAAAAAATTACCAAGACATGATAGCCCAATTTTTATGCCAGATTTGAATTCAGCTTCGTTTCTGCAATCAATTTTTTTTTTTTTAATTTGTAGACCAGTGATATTGGAAACTTTTCTAAAATTCACAAATTGCCAATTTTGTATTTAATCATTTCGAGTTAAGTCCTAAATTATGTTTTTTTTTTTGCGAAATCACTCTTTGGTGTATTCTCCATCGGGAGATAACAAATTTATTATAAAAAAATAATTTTTTGGTGATGCCAAAACAATGGAAACTTTTAAATTTCTTTACCAGAGTTGATTAAAAGCGAATAAAATAGAAGATGTTAGAAAAGAAAAAAGAGATGTTAGAAAATAAAATCCTTATCTTTATTAAAATATAGTTTTTGACGATTTCTTTCAACTGTTTCTAAAACACAATTCTATTTTTGAATGTTTTAGAATAAAATTTTGTAAAGCGTCAAAAATCTGAAAAATATGTGATTTTACTGCCGCTCTTAAGCCAAAAAAAACTTGTGAGAAATACTTTACGAATGAATCCATTAATTTAAAGTCAACAAGAAATATCGTGAAAGATAGAAGCACGTGACGACTCAAATTTTGGTGGCAGGCCCCGTAAAACGAGTCAAAGACAGGATAATTTAATAGCAAGAGAGTTTAAAAATGTCCAAAAATGCTACCTAAAGAGGTTGATAATAATCTGAAACTAATGATATGTGGCCGAGCTGGTTTCCCGACGAGCAATTGAGGCTGATTTTGGTTGTTATCGTCCTGTCAAGAAACGATCGTCTGGCTCGCACAAATTTTGCTAAAGAATAAACAACAAAAAAGTTGGGAATATTATGTTACGGGGTTGATTTTTGGGCCAAGAAATGAGTCCAATTCATGTTAGTAAAACAGGAAAATATGTCCCTGAACTAAAAGTTCCAACATTACACTGATCAAAAACATACCTACAAAGATGTAACCGAATGGCAAATTGTAGATAGAAAAATGCAGACACGAAATTACTCAAACAAGACAGACCTCATCGAGGCAATTAGTTCTGAGTGGCAAACAATTTTAGTCGATATCATCAACAAATTAAACTTCAAATTGACTTCATGCCTCGGCGTTGAGAAGCAGTACTAAAAAGTAATAGATACGAGGGCGGCTTAATTAGTCCGTGACTTTTCGAACTTCCCTCGCAGTTATATGAAATGCAACACGGCTCCCATCAAGTACCGCCTGTTCATAGACTACTGTAAAATTTTGAGCAAGTTCCGTCATTTACTTTGCGTTTAACTGCTGTTCAAAACATACAACCTCCTGAATTATTTTTTTTTTTTTTAATGGAAAAAAGTGAATTTCGCGTGCTCATTAAGCATTATTTTTTGCGGAAAAAAACAAGAAAAAGCTTGATAAATACTGTGGGGACTCTGCACCATCAATTTCAATGGTAAACAAGTGGTTTACTGGCTATCGTTGTGGTCGCACAAATACAAATGACGCTGAACGTTTTGGACGGCCAATTGAGGTCAATACACCCGAAAATGTCGAAAAAGTCCAGGATATGGTGTTGGCCGATCGAAGTGTAAAAGTGCGTGAGATTGTTGATGCGATAGGCGTATCATATGGCAGTGTGGTTTCGATTTTAAATAATCAGCTGGGTCTAAGAAAGCTGTCTGCAAGATGGGTGCCGCGTTTGCTCTCAATTGACCATAAACGTAATCGTGTGACAACTTCAAAGGACTGTTTGTTGGGCCACGAATTGGTACCTCATCCGCCATATTCTCCGGATTTAGCCCCCAGTGACTATTTCCTATTTCCAAACCTTAAAAAATGGCTAGGTGCAAAGAGATTTAGTTCCAAATGAAATTATTGATCAAACAAAATGTCTATTTTATGGACCTCGAAAAATGCTATTTTTTGGAAGGGATACAAAAATTGAAGACACGTTGAACTAAGTGGACTAAGTGGACTAAGAAAAATTATTTTTTTTTGCAAAAAAAACTGTTTTTCATTCTAATAGTCACGGATTTATTGATCCGCCCTCGTATCCAAAAAATATTGAAAGCAAAAATAGAGAGCAAGTTTTCAATGATTGTATAGTAAAGGTCTCCAATGTTTTGTCAACGGCATCTATAATATAAATAGGCTAGGCGATTTCTTGTGACCTAGGTTTTGTTCTACCATTTTATCTCGATTTTGACCAAACGTATATTATTTGGAAGGTATTTCATTCTAGCCGTTGTGCAGATTTACTTATTAAAAATTTTTCCTTAATTTTGAGTAAATTACATTTAAAGTTGTTACTAATTATTTAATTTGTTAATGTATTTGTTATCTTCATTCACAATAATAATAAACCATAAAAGAGTTGGTTAGTGAATTGGCTAAGTTGAAAAATAAAGATGCCTAGAAATTGCACTAGAAATTCGAGAGCTGGAATCTGCTAGTAACAATTAATACTGTTAAGTTTTGTTATCTTTTTTCCAAAGTTAATATTTTTTCTTTTTTAAATAAATAAAACATAAAAATTTTTAAATTAGTAGACAAAGTTTTTACTTTTATGATAAAATTATTTGGTATCGACCATTCAAATCGTCAGAAATATATTTTGTTCATGGTAATTAAATTTAGAATCTTTCACTTTTGAAAAAAAAAAATTAATATTATTTTTATATTTTAAAAATTTTAAAAATTGTTCGTAAAAAAATTTCACATCACAAAAAACAAAGTCCAATGAAAAAAAATTTAACATGAAACAGCCACTTGAGATCAACAGAGTATAAATGATTTTAAACCTTTTCATGTTGGGCTCTTGTTTTCTTTTTAAAGGACTTCAAAGTCTCAAAGGATTAAATTTTTTAAAAAATGCATTTAAATAGTTATACTCGTCCTATGTACGAATTAAAAAAGGAACTTGTGATATTTATGGATTTTTTTATTAGAAATGTCCAAGCAAATTGAAGGCTAAACTTTGAGAAATGTAGAAATAAACACTATATAAAATTATGAACCTTCCCTGTTTTAATTAGATACTGATTGGGAAATCGCAGGACGAGTTTAATAATCGAAATTAAGTTTTTTCAAACTTTAATCCTTTGAAATTTTGAAATCACTGTACGCAAAGCTATCAACGCAATTTTATTCCATTTTGCCTTAAACATATTTCGTCATCCCCTAAATCCTTTTAAATAACTACTAACTTTCAATGTAATTTTTCCTCGTAATAACAATAATTATATACTAAACCCCACCCCCCACCTCGCAACCTTTTTATAATTACAAGGTAAAATTTGGTTTTTCAATTTATTCCAAATTTGTGACCTAAAAACGGTCATTCGTATTAAGAGAGTATGCAACTAAAAACCAAAAATCATTATGAGTCCATTAACAAATGCACAGTCATAATATTATCATCAAACATTTTGATAACAAGTATCCGTATATAAATTAGAAAATGAAATAGGAAAAAAAACCAGAGCTGTTGAAAACTAACATTTCCTTTTATAATTACCAAACCATATTTTAATATTTGCATATTTTCTAATTATGAGAATTCATATTTATTTAAATGAAAAACTTGTTGTTTTCATGCTTTTTGTTCTGGCAAAAGCAAATGCAAGAGAAACTTTGTTTTTAATATTAATAATTAAAAAAAAAACATAAGTTTAAAACTTTTCATACTTCTAATAGCAAAATTAATAAGTTTTAATTTTTTTGCAGTTAAAACTGCAGCAGTGGATTCCATAACACTATTTGTGCTTTCGTCTAGAAAATTTGTATGAGTGCCATAGAAGAAATATACGGTAAAGTCTTTGCCACAAACGTTTCTAGTCGTATTTAGAATTTGAGAAATCAAAGATATGTAAAAAAAAATTATAAAAATCTTTTAAAAAATAGTAATTTTTCTTAAAAAAGGAACTTTACTTAAAAACTAACTTCTATTTAAAATAAATATCTTCTAAAAAGGTAACTTTTCTTAAAAAAAGTACCTTTTCTTACAAAAGATACCATTTCTTAAAAAATCACCTTTTCTTACAAAAGGTACCATTTCTTAAAAAAGTACCTTTTCTTAAAAAAGTATATTTTCATAAAAAAGTACATTTCCATAAAAAAAGTACTTTTCCCTAAAAAAATAAACGAAAAATTTATTTTCTCTTAAAAATATACTTGAAAAAAGTATATTTTCTAAATATCTTTTTAGTATCCTTTCTTAAAAAAGTACTTATTTTTGAAAAACTACCTATTTATAAAAAGACCAATTTAAAAAAAAACTAACTGTCTTTAAAAAACTACCTCTTAATAAAAAAGAACCTTTTATTAAAAAGGAATATTTTCTTAAACAAGAAAATTTTCTTTACATTATTTTCAAATAACATTTTTTCTTCAAAAAGTTCATTTTATAAAAAAGCCATTTTTATATAAAAAAAAACCTTTTCATTACAAATATTTTTTCTTACAAAAGCACCTGTTCTTAAAATAATACCTTTTCTTAAAAAGTACTTTTTTTAAAGGATTCCTACTTAAAAAAGTACTTTTCTTAAAATATAGCGTATTATTTAAAAGTGACATTCAATAAAATATTTAATTTTTTTAAAAAAGTACATTTTCCTAACAGGTATATTTAATTAAAAAATAACCTTTTTTAAAAAGTTTTTTCTTAAAAAAAATATTTATTAAGGAAGTATGTTTTTTCAAAAAAGTCACATTTCATAACAAGTACCTTTTCTTAAAAAAAAAAAAAACTTTTCTTAAAAAAGTACATTTTCTTAAAAAAATACAATGCTTTAAAAAGGTACATTTTCTTATAAAGGTTTCTTAAAAAATTATCTTTTATGAAAAAGGTTAATTTGCCTAAAAAACAATATATTTTCTTAAAAAAAAATAAATTTTTAAAAAAATATTTTATTCTTAGAAGTGCATATTTTCCTAAAAAAGTAACTTTTTCTTCAAAATTCACATTTTCTTAAAAAGAAACATTTTTTTAAAAAGACTATTATCTTAAAAAAGTACCTTTTACTAAAAAAATTACTTTTTCTTAAATTAGTAGCATATCTTACAAAAACAACTTTTCTTAGAAAAGCAAATGTTCCTTTAAAGAAAAATTAATTTTTCTTTAAATAGTAAATTTTTGTAAAAACAAGTAAAATGCCTTTTCTAAAAAAAACTACACTTTCTTAAAAAAGAACCTTTTCTTAAAAAGTTATTTTACTTAAACACGTACCTTTTCTTAAAAATTAACCTTTCCAGAAAAAAATACATTTTCTAGAAAAAAATAGGCCTTCATAAAAAGGTACTTTTTTTGGAAAAGAACCTTCTTAAAAAATTCCTTTGTAAGAAAGTAATTTTAAAAGCAGTAAGTACACATTTCAAAAAAAGAAAAGTACTTATTCTTAAAAGTCCCTCTTCTTCCCTTTTCCTAAAGAAGTAACTTGTCTGAAAGAAGTAACTTTTAATAAACAGTAACTTTTTAAAAAAAAACATTTTCTTAAAAAAGTACCTTTTCTCAAAAAAGTACCTTTTTTTTTAAAAAAATTAAGTTTTCTTAAAAAAGAGCCATTTTGTTTTTTAAAAAGGTATTTTTGGAAAAATCTTTGCAAAAAAAAATTCTTAAAAAATCACCTCTTCCGAAAAGCACCTTTTTATAAAACATCACAACTTAAAAAATTCCTTTCTTAACAAAAAATTTTAAAAACAAAAAGTACACATTTCTAAAAAAAAATACCTATTCTTAAAAAGTTACTTTGAAAAAATCTACCATTCCCTAAGAAAAAAGTACCAATTCCTAAGAAAGTAAATTTTCTTAAAAAAGAACATTTTCTTAAAAGAGTACCTTTTCTTAAAAAGAACCATTTACTGAAAAATGTATTATTTATCAGTAAAGAAAATTTTATTTAAATAAGAACCTTGTTGTCTCTTGTCCTAAAAAGTACCTTTTCTTAAAAAAATAAAAAATTTCAAAAACAATAAAAGTGTACCTTTTCTAAAAAGTACCTTTTTTAAAAATGTACTTTTTCTCAAAAAAAATATTTTCTCTTAAAAAAGTCATTTTTTCATAAAATATTTAATTTTCTTAAAAAACCATTTAAAATGGCCATTTTTAAAAAGTTGATTTTCTCAAAAAAGTAACTTTTCTTAAAAAAAAAAACCTTTTCTTAAGGAAGGTCCAAAAAGTCAATTCATAACAAGTACCTTTCCTTAAAATGTACCTTTTCTTAAAGTACATTTTCTTAAAAAATACATTTCCTTAAAATGGTACATTTTCTTATAAAGGTACCTTTTTTTATATACATAGATTTTATAAAAAAGTATTGTTTCTTAAAAAATTATCTTTTATTAAAAAGGTTATTAAAAGGTAAATTTTTCAAAAAAAATATCTGTTCTTAGAAGTTCATATTTTCTTTAAAAAGTATTTTCTATATATATTACTTTTTCTCTAAAACTCACAGTTTCTCAAAAAGAACCATTTTTTAAAAAAAGAGTATTATCTTAAAAAAGTACCTTTTACTAAAAAAATTACTTATTCTCAAATACGTAGCATTTCTTACAAAAACAACAACAGGAAAATTTTCTTAAAAAGTAACTTTTCTTTTAATAGTAAATTTTAATTTAATTTAAAAAAAAAATTAAATTATTAAAAAAAATTCGCAAAAATTTTCGTAAAAACAAGTAAAAATGCCTTTTCTAAAAAAGTACATATTCTTAAAAAACTACCTTTTCTTCAAAAAGTAATTTTACTTAAACACGAACCTTTTCAGAGAAAAACACTTTTTCTAGAACAAATAGGTCTTCGTAAAAAAGCACTTTTTTGAAAAAGAACCTTTTAAAAACAATCTTTGTAAAAAGAGCACCTATAAAAATAAAAGAAAGTTACCCTCTCTTAAAAAAAATTCCTAAACAATCACCTTTCCAAAAAAGTACCTTTTCAGAAAACAGTACAGCTTCTTAAAAGATTTCTTTCTGAGGGAGTAATTTTAAAAACAATAGGTACATATTTCAAAAAAAACGTACCTATTCTTAAAAGTCCGTCTTCTTAAAAAAGTACCTTTTCCCAAAGAAGTAACTTTTCTGAAAGAAGTAATTTTTCATAAACAGGACCTTTTTTAAAAAATAACTTTTCTCAAAGAAGCAAGTTTACTGAAAAACGCCTTTTTTAAGTCTTTGTAAAAAGAACACCTATTAAAAGAAAGTTATCCTTTCTTAAAAAAAAATCTTAAAAAATCACCTCTTCCAAAAAGTACCTTTTCATAAAACAATACGCCTTCTTGAAAAATTCCTTTTAAAAGAAGTAATTTTAAAAACAAAAATTACATATTTTTAAAAAAAATAAAATACCTATTCTTAAAAAGTTACTCCTAAAAAATCAACCATTTCGTAAAAAAGTGTCAGTTCTTAAAAAAGTAAATTTTCTTAAAAAAGTACATTTTCCTAAAGGAGTACCTTTTCTTAAAAAGAACCATTTACTGTAAAAAGTACTTTTATCAGTAAAGTAAATTTTATTTATACAAATTTTATTTTTAAAAAGTACTTTTTAGTACCTTTTCTAAAAAATGGCTTTTTCAAAAAAGTACCTCTTCTTAAAAAAGTACCGTATGTTAAAAATGTACCTTTTCATAAAAACCTTTTCTTAAAAAAAGTACTGTTTCTTAAAAAAGTACTTTTTCTTAAAAAAAAACTCTGTCTTCTTAAAAAAGTTCCATTTCCTAAAGAAGTAACTTTTCTGAAAGAAGTAATTTTTCATAAACAGTACCTTTTTTAAAAAATACCTTTTCTCAAAGAAGTAAGTTTACCGAAAAAATCTTTGTAAAAAGAGCACCTATTTAAAAAAAAATTATCCTTTCTTAAAAAAAAATTCTTAAAAAATCACCTCTTTCAAAAAGTACTTTTTCATAAAACAGTGCAGCATCATGAAAAATTCATTTTAAAGAAGTAATTTTAAAAATAAAAATTACATATTACTAAAAAAAAAAATACCTATACTTAAAAAATTGCTCCTAAAAAATTAACCATATCCTAAATAAAAGTGTTAGTTCTTAAAAAAGTAAATTTTCTTAAAAAAGTACATTTTCCTAAAAGAGTACCATTTCATAAAAAGAACCCTTTATCAGTAAAGTAAATTTTATTTATACAAATTTTATTTTTTAAAAGTACCTAAAACAATAAAAGGTTACCTCTTCTAAACAATGCCCTTTTCTCAAAAAAGAAGAGTTTTTTAAAAGGTACCTTTTCCTAAAAAAGTACCATTTCTTAAAAATTTACCTTTTCCTAAGAACCTTTTTTAAAAAAATATTATTTCTTAAAAAAAGTACTTTTTCTTTAAAAAAAAAAAAAGTCAGTCTTCTTAAAAAAAGCCAATTTTCCTAAAAAAGTAACTTTTCTTAATAAGCAACCTTTTTTAAAAAGCACCTTTTTCTTAAAAAAGTAGCTCTTTAACAAAATGTACCTTTTCATAAAAAAAGTAAATCTTCCTAAACAAGTACTTTTCTTCAAAAAAACCACCATTTTCTTTAAAAAAAAAATAGAATATTTTCATAAAAATTACATCTTACAAAATTATATTTTAGAAAAAATTCATTTTTTTAATTTTTTTTAAATATCCTGTCTTAAAAAGTACTTAATTTTACAAAAGTACCTATTTGTGAAAATTTAAGTTTTATTTTAAAAAAAAGTACGCTTTCATAGTTTATCCTTCGCATACCTTTTCCTAAAAAGACATTTTCTAAAAAATTTACCTTTTCAAAGTATGTTTCATAAGAAATAACTTTTCTAACAAAATGTATCATTTAAAAAAGTACTTTTTCTTTTAAAAAAAAGTACATTTTCTTAAGAGAGTACCTTTTCATAAAAAGGACCATTTACTGAAAAAAGTGCCTTTCATCAGTAAAGTAAATTTTATTTATAATAATTTTATTTTACAAAAAGTAGCTAAAACCTTCTAAAAACTACCTTTTTCAAAAAGTACCTTTTCTCAAAAAAGAAGAGATTTTTAAAAAGTACCTTTTCTTAAAAAGTACCATTTCTTAAAAATTTACCTTTTCATAAAAACCTTTTCTTAAAAAAAATACTGTTTCTTAAAAAGTTATTTTTCTTTAAAAAAAAGTACCTCTTCTTAAAAAAAAGTAAATTTTTCCAAGAAGTAACTCTTCTTAAAAATCAACTTTTTTAAAAAGCACTTTTTCTTTAAAAAGTAGCTCTTTACGAAAAGTACCTTTTCATAAAAGAAAGGTAAATCTTCCTAAACGAAAAGTACCTTTCCTTAAAAAAGTACCTTTTTGAAAGAAGTAACACTTCTTAAAAAAGCACCATTTTCTTAAAAAAAAAAACTTAACAAAATGTATCTTTTCTCAAAAAATTAATTTTTATTAAAAAAGTATGTTTTCATAAAAATTTCATCTTAAAAAAATTATCTTTTTGAAAAAAAAAAAAAAACATTTCTTAATTTTTTTAACTATCCTGTCTTAAAAAAGAACTTAATTTTATAAACGAACGTATTTATAAAAACTAGCAGATCCCAGCGCTCGAAATTCGAGTGCAATTTCTAGGCAGCTTTATTTTTCAACTTAGCTAATTCATAAACCAACACTTTTATGGTTTATTATTATTGTGAATGAAGATAACAAACTCATCAACTAACGCATTAACAAATTTAATAAAACACACATAGCATATGTAAAATTTTTTCTATGTGTTAGTAGCAACTTAAAATGCAACTTACTCAATATAAAGAAAAAATTTAAAAATCTGTAAATCTGGTGAACAGCTAAAAAGGAAAATCGGAAAAACGGTAGAACAAAACATCGGTCACAAGAAATCGCCTAGCCTATTAATATTACAGATTTAAATTTTATTTAAAAAAAGTACGCTTTCATACCTTGTCCTTTGCCTAAAAAGACATTTTTCTAAAGAATTTTGCTTTTCTAAACAAACTACGTTTTCATAAAAAATAACTTTTCTAACAAAATGTACCTTTTAAAAAAAGTACTTTTTCCTTAAAAAAAAAAAGTGCCATTTATTAGAAATCAGACTGTTACAAAGTGCCTTTAATTAAAAAGTGCCTTTTTAAGTATCTAATTTTAATAAAATACCTTTTCTTAAACCAAAGTACTTTTCTTCAAAAAGTAACATCTCTTAAAAAAAGTACTTTTTGATAAAAAAAAAAAAAATTCCCGTTTCTTAAGAAACAAATTTTTATTACAAGAGTGCTTTTTCATAAAAAAATATTTTTGTAAAAAGTACCTTTTTTTATAAATTTTCAGCATGTGATTTATACGCCTTACAACTAACCAGTAATAAAAATTATAATAGAAAAAACTAATATAAAGTTAATAAAAATTTCAAATGTGAAGAGAAGGAAAATTTAACTGAAAATCAAGTTTGAATTAATGAAGGCAACAAGAAAAAATTATAAAACGTTTCTAAAAAGAATTATTCAGACGAAGTGATGTGGAAGAGACTTCGGAGAATCCATAGAGATACTTTTCATCATTTGACAAGCGGAAGTATAATTAATTTGTGATTATCCTAATTTGACCAACATCCGAGTCCCGACTTTAGCATCTATTTTCCATGTATAAATGCAATTTTTTGCTGTGTACCCTAAGGCCAACAAAATAATTTATTTATTTATCAACTTTGTTTGACTGATTTATATTATAACCAAAAAACATGGCACAGTAAAAGAAATATACATACTGTATTCAGCAACAATTATAGAATTTATTATCCAAAAAAAATTTTATAATTTTTTGACATAAGATTGTATTTCCATGTCTCCTTTGACATGTCGAAAAAAAAACAGTTTAACAAGGAATTATCTTTGACTTCTACAAGTTAAATCTTTGCAAAATCTTGGGCACTTTTAACAATTTCTTTGACATCAATGTGACATAACAAACAATGCTGCTGTCATTCATTCATTCACTCATTCATACAAATTTGTCAGTACTTACTTGACAATTTTTAAAGTCTTAATTTTCCATAGAGAAAAAGTAAAATCAAGAATACTTAATTAGTTTATTTTAATACATTTTTATAAAGATCATCTATGTCACATACAATATTTACCAAAACTAATAAAATGCAACAGAACTAATACATACACACACATACAAACTTTCAATTTGACATTTGATATGTAATAAAAAAAATAACTATCATACAAATAATAATCAAAAGAAACGAGTTAGAATTATTATCATCACTATTGCAGCATTCAAATGAATGTTTATGTTGACATAGAGAATATTATGGAACTGGCGACATTTGCCATATTTACACATGCAATGACAAACCTGCAGATGAAACCCAAAGATACAACAGATATACAAGTACGTCATATCAAAAGGATACTGATATACATATGTATGTAATTACACAAAATCATACATATAACCAGTTATTTTAAATGTATAAAGACATTTATTTCTACATAAGAATTCAAAAACTAATGGTCATTCATATTTGAAATTATGAGAGCAAAAAATTTCCATTTAAAAGTCTACGTGCACTATCATCAACCAGTAAATTGTGTAAAATGATGATGATCCTGTTTTTGATGATCATTAGGATGATGGATGCAAAGTCTAATAAACAATTGCTAGAAAACATGTGTTTTGTGTTGAATTGTATATTTGCAGTCGAGTGTTTCTGTGTTGGGGTCTCTGGGTTTTTTGCTAAAAAAAAAAAAAAAAAAAAAAAAAAACTACAACAAAAATCCTGAATGACTCTTCGACTCACAGAGTCAATGTATAGGATGTTGAATATGGATATTTTTTAGGATAATATATGATGACATATGTTTGACGAGTAAAAGACTGTCATACGTACGTTTTGCCTACAATTGTATGTGGTCAAATGTTTGATGGACCATTTTACAGTGCATTGCATTGAGATTATAAGAGCGAAAGTTTTTAAGTTTGGAGATGATTTTAAAATTTATTTCATTTGGAGGCTGTCGACATAGAAAGGGAATTCGTATTTTTACCAAAAAAAAAAGTACCATATTTTAAAAATATTAAAAATATTAAAAAAAAAGAAATACTTAAAAAATATTTCAAATTTTCTAAAGTACCTTTAAAAAGTACTTTTTACAAAGTGAAATTTTCTGTTCATAAAAAAGTACTCTTTCCTTAAAAATTATATATATGAAAATATCTTTTCTTTTCGTAAAAAATACTTTTTTATAAAAAAATAAGTACACTATCTTACACGAGTACCTTTTCTTAAAGAAGTAGATTTTCGTTAATTCAAGTATTTATTAAAACTACCAGATTCTAGCCCTCGAAATTCGAGTGCAAATTCTAGGAAATTTATTTTTTTTATTAAATATGGTATGCGAAACAATTATAGCCAATTCACAATCAACACAAAAAAAACATACTCATTTTTATTACAAGCACATTAACAAATTTAATAAACACACACATAGCATTGTATAATTTTATGTATGTGTTAGTAGCAACTTTAAATGCAATTTACTCAAAACAAAGGAAAAAATTTAAAAATCTGTAAATCTGCAAGACGGCTATAAAGAAATACCTTTCAAATAATATACGCTTGATCAAAATTGGGATAAAACGGTGGAACAAAACATCGGTCACAAGGAATAGCCCAGCCTATTAATATTATAGATATCGTCTTTTACCAAGAGTTGTATAAAGAAAATGACATTACAATATGAGTTTAAAGAATGTGTACAAAAAAACAGTAACTTTTATTAAAAAATTAAATGTTTTAAGGAAAGTGTCCTTTCTTATAAAAGTACCTTTTCTTAAAAAAGTAAATTTTCTGAAGAAAGTACCTTTTCTTAAAAAGTACATTTTCTGAAGAAAGTAAATTTTCTCAAAAAAGTTTCCCTTCTTTAAAAAAAAAAAATAAAATTTTCTTAAAAAAGTACCTATTCGGAGGAAATTACCTTTTATTAAAAAGGTGCTCTTCCTTAAAAAAGTAAATTTTCTTAAAAAAGGACCCTTTCTTAAAAAGTGCCTTTTCGGACAAAGTACCTTTTCTTAAAAAAGTGTCTTTTCTAAAGAACAGTACCTTTTCTTAAAAAGAAATTTTTCTTATAAAGTGCATTTTCTGAAGAAACTACCTTTTTGATATAAAGTGTCATTTTAAAAAAAAAAAGTGATTTTTTTCTTTAAAAAGTACCTTTTCTTAAAAAAGTAAATTTTCTGAAGAAAGCACCTTTTTCCAAATAAGTGTACTTTCTTTAAAAAAAAGTACCGTTTTCTTAAAAAAGTACCATTTCTTAAAAAAGTAAATTTTCTGAAGAAAGTACCTTTTCTAAAAAAAAGTACATTTTCTGAAGAAAGTAGAATTTCTTAAAAAGTGTCCTTTCTTTAAAAAAATAAAATTTTCTTAAAAAAGTACCTCTTCTGAAGAAATTACCTTTTGTTTAAAAGGTGCCAATTCTTAAAAAAGTACGTTTTCTTAAATAAGTAAATTTACTGAAGAAAGTACCTTTTCTTAAAAAAGTGTCCTTTCTAAAGAACAGTACCTTTTCTTAAAAAAAATTTTTTCTTATAAAGTACATTTTCTGAAGAAAGTACCTTTTTGATATAAAGTGTCATTTTAAAAAAAAAAAAAGTGATTTTTTCTTAAAAAAGTACCTTTTCTTAAAAAAGTAAATTTTCTGAAGAAAGTACCTTTTTCCAAATAAGTGTACTTTCTTTAAAAAAAGTGCCGTTTTCTTAAAAAAGCACCATTTCTTAAAAAAGCAAATTTTCTGAAGAAAGTACCTTTTCTAAAAAAAGTACATTTTCTGAAGAAAGTAGAATTTCTTAAAATGTGTCCTTTCTTTAATAAAACAACATATTCTTAAAAAAGTACTTCTTCTGAAGAAATTACCTTTTGTTTAAAAGCTGCCCCTTCTTAAAAAAGTACGTTTTCTTAAATAAGTAAATTTACTGAAGAAAGTACCTTTTCTTAAAAAAGTGTTCTTTCTTGAAAAAATGCTTTTTCTTAAAAAAGTACCTTTTCTTAGGAATGTGTCCTTTCTTAGAAAATGACGTTTTCTTAAAAAGTGTCTTTTTAAAAAAAATACCTTTTCTTAAAAAAGTATTTTTTCTTATAAGGTACATTTTCTGAAGAAAGTACCTTTTTAAAAAAAGTGTCCCTTCTTAAAAAAGTACATTTTTCTCAAAAAAGTACGTTTTCTGTAAAAAGTACCTTTCTTTGAAAAAAGTTTATTTTCTTACCAAAGTACCTTTTTTAAACAAAGTTATTTTTCTAAAAAAAAAAGTAACCTTTCTTAAAAAAGTACCTTTCCTTAAAAAATTACCTTTTCTGAAGAAAGTACCTTTTCTTAAATAAAATACATATTCTTAAACAAAGCACAATTGTTAAAAAAAAAATATTTTCTTAAAAAATTATATCTATAATATTAATAGGCAAGGTGATATCTTGTGACCGATGTAAGTTTCACAGTTTTATCCCGATTTCGACAAAAAACGTATCATTTGAAAGGTATTTCCTTTTATCTGTTAACCAGATTTACAGATTTTCATCGTCTGGAATATTTTTTTGGAGTTATGATCGTTTAAAGTTGCTACTAATACATACATAAAATTATACAATGCTATGTGTGTGTTTATTAAATTTGTAAATGTGTCGGTGTTAAATGAGTTGAATTGTGAGGCATAACTTTAGGGTCTTTATTAAATGAACAAATAAAATTTGGTAGAATTTGCACTCGAATTTCGAGTGCTGGAATCTGCTAGTTTTTTTTTTTTAAATAGCTTTTCTAAAAAAAAGTATATTTTCTTCAAAATGTATGATTTCTTCAAAAAGTTCCTTATTTTGAAAAGAGGATTTTCCTAAAAAGTATTTTTTAAGAACCTTTATTAAAAAGAACCTTTTCTTGAAAAAGTACATTTCTTAAAATATTGAATTTCCTTACCAAAAATGTAATTTTTCTTAAAAAGTTTCTTAAAAAAGTAGGTTTTCTTTTAAAAAAAAAGTACCCTTCTGAAAAGGAGATTTTTTTTTTAAAAAAGTACCTTTGCTCATAAAAGTACTTTTTCTAAAAAAAAGTACCTTTTCTTAAAAATTTAATTTTCCTAATTCTTGAAAAATTACCTTTTTTTCAATAAATATATTTTCTTAAAATAGTAACTTTTCTTAAAAGAGTGTGTTTTTTTAACAAAATGTTTCTTAAAAAACTACATACTCTTCATAACGTACTTTTTCTCAAAGAGGAGGATTTGCTTTGAAACAGAAGATTTATTAAAAAGGACGATTTTTTATATACATTTTATTAAAAAGTGCTTTTTCCTGAAATAGCACATTTACTTGAAAAAAGTACATTTTTCTAAAAGAGAGGATTTTCTTTAAAAAAAAGTTTCTTCTAAAAAAATTTTGAAGATTTTAAGCAATAGAGAGGAAATGACGTTTTAAGTTTTTTTTATTTTTATTGTACCATGAAAAAAAAATTAGTTTGATTGAGCTTCTACAGAAAATTTATGTAGAATGAACAGCTTTAAACAGTTCTCATTTACGGTTGCATCTAGCATTCTAAGATATTAAAGTCAGATTCATCCAATAATTCCTTTCAAAGAAATATTCGCTATTCGCTTCACTATGAAATGCATGTGAACGTTACTGTCTATATGCATAAGTACCAGAGGTTATGTGTGATCCAACAAGAAGGACACATGTTCGAAAACCAAAAGCCAATAGACTAAATATTCGCATTCATAAATAAATATACACATATACTCGCACATACATGCATACATGCATATGAAAGTATGTTTGTACGCAGAGCCAGATACTTGGACAGCATTACAAATTACATTTTTGAAATCTGACTCACAAATGCTATAAATCTTCAACAGCAAACATTTCTTCAAACATCCACACATACAATCATATCTAGACACAAAACTATACTTTAACGCATACATCTACACATATTAACAGGCGAGTGAAAACAACAACAGAAAAAATGAATATGGTAAAGACCAAGTGAAATTTTCATTTAAATGTACAGACATAACATGTCATTAGGGTCAATATATGCAAAAAGGATATAAACTTATTAACACACATACTAACATACAAAGGACTACCTTACAACATACTTGTAAATACAATTGCAACTAGGAAAAATTTACTTCAGTATTGTGGTAACGAGTGCAAAAGGTAAAAAATTATAATAATTTACATGTGGCCGGTCTAGCTGCACTGTAAGAAAATCACATAAAATTTTTATTAACTGAATTTAGAAATTCATTGAGAGCTGCCAAATGTTAGATTGAAGTTCTATTCAAAGTAAATTAGGTTAAGCTCAATTTGTTATTTTGTTATTTGAAGGTTTGTAGGGAAATTATTGATACGAGCAAGCAAATGATTGCTAATGATTCAAAAATCCAGCTATTTAGTATTTATGTTAAAATTTCTGTGGTCACAATCTTTAACCGCCTAAGTCGAAAATCATGCTTTCGAGAAAAATAACTTTTTATATAAATGTAATAATGGGGCTTCATTGCGACTTAGGTCAGTATGTTTTTGATGTGTAAACATCTATACGCTCAGGCGGTAAAAATCTATTTCACAATACACTCACAAAAACAGAGTAGGATGAAAACGGTGTGAAGCACGAATGTATTGGTGGAACGATTAGGAAGTGTCTGGATATAAGATGAAGGCACGATTTCATTGGGAAGTGTTTGGAGATACAATTAGCGTTTAAACTCATTTTAATAAATGAAATATAAAAAATTAAAAATTAAAAATTAAAAATTAAAAATTAAAAATTAAAAATTAAAAATTAAAAATTAAAAATTATAAATTATAAATTATAAATTAAAAATTAAAATTTAAAAATTAAAAATTAAAAATTAAATTATTAAAAATTAAAAATTAAAAATTAAAAATTAAAAATTAAAAATTAAAAATTAAAAATTAAAAATTAAAAATTAAAAATTAAAAATTAAAAATTAAAAATTAAAAATTAAAAATTAAAAATAAAAATTAAAAATTAAAAATTAAAAATTAAAAATTAAAAATTAAAAATTAAAAATTAAAAATTAAAATTTAAAAATTAAAAATTAAAAATTAAAAATTAAAAATTAAAAATTAAAAATTAAAAATTATAAATTAAAAATTAAAAATTAAAAATTAAAAATTAAAAATTAAAAATTAAAAATTAAAAATTAAAAATTAAAAATTAAAAATTAAAAATTAAAAATTAAAAAATAAAAATTAAAAATTAAAAATTAAAAATTAAAAATTAAAAATTAAAAATTAAAAATTAAAAATTAAAAATTAAAAATTAAAAATTAAAAATTAAAAATTAATAATTAAAAATTAAAAATTAAAAATTAAAAATTAAAAATTAAAAATTAAAAATTAAAAATTAAAAATTAAAAATTAAAAATTAAAAATTAAAAATTAAATTTTAAAAATTAAAAATTTATAATTAAAAATTAAAAATTAAAAATTAAAAATTAAAAATTAAAAATTAAAAATTAAAAATTAAAAATTAAAAATTAAAAATTAAAAATTAAAAATTAAAAATTAAAAATTAAAAATTAAAAATTAAAAATTAAAAATTAAAAATTAAAAATTAAAAATTAAAAATTAAAAATTAAAAATTAAAAATTAAAAATTAAAAATTAAAAATTAAAAATTAAAAATTAAAAATTAAAAATTAAAAATTAAAAATTAAAAATTAAAAATTAAAAATTAAATATTAAAAATTAAGATTTAAAAATTAAAAATTAAAAATTAAAAATTAAAAATTAAAAATTAAAAACTAAAAATTAAAAATTAATAATTAATAATTAAAAATTAAAAATTAAAAATTAAAAATTAAAAATTAAAAATTAAAAATTAAAAATTAAAAAATAAAAATTAAAAATTAAAAATTAAAAATTAAAAATTAAAAATTAAAAATTAAAAATTAAAAATTAAAAATTAAAAATTAAAAACTAAAAATTAAAAATTAAAAATTATAAATTAAAAATTATAAATTAAAAATTATAAATTAAAAATTAAAAATTAAAAATTAAAAATTAAAAATTAAAAATTAAAAATTAAAAATTAAAAATTAAAAATTAAAAATTAAAAATTAAAAATTAAAAATTAAAAATTAAAAATTAAAAATTAAAAATTAAAAATTAAAAATTAAAAACTAAAAATTAAAAATTAAAAATTAAAAATTAAAAATTAAAAATTAAAAATTAAAAATTAAAAATTAAAAATTAAAAATTAAAAATTAAAAATTAAAAATTAAAAATTAAAAATTAAAAATTAAAAATTAAAAATTAAAAATTAAAAATTAAAAATTAAAAATTAAAAATTAAAAATTAAAAGTTAAAAATTAAAAATTAAAAATTAAAAATTAAAAATTAAAAATTAAAAATTAAAAATTAAAAATTAAAAATTAAAAATTAAAAATTAAAAATTAAAAATTAAAAATTAAAAATTAAAAATTAAAAATTAAAAATTAAAAATTCAAAATTAAAAATTAAAAATTAAAAATTAAAAATTAAAAATTAAAAATTAAAAATTAAAAATTAAAAATTAAAAATTAAAAATTAAAAATTAAAAATTAAAAATTAAAAATTAAAAATTAAAAATTAAAAATTAAAAATTAAAAATTAAAAATTAAAAATTAAAAATTAAAAATTAAAAATTAAAAATTAAAAATTAAAAATTAAAAATTAAAAATTAAAAATTAAAAATTAAAAATTAAAAATTAAAAATTAAAAATGAAAAATGAAAAATTAAAAATTAAAAATTAAAAATTAAAAATTAAAAATTAAAAATTAAAAATTAAAAATTAAAAATTAAAAATTAAAAATTAAAAATTAAAAATTAAAAATTAAAAATTAAAAATTAAAAATTAAAAATTAAAAATTAAAAATTAAAAATTAAAAATTAAAAATTAAAAATTAAAAATTAAATATGAAAAATGAAAAATAAAAAATAAAAAATTAAAAATTAATTATAAAAATATATATATAATAAAAATATAAATATAAAAATTAAATATGAAAAATGAAAATTGAAAAATGATAAATGATAAATGAAAAATGAAAAATGAAAAATGAAAAATGAAAATGAAAAATTAAAAATAAAAAATGAAAAACGAAAAATAAAATATTAAAAGTTAGACAGTTGAAATAATGAATAATAATAAATATGTTTATATTAGTAGAGCCCTTGCAGTTTGTTGCTATAAGTGATACATAGATGACGCTTTCTGTTTGATTTTAAAAAAAGTTCCATAAAAACATCTTTAATTACTAGATGCTTAACATGATGCTCACATGATTTTATATTTATATATTTAAAAAAAATATTCTTAGAGAAATGGGGAACTTCAGGTAAATATAAAGTTTTGTTAGTAGAATATGATAGCGTACATAACACAAACCGTTCTTAAGTCGACTTAGACCATTATCGATGGTGACCACAGATTTGTTACTGCTGGACAAGCCTTACAAATATAAAAGTTTGATGCAGCACAATAACGAAACTTTCATAGGATTTATTTTCTGTGTAGATTTCATAACTGCTCTATAGTTATTATGTCATATTATAAACGTTTAAAATGTTCTTACTGTTGTTTCTGCAATTTTTGTTGCCGTTATGTCGTATTTATGTAAATTATGACACGTTTCAGGTAATAAGTAAAAGTGTCAATGATGAATAGAGGTTGGTCATGAAAAAGTTCTTACATTAAATAAAACTACTAAAAGCTCGACGAAAATAAAGATTTGTGCTTAGTCTTAGGATTTCTTGATTTCCATTGTTGTCGAATTAGTTTATATAAAAACAATTTTTTTGAGTAGAAATTAAAATAATAATTGTCGGTAAAAAAAAAGAATTATTTTTTAATTATTTCCATTTGGAGAAATAAACTCTAGTTTTAAATTTATAATATTCTATTAAAAAAAATGTTTCTCCTCACATTAAATATACCCTATACCACACTATGTGGTCAGGGAATAATGACTTTGTGCCGATGATTTTAACTACCAAAAGTATTTGACCTAGACCCATCTTTTATTATACCGATAGACTCAGAATCACTTTCTTGGTAGATTTAGGGATGTCCATCCGTCCGTCTGTCCGTCTGCTACAAACTACAGATCGCACATATGAATATATTTTGATGAAATTTAGTATCTAAGCTTCAATCGGCCATAGGATGAACGCTATTGAAATTGGTTAAAATCGGTTCAGACCCAGTCCCCATACAAATGACACCAATGAGACCGACTTACATAGCCATAATATCCAAATTATGATATAGATCTCGGTCAAATTCTAAATCAATTAAAAAAAAATAAAAAAATTTGTAACCAAAAATTTTGGAAAAAAAATCAGAAAAATTTATTCATTTTTTATGAAAATTTTTAAACTCTAACGCCCGTAATCATAATCAAATTCTAGCAGTTGGCTAACTGTTTTTCATATGAAAATTTCAAAATTTGTATGAAACAAAGTTAGCTAACTGCTAGAATTTGATTATGAATACAGGCGAAAGTTTTTTAATCAAAAAGATAAAATTAAAAAAAACATATGTACAAAAAGTATTCTTGACTCTCAATTTCGGTCCATAAAAGATTTAAAAATAATTGCTTTCCTAAAGTAGATTTAAAAAATTGTTATTCAAAGAGATTTAACCGAAATTTCTAAAATTTTTGTTAAATTTTTGCACTCAACTTTACAACAGAAAACAATCAAAGCAGAATTCTTTTTAGTTTTTAAAAACAAATTGAGTTTAAAATATTTGTGTACAAATCAAAAAATTTAAAAAAAAAAATATTTCTTATTTATTAAAAAAAAATTAAATAAATATATATATTGTAACATAAAAACAGAGCCCAGCACTCATAATTTTATTTTTCATTAATTTTTTCTTTCCATATTTTTTTAATCTTTACATAAAAAATTTATGAATATTTAAATAAAATTCATTAAATTGTGAATTTTTAAGTAAAATTTATTAAATATCATTATAAATATTTGTTGAACACATAGAAGATATATAAATGGGTTTGTTAATAAATAATTCTATAAGAACCTAAATTTATGCTAATCAATTTTAGCTAATTCACAATTCAACACATTAACAAGTTTCAAAAACACACACACCGCATTATATAGTTTAAATGTGAATTTTATGTATGTGTTAGTAGCAACTTTAAATGATTATTACTCCCAAAAAATGTACCAGATGGTGCACATCTGTAAAGATGGTGCATATCTGCAAAGAAATACCTTTCAAATGGTATATTTTTTGTCAAAATCGGTTGGTAACTGAAGGTGTAAAAGATGTCAAAACAAATCGCCTCGCTTATTAATATTATTTAAAATTTTTCAATAAAAAAAAATTATAAAAAAAAAAAGAAAACGAATGAATAAGACTTCTTTTAGATTTTCTTTAAAACATTTTCTTTCTTGTTATAAAATTGTTTATGTATGTGTTAGTAGCACCTTTAAATGATTATTACTCCCAAAAAATGCACCAGATGGTGCACATCTGCAAAGAAATACCTTTCAAATAGTATATTTTTTTGTCAAAATCGGTTGGTAACTGAAGGTGTAAAAGATGTCAAAATAAGTCGCCTCGCTATTAATATTATTTCAAATTTTACAACAAAAAAAATTATAAATAAAAAGAAAACGAGTGAATAAGACTTCTTTTAGATTTTCTTTAAAACATTTTCTTTCTTGTTATAAAATTTTCCAAACAACTTCGGGATATTTGAGAAATATTTTTGATGTATAAACATCTACTACCCCCCTAAGTAAAAATCTATTTCTCAATACAATCACAAAAACAGCGTAAGGGGAAATCGGTGTGAGGTATATGTATGTGTATTGGTGCAAATATTATGATTTAAATTTAATTAGCTGATTCAACAACCAACAGAAAGCGCCATGAATGTATAGCAAACAACTGCAACCTTAAGTATAACAACCATAGCAGTTGCTTGCTATACATAGATGGCGCTTACTGTTTGATTTTAATTGATCATTTACACATCTCCCCTGTGATCGGACTCACATAGTTGTTTTATTTTTATATACTCTCCATACCATCGTGCAATAATAAGTAATTATTAGAAAATATACTTAAATATTCTTGATTCTTAGAACAATCAGAGTTGCTATAGCGATGTCCGTCTGTCCGTCTGTGAAAATCCCGATCACGCCCTCACTAAGTCATCTGGGTTGCTTATTTTTATTGAAAATGATTAATAGATATACTGAGCAGAATGCTGCTTAAAACTATCAATATCGGTTCAATCAGCCCCGAGACTTCTATGAAACTGTAAAAAACACTCTTGAAAAATATCAGTTTTCTATGTTGTTCTTTGTTATTGTTGATATTCTAAATTTTTTTATTGTGTGTGATAGCTATAATTGTTCTTGATGTTGTGGTCGTTGCTTCAATAGTATGCACGTTTCATTGTACTTCACGTGTTAAGAAGTCCCAGTACTGCATATTAAAGCCGGCATTTTTTAATTTGTAGATCGTAATTCATTGTTTGTTTCCAACCAGACTTTATAAATTTTCCCAAAATAAACTTAAAATTTAGACCCATAAGACATATCTAATATTGCTTTTAACTTTCTAAAGTCAAAAATTTTAAAATAATTTACATTTTTTTAAGAAAAAAGACATAATAAAATAAATTTGTTCCAAAAAATATTCATTTCCTATACACAAGTAATACAAGTGAAAATCGATGTTAAATTTTTTCAAAAACTATTTCATACACAATCTTTTTGTGGAAGCAATTTCATATCATATTTTAAATTATTTAAATGTTTCTCTTATGAAAATGGTACAAAATTAAAAAAAATAAAAAAATAATTCTAAATTTTTAACAAGCATACTAAATAGTTTTCAAAAGGATTGCGTGTGTTAAACTTATGTGTCAGATTTTAAATACAAATTATATACAAATTTTAAGGTTGGCAGGAGTAGCCAACCTATTTGCAATAGCGAGGTTTAGAAAGGCTTAGAATTTTTGTTAAAAATTTTCTCTTTTTAAATGCAGTCAAATGGTCAAATAAAGCTGCAAATTTGCTATTTAGATTTAAGGAAGTTTAAACTATATCAAATTTCAGTTATAATTAATTTTGTTTAGAAATACATTTTCAATTCAAACCTTGGGCTAACACTAACTTGTTGTCTTAGTCCCTTTATTATTAAATTACAAAAAAAAAAAATACTTTCTAAGCCACTTTGTTTTCTATAAAGCTTTTAAAAACAATTACAAAACCCAAAATCCTAATAATGATGATAAACAATATTCAAATTTGTTTGGTCACACCTGTTTCTAATTTAATATACTAATTTCTTGTAAAGTGACTTATAATATAATACAAACTTAAACAAAAGTGATGCATAAAATACAATGTGATTCAGCACTAATAAATTTTGTTGATTAAATTTCACATACACACGCAAAAAATAAGAACCACAAAAAAATAATTGCAAAATAAAGAAATTAGAACAAAAATGTTAAGTGACATAAAATTTAGTTTTAGTTTTATTTTGCATAAATATATAATAAATCATTGACAGAAGACTAAAGAACAAGCAAGGTTATCAAAATAAATATTCGCAAAAAATATATCCATACAAACACACACGCTCTCCCATGCTTTCACACCTATTAAGTCAACAAAAACAAAAACTAAATTTACTATAAACATTTCATATACTAACTACAACATTTAGATTGTGTAATATTAATGTTACGACATGAACATCTATGCATATTAATTAAAACACGTTTTCCATCGATATTTTTTGTATTGGGGTTTCCAGTAGAAAAATAATTTGAAAAAAAAAATACTTTAACATACCAGTATAAAATACAGGTTTGTTTATTTTGTCAAAAAAAAAAATTAAATAAATAAATAAAAAAATAAATAAATAAAATGTTATAAATATTTTATTATTTATATTACACGCATATTAACAATACAAACATTGTATGTTGTTGCATCAAGTCATACACGAAATCAAATAGTAAATATATGCACTTATATACGCAAGTACGAGGACTGCTGCTTAAGTTTAGCGAAAAATAAAAGACCTACGAATTGATATTTATTATTAAAATTTTAATAAAAATTCGGTTTTGAATCAGTTGTAAGGTTCCATCCATTATATATTAATATCAATCAATTATCATCAATAATTTATATTAATAAATATTCATTTAAGAACATATAAATGACAAAAAATTTTGTCTGGCCCCAGCTGCTTTGGATAGTTCAGTATTAGTTTTAAGATTTGAATAATAATTTTTAGTCCATTTAGTTCTAAGTAAAGATTCATTAAAAACAAAATGTACTAAAAACAAGAGAGAAAATTATAGTCGATCTAGACCAACTATACCATGCGTTTAGGGACCCTATCGCTTAGGTCCAACTAATTAGATACAGAAAATAAGCATAAACCAAATTTGAGTGGCATTGTTCTTAATTTTTTTTTTTTTTTGCATTCGGATATGGATAAGTTCATATCGGATGCTATATTTATATGGGGACTAGGTCGAAAAATGGAGCGATCCTGACTATATTTGGGAAGATCACTAATTTTTTACAAAAACATATAAAAACCAAATTTGAGAAAAATCTTTGCAATATTATGTTCTTTGATGGATTTAAGTGAAGATCGGGTATCAGCTTCATATCGAGGCTATGACTAAGAATTGTCCTATAGGGTTTATTTTTGGACTACTCACAAATAATAAGATTTAAAAATAATTGCTTTACTAAAGTAGATTTTTTTTTTTTTTTATTTAAAAAACTATCATCATTACAACTAAAATAATTTATACATATATTCAATATCTACAGTTTTTGAGATTTTATAAAAGTATTGCAACAAATAATTTACTTTTTTTAATAAGTGAAAAAACATTTGGAAATATTTACATGTAGGTAAAAACGAACTAAAGTAGATTTAAAAAATTGTTATTCAAAGCAATTTAACATAAATTTCTAAAATTTTAGTTAAATTTGTGCACTCAGCTTTACAACAGAAAACAACCAGAGCAGAATTCTTATTAGTTTTTAAAAACTAATTGAGTTTAAAATATTTGTGTACAAATCAAAAAATTAAATTTATTTTTAAAAAAATTTAATAAATATGAAATATACTAGCAGAGCCCAGCACTCGTAATTTTATGTTTCATTAATTTTGTTCTTTCCATATTTTTTTCATCTTTATATAAAAAATATATGAATATTTAAATAAAATCATTAAATTGTGAATTTTTAAATAAAATTCATTAAATTTCATTATAAATATTTGCTGAACACACAGAAGATATATAAATGGGTCTGTTAACAAATAATTTTTTAAGAACCTAAATGTATGCTAATCAATTTTAGCTAAATCACAATTCAGCACATTAACAAGTTTAAAAAACACACACACCGCATTATATAGTTTGAACATGTGTTTTATGTATGCGTAAGTAGCAACTTTAAATGATTTTTACTCCCAAAAAATGTACCAGATGGTGCACATCTGTAAAGATGGCGGATATCTGCAAAGAAATACCTTTCAAATGGTATATTTTTTGTCAAAATCGGTTGGTAACTGAAGGTGTAAAAGATGTCACAACAAATCGCCTCGCCTATAATATATTAAATTAAATTTTTTATGTAAAACTTTACAACAAAAAAATTTTATATATAAAAAGAAAACGAATGGTTAAAAATTCTTTTAGATTTTCTTTAAAAAAAAATTTTCTTTCTTGTTATAAAATTTTCCAAACAACTGGATATTTGTGGAATATTTTTTATATATACTCTCCATTGTATACTCTACCATTGTGTAAAGGGCATTAATAAGTTTGTCGCTCCGTTTGTAATAACTACAAAACTTTATGCGAGCTATGACTAAGAATTGTCCTATAGGGTTTATTTTTGGACTACTCACAAATTAATGTAATAAAAATACACAAAACCAATTTGACCGATATCTTTATGATAATTTGGATATTATGGAAATTTAAGACGATCGCCTGGGGATCATTTGTATGGGGACTAGGTCTGAACATGAACCGATTTTCACCCATTTCAATAGCATTTATCCTATGGCCGGTAGAAGCTTACATACTAAATTTCATCAAAATATATTCATATTTTATTACAAGCACACACAGAAGGACGAATGGACGGACGGACGGACTAACGGAAATCGCTGAATCGACTCAGAAAGTGATTCAGAAAGTGTTTCTGAGTCGAAAGGAATAATAAAAGATGGGTCTAGGTCAAATATTTTTGGTAGTTACAAACATCAGCCTAAAGTCATTATTATCCTGACCAGATAGTGGTATGGAGTATACAACTTTTTTCTAATATTAATATGTAAGGCGGTTTCTTGTGACCGATGATTTGTTCAACAGTTTTCTCCCGATTTTGACCAAACGTATCTTATTTGAAAGGTATTTCCTTTAAGCTGTCCACCAGGCTTTGAACGATTAAATTTTTTTGGAGTTATGCTCATTTAAAGTTGCTACTAACACATGCATAAAATTATACAATGATAAAAATAAGTTCGTTTTCTTCATTCACAACAATAATTGTATTGAATGGAAAAATTATTTTGGACATAACCAAAAAAGTGTTGAATTGTGAATTTTTTCAAATTGGGTAAATAATTTATGAAATGCAAAATTATTGTATTAAAGGTTCAAATTTATGTTTTATGTTTTTGTTAGTGCAAAATTAATTAAAGTTTATTTAAATGTGATATAATCCCAGATTATTACGAATTCCCTTGAAAAAGTCGACAAAAGATCGACGAAACGTCGGGAAAAATATGTAATTAATTTGTTTTATTTACATCAACAACAATAGGCCCAAATAGCTTAATAAAGGAAACTTTAAACCACATAATTAACACTTGGCCAAATAAAAACAACAAGATAAAATTTCGAGGGTTGGAATCTGCTAATTTGTATTTATTTAAATCAGTTTTTTAGTATTAAATTTTGTTGAGATTTCTATCAACTGTAGATTTTTATCAGTTATAAAACTTTAAAAATTATTCCCGATTATTTTCATATAGAATCAATTACAAATAAATACCAATTATACATTTATAACAATCGAAGCTTTATATTAATCACAGAATTATACTACTAGCAGATTCCAGCTCACGAAATTAGTGCAATTTCTAGGAAGCTGTTTTTTTTTTTTTTTTTTTTTTTTTTTTTTTTTTTTTTTTAACTTAGCCAATTCACAAACCAACACTTTCATAGTTTAATATTATTGTGAATGAAGATAACAAACTCATAAACAAACACATTAATAAATGTAATAAAACACACATAGCAAATGTGTAATTTTATGTATGTGTTAGTAGCAACTTTAGATGCAATTTACTCAAAATAAATTAACAAATTTAAAAATCTGTAAATCTGTAAAACGACTAAAAATAAACACCTTTCAAATAATATACGTTTGGTCAAAATCGGGATAAAACAATAGAACAAAACATCGGTCACAAGAAATCGCCTAGCCTATTAATTATAAATCCCTTTGGAATTTATCAATCTTAAATTGTTATCAATACCATCTAGGTTTATGAACTCTTAGATTAATATCAATATCATCTACATATATTTTAATCCTAGATCTATATCAATCGTATATTTATATCAACCTTAATTTTATATAACATCATATTAATAGTAACACAATTAATGGTAGATTTATAATAAATTATATTTTTTATCAATCCTGGACTAATAGCAATTTTTTTAATCGTATATCAATGTCCGTTCTAGACTTATATCAATCCTCGTTTGATATCAATCTTAGATTTACAGCAATTCTGGATTTACATAAAACCTATCATGCGTAGATTTATATCAACGCTACATCTATAATATTAATAGGCTAGGCTATTTCTTGTGACCGATGTTTTGTTCTACCGTTTTATCCCGATTTTGACCAAACGTTTGTGTTTGTAATAAAAATGAGTTTGTTTTTTGTGTTGATTTGTTAATTGGCTATAATTGATTAGCATAACTTTAGGGTCTTTATTTAATGAAAAAATAAAATTTCATAGAATTTGCACTCGACTTTCGAGGGCTGGAATCTGCTAGTTTATACTAATCTTAGATTTATATCATAGTTTTTTTTTATCAATGCTAGACTTATTTCAATCCTACATTTCTATTAATCTCAGATTTATCTCAATCACTGATAAGTAACGATGCTTTAATAAAAGATTTAATTGTATTCTTAAATTTATATCGATTTTAGATTTATATTAATCCTAGATTGATATCGAACTGCTAATCTTAGATTTATATCTATTCTACATTTATAATAATTTTAGATGTATATGAATCCAAGATTGATAATTACCTTTTCAATCGTGGTATAAAATCAATACTACACTTACATCAGTCCTGCATTTATATCAATCATGGACTAGTACTAATTAATTAATCCTTAAAATATATCAATCCTTGATTTATATCCATCATATATTATATAAATCTCAGTTAATTATCTATCTTATTTATATCATTCCTAGATTTATATCAATCCTAGATTAATATTAATCCCAGATTTACATCATTCCTAGACTTATATCAATCTTAGGGTAGTATTAAACCTATCAATCATTGCTATATATCAATCCTTAATTCAAATTCCTCCTAGCTATGCATCAAACCCAGATTAAAATCAAACTTAGATTTACATCAATCCTAGTCAATCCTAGATATATATTAGTTTTAGATTAATATTAATCTTTGATTTATATGAATGCTCGATTTATATATCAAACCTATTAAACGCAAATATAAATCAATCCTACATTTTCACTAATCTTAGATTTGTATCCTAGTTTTTTATCAATCCCAAAGTCATGTCAATTTTCGATTTATATCAATCAGTGATTAGTGCCAATGCTTTAATCATTTTTAGGGTTATATCAATTTTGGATTTCTATTAATCCTAATAATTTTAGTTTTACATAAATCGCACATTTATTTAATTTGTAGATTTATTAAATCTTTGATTTATATCAATTCTAAATTTATATCAATTTTGGACACATTATTAATATCAATATAAGATTCATATCAACCCTAGATTAATATTGACCTATTAATCGCAAATTTATATCTATCCTACATTATATAATAATGACAGATTTATATCAGTATTAGATATTAGCAATCCTAGATTAATATTCTGAATTTATATCAACCATACGCTAGTATTAATCCTATCAATCCCTAATATATAACAATCCTCAATTAATATCCCTCCTGAATTTATATGAATCCCGGATTATTATCATACTTAGATTTATATCAACTGCAGATTAATATCAATACCTAATTTGTATCAATCCTAGATTTATATCAATCTTAGATTTACTTCAATTCTAGATTAATATCAATCCTAGATTTATATCAATTCAAGATGAATATCAATAGAAAGAGTATGTGAATTTTAAGCTTGTAGTTATTATATCAATCCGTAATATATATCAATATCATTTTCTAGCCTTCCTAGATTTATATAAATTCCAGAATAATATCAATATTAAATTTATATCAATCCCAGATTTATATAAATTCTAGATTTATTTCAATCTTAGATTAATATCAATATAAGATTTATATCAGTTCTGGATTTATACCAATTCTAAGCCATCAATCATTAATATCCATCCTAGATTTATATCGATCCCAGCTTAATATATATTTTAGATTTGCATCACTTCTGGATTTATATCAATTACAGATATATAACAATACTAGATTTATATTAATGTATGATTTATATCAATCATGAATCCTCAGTATTAATGCTAAATATCAATCCTGTAATGTTTTTGAAATTTTCTTAATTTGAGAGGATTTCTCAAATTTTCTCAATTTCTCAAAAAGGATTTGGTCACAAATTTATTTTATTTTATTTTAGTTTATTTTATTTTATTTTATTTTATTTTATTTTAGTTTATTTTATTTTATTTTATTTTATTTTATTTTATTTTATTTTATTTTATTTTATTTTATTTTATTTTATATTATTTTAATTTATTTTATTTTATTTTATATTATTTTATTTTATTTTATTTTATTTTATTTTATTTTATTTTATTTTATTTTATTTTATTTAATTTTATTTTATTTTATTTTATTTTATTTTATTTTATTTTATTTTATTTTATTTTATTTTATTTTATGTTATTTAGAAAGGATTATATGAATTTGTTCTATTATTTAGTAAATTTATTGAAATATTTAGAAAGGATAAGCAGGTTCGTTCGCAGGATCGCCATCTAATGTTTTTGAAAGTGAATTTTATTATGTAATTTATTTTAATATTCTAATTTAATAACAAAAGAAAGAACGGATTTGAGTATTATCTTAACACTCCTGCCAATATTAGACGAGCACTAAAATGCCCAATTTGAATTGAATAAAAACTAGCTTCTTCAGGTTTGTTTGTATAATTGATTTAATCCACAAATTGTTGGTGCTTACATATCAAAAAACGACCTACTTATTACAGATTAATTATAACTAACAGAGCCCAGCCCTCGAAATTCGAGTGCAAATTCTACGAAATTTTTTTTTTTTACTCAATTTCTTTCTTTCAATGTTTTTTAATCTATTTAATTCATTAAATTTATTTCATTACAAATATTTCTAAAAAACACAGAAAAAAGAGCCTAAAGTTATTTGAACCACCTTGTATGCCACCTAAAGGTATGCTAATTTTAGGCAATTCACAATTCAACACAGGGTGTGTAATAAGCTATTGTTATAACGAAATTCGATTGTTTGAGAGTTTGAACACTTTTTTTATAAAGGGCAGCCCTAATGCAACACATTTTAGTACAAACGTGCGCTGAAATATTTGTGATTCTCACCCTTCATTTTGCAGTAAAAAAAGGTGGTAGCCGGAGCTAACTTCTTTCTTTTGTCAAATAAAAGCCGTTTTAATTACTCACTAACAGATCCCAGCCCTCGAAATTCGAGTGCAAATTCTAGAAAATTTTATTTTTTCATTCAATTTATTTCTCTAATATTTTTTTAAATCTATTTAATTCATAAAATTTAATTCATTATAAATATTTGTTGAGCAAAAACAATAAGAGTCTAAAGGTATTTGCACCACCCACCTAAAGGTATGCTAATTTTAGCAGAGTTCAGAAAAAACACACACTGAATAAAAAACTCGTACATATATGTAAACAAACATAACTTAGACCAACACACAAATATTTTTATTTTCATATCAATTATGTTTGTTTTTAAATTTTCTTCGGTGCCAAACACAATCATGACTTGTGATCGTTTTAATATTTCGTTATTTACACGAACATTTTTGTATCACGTACTTTTTGTTTCAATCACACATAAAGCACACATTTTTGAGTGTTGCTTTATTTGAAGTTCATGTTCTGGTACGTGTACTGAAAAAAAAAACACAGAACATGTACAATAAACAGGTTCGAGTTCAGTTATATTTTAAGTCGTGTTCTGGCTCGTGTTTATTATACATGTTCTGTTTTTTTCTCAGTACACGTACCAGAACACGAACTTCAAATAAAGCAACACCCGAATCTGTGTGGTTTATGTGTGTTCGAAACAAAAAATACGTGATAGAAAAATGTACGTGTAAATAACGAAATATTAAAACGAACACAGTCATGATTGTGTTGCGCACCGAGAAAATTTAGAAACGTACATAATTGATATGAAAATAAAGATATGTGCTGGCTGCTTTTGAACAGAACATTGTGTGTTTCATGTGTGTATTTTCTGAACCTTGAATTTTAGGCAATTCACAATGCAAAAAAGGGCGTGTGATGATATGCAATTATTACAATGAAATCAGATTGCATTATTTTCGTTATTGGTTTATGTCCAAAATTATTTTTCAATTCAACACAGGGCTTTTCATATACAATTTTTGCAAACACATTAACAAATTTAATAAACACACACACAGCATTGTAAAGATTTATGTAGGTGTTAGTAGCAATTTTAAATGAGTATTACTTCAAAAAAATGTTCCAGACTATGAAAATCTGTAAATCTAAAGGGCAGCTAAAAAGAAATAACTTTCAAATGAGAGATGTTTGGTTAAAATAGGATTAAAACGGACAAAGTTACATCGGCCACAAGAAATCGCCTTGCCTATTAATATTATAGATTAAAAAATTTGTTCATACGACACAAATAATTTGTTTGTCAATGAGTATGCATACGTTTGCATATTATGTTTGTTATTGTTAACGAACATTGACTTTCATGGTATGTGCAAACGTTTGCATATACGCATATTATGCTTGTCCCGTGTACGTTGACATTCATAATTGTACATACACCACAATCATTAATATACATCAATGTTTAATTTATATTCATCCTAGATTTATATCAATCAATTATATTAATCCTATTTTTATATCATTTCTTCATTTATATCGATCTTAGATTAAAAACAATTCTACATTTATATCCATCTTTGCATATTATGCTTGTCCCGTGTACGTTGATATTCATAATTGTACATACACCACAATCCTTAATATAGATCAATGTTTAGTTTATTCTTCATTCATTCATATTCATCCTAGATTTATACCATTAATATTAATCCCACTTTTATAACATTTCTTCATTTATATCGATCTTAGATAAAAAACAATTCTACATTTATATCAATCTAAAATTTATGTTAATCATATAAATCAATATTAATCCCATTAATCCCTATTTAATGTCAGTCTTAGATTTATCTCAATCCTTGATAAATATCAATTTTTTTAATTCATAGATTTTCATCATTAATAGATTTAAATCAATATTAAAATTCTACCAATGCTTACAATTGCAGATTTATTGAAATCCAACATTAACATCAATACTTGATTTATATATATCTTTGATATATATCAATTCTAGATTTCTGTCAATCTTAGATTTATATCAATCCTAGGTTTTTATCAACCCAAAATTCATATCAATCCTAGATTTACATCAATATTTGATTTATATCAATTCCATTAATCGTAGATTACATCAAACTTGGATTTATATCAATCCTGGATTAAATAAATATTAGATTTATATCAATCCTTGATTTATATCAATCCTATGGTAGTATACGACTATTGCTCCTTATGTGGTACATAAATTCTTAATTTCTATGCTTCTTAGATTTCTATTAATCCCAGATTAATATCAATTCTACAATCAATCAATCCTATATCAATCATACATTTCAGCCCTATTATTCCTTGTTTAATGTCAATCTTAGCTTTTTATCAATCCCAGAGTTATATCAATCCTGAATTTATAACAATCTTAGTTTTTTAACAATTCTTGATTTATATCAATCCTAGTTTTATATTAATCCTAGATTGTTAACAACTTTTTATATCAGTTAAAGTTTACTATGTTGTCATTAAAAAACATTAAATCAATTAAGTTGGCGATGCCTCAATTCCTAACCTAATTTCTTAATTTCAAACTTATTGTAATCTGCCAAAAAATGTCGTTAACAATTATGTTTCCACTTGTCATCGGAAAAAGGCCCTTGAGAAAATTTTATATTTCTATTCAGACAATGAAGGTTCTGTGAGCTGAAAAAGAGTACTAGTTTACAAAACAGAATCTATAATATTAATAGGCCAGCCGATTGCTTGTGATCGATTTAACTCTGTCAGTTTTAAGCCGATTTTGACTAAACATACCTCATTTGAAAGGTATTTCGTCTTAGCTGTTCACCAGATTTACATATTTGCACCGCTTGTAATATTTTTTTAGAGTTAAATTCCTTTAAAGTTGCTACTAACACATACGTAAAATTATACACTGCTGTTCATGTGTTTATTAAAATGGATAATGTGTAAGCAAAAATTGGATATGAAAAGCCCTGTGTTGAATTGAAAAATAATTTAGGAGATAAACCAATAACGACAATAACGCAATCGAATTTCATTATAATAATTGCATATAACACGACCTGTGTTGAATTGTGAATTAACTAAAATTAGCATACCTTTAGGTGGCATACAAGGTGGTTCAAATACCTAGAGGCTCTTTCTGTGTTCAATATATATTTATATTGAAATAAATTTAATAATTAAAAGATTTAAAAAAATTGAAAGAAATAAAATGAATCAAAAAATAAGGTTTGCTAGAATTTGCACTCGAATTTCAAGATTTAAAAAAATTGAAAGAAATAAAATGAATCAAAAAATAAGATTTGCTAGAATTTGCACTCGAATTTCAAGGGCTGGGCTCTTGCTAGTTTATACTATAGTGGCTTTAGTTATATGGATTGTCTAACTGCATCCTCAATACTAGTGATGTTGCAATTCCGTAAAATTGCTTCTAAATTTCTTCTACAGGATTTATTGGAAACTAAAGATTACGAAATTTCTATCAGTTCCTGGTTGGTTCCCAGATAACCGCCAAGAATTGTTTAAAAAAATTTTAAGAATTAAAAACAAGCACGATTGTATGCTCTGTAAAACTATTTTCGTAGACGATAATTTCAAACAAAATTCATTCAAATTACAAATTCATTCTAAGACAGAATTTATAAACGAAATTATAAATTTTTTATTGGATAATTATTAAGTTGAAACTAATAAATATAAAAAAAATTTAACAATATGCGTTAAACGAGGATTTTCGTTTACTTAACGAATCACCCTCGTTGCCTTGTGTTAACGATATACTTATCAAAAAATATAATATAACAATAAGTGCAATGTAATTAAATGTAATTAATATTTTTTAACACATTTTTTTGTTGTATTTTTTTTTTTTTTTTTGTTATATATATATTTGTCTCATATGTTTTACATGATGACATGCGATTGTGTGCTTAACTATACAACATATTGTGTGAAGTAGTTGTAGTGGTTGCTGTTGTTGTTTTACGCCAAAGTTAGGAGTCGGTGTTGACTGCAAAAAGTTTTTAGTTCAAGTATTATTAACACATTGTTATTTTGTTTGTTTTGTTGTTGCAGTGGTGTATTGTTGTTTGTACAACAATATTCAAATATATTTTGTTAAACTTTACAAATTGACACCTCAACACTACAAGTGTTGTTAAAATTATTGTAATTTGTTAAACAAATTTGTATGATAAATTCGTTTTTTTTTTCTCTTTTGTTCTACATATTAAAATTAAAGGTTATATTTAATTAGTTCAAAACAAAAGCGAGTTATGGACTGAAACGGTTTGTGGCACGGTTGGACAATTATCTTTTTAATAGTGTTATAATACTGTGATTATTGATTTCAAATGAGTTTTATATTTAACTTAAATGATAATTTTTATTTAATATATACTTAGCTGGAAAATTTCAATAAAAAAAAATAATTTCAATCAAATTATTTCAAAAATATGATTTAATTTTTTTTAATATTAACTTGAATAAATATTATAGAATAAATTTCATCGCATACAAATTTTACAAAACTTAATTTAGATATTTGAAGTTTTTTTAATTTAATTAAACTTTATTAAAAACAAATTTCGCTAAATTATAAAAAAAAATTATTAAACTTCATTATAAAAAAAAAATCACTAAATGTATAAAAAAAATTATCAATAATTTTTTAAAATTTTAAATTTTGCTTATTAAAATTTTTATT
Organism: Cordilura impudica; assembly: GCA_963682025.1. Classification (NCBI taxonomy): domain Eukaryota; kingdom Metazoa; phylum Arthropoda; class Insecta; order Diptera; family Scathophagidae; genus Cordilura; species Cordilura impudica. The sequence continues at coordinate 232,016,901 of OY821519.1, forward strand.
TATTTAAAATATTTTCCATTTTAATTTTAAATATATTAAGATTTAAATAAATGATTTTATATAATTTTAAAAAAATTTCTAGCTCGAATTTTTAATAATTTTATTTAAATTACATTTTAATAATATTTTAATAAAGATTAAGTAAATTATATTATGTAAATTTTGGCTTTAAAATGATCAATAATTTTATTTCAATATTATTTTTTAAAATTTTTTTAAATGTTTTACTAAAAAATTATGTAATTTTCATTTCACTATAATTATTGAAACCATTAGTTCAATAATTTTTTTTTAATGATTGAGTTTGTAATTATTCAGACTAGAGATCAAATGTTTTTACTTTAAACTAAAGTGAAAAACATTGACATATTTGTTTCAAAAAATTGATCCATATTCTGCACGATAGGTTATACAGCTGTTTCGGGAAGAGTCACCAACCCTCATCGGTAACCAAAAGCAGTAGATAGTTTGTTTGGTAAAAAGTTAAATTCAAATATATTTGCTGGAAACAACCAAATGAGAATTCAAGCAAAAGTTATACTATTTAAGCTTATTGCAATATAACAAACTAAAATATAAAACAACTTTGAAGCAAATATTTTTTTAAAATTATTAAAATTATTTATAAAATAAATTACATTGAGCTTTATATTTTATTAATCTGTTTAAAAATTTAATTTAATTTACAATTAATTAACTTATAATATTCCTAGATTTATATTAATATTTGATTTATATCAATCATAAATCCTTAGTATTAATGCTAAATATCAATCCTGTAATGTTTTTGAAACTTTCTTAATTTGATAGGATTTCTCAAATTTTCTCAATTTCTCAAAAAGGATTTGGTCATAAATTAATTTTATTTTATTTTATTTTATTTAGAAAGCATAATATGAATTTGTTTTATTATTTAGTAAATTTATTCAAATATTTAGAAAGGATAAGGCAGGATCGCCATGTAATATTTTTGAAAGTGAATTTTATTATGTAATTTATTTTAATATTCTAATTTACTAACAAAAGAAAGAATGGTTTTGAGTATTATCTTAGCATTCCCGCCGATATTAGACGAGCATTAAAATGCCCAATTTGAATTGTATAAAAACTAGCTTCTTTAGTCATCTTTGTACAATTGATTTATTCTACAAATTGTTGGTGCTTAAATACTCAAAAAGGAACTACTTATTGCAGATTAATTATAACTAGCAGAGCCCAGCCCTCGAAATTCGAGTGCAAATTCTAGGAAATTTTATCTTTTTTACTCAATTTCTTTCTTTCAATGTTTTTTAATCTATTTAATTCATTAAATTTATTTCATTACAAATATTTCTAAAATACACAGAGAAAAAAGCCTAAATGTATTTGAACCAACTTGTATGCCACCCCAAGGTATGCTAATTTTAGGCAATTCACAATTCAACACAGGGTGTGTAATATGCAATTATTATAACGAAATTCGATTGTTTGATAGTTTGAACACTTTTTTTTTTTATTAAGGGCCAGCCTAATGCAACACATTTTAGTACAAACCTGCGCTGAAATATTTGTGATTCTCACCCTTCATTTTGCAGTAAAAAAAAAGGTGGTAGCCGGAGCTAACTTCTTTCTTTTGTCAAGTAAAAGCCGTTTTAATTACTCACTAACTGATCCCAGCCCTCGAAATTCGAGTGCAAATTCTAGAAAATTTTATTTTTGCATTCAATTTATTTCTCTAATATTTTTTTAAATCTATTTAATTCATAAAATTTAATTCATTATAAATATTTGTTGAGCAAAAACAATAAGAGTCTAAAGGTATTTGAACCACCCACCTAAAGGTATGCTAATTTTAGGCAATTCACAATTATTACAATGAAATCAGATTGCATTATTGTTGTTATTGGTTTATTGGTTTATGTCCAAAATTGTGGCCGATATATTTTTTTTAAATTATTTTAAATTTATTTATTTATTTAATAAATTACATTGAGCTTTATATTTTATTAATTTGTTTATAAATTTAATTTAATGTAAAATATATTCTCATTAAAATTTATTGTTATTTTATTTGAAGAAAATATTTAATAACTTTTATTTTTAATTACTTTAAATTTTTTTCAATTCTATTTGAAAAAAAAAATATAAAAAAATGTTAAAAATTAAATTTAGAATTTATAATTTTTTTTTTTAATTTATTTAACTTGATTATAAAAAAAATACCAAAAAATATTTAAAAAAAATTTAATAATTAAAAACAATTTTATCATTGACTTTTTTTTTTATTTTATTTGAAAGTTTTTTATTTAAAATTTTTGTAATACGATTATATAAATATAATTTTTAATGTAATAGTGAGATTAACAGAAAGAGTTTTTAAATAATTTTACAATTTTTTGGAGCTAAAATTTTTAGTAATTCTATTAAAATAAAATTTTCTTGCAGTAAAATAAATTTAACTTTAACTCAAATAAAATTATTAATAATACTATTTCTATAAAATTATTATTTCTATAATATTATTAATAATATTATTTCTATATTATTTTCTTCAAATTTTTCAAAATGAATTACTATTAAGTTATTTAAATTTTTATTTAATTAAAATGATTACAAATTCTTTTTTTAATTATTAAAAATTTTCTGTTCATTTATTTAATAAATTACATTGAGCTTTATATTTTATTTTTTTAATAATTTTTTTTTCATTTATACTTAATTCCAAAATTATAATAAAAAAAATATTCTCAATAAAATTTATTGTTATTTTATTTGAAGAACATATTTAATAACTTTTATTTTTAATTACTTTAAATTGATTTTAATTCTATTTGAAAAAAAAATATAAAAAATTAGAAAATAAAATTTAAAAAACATATTTAATAACTTTTATTTTTATTACTTCATATTTTTTTAATTCTATTTGAAAAAAAATATAAAAAATTACAAAATAAAATTTAAAATTTATATATTTTTTAAATTTAAGTTTATTATAAAAAAATATATATCAAAAAATTTATAAAAAAAAATTAAATAATTAAAAACAATTTAATCATTGATTTCTTTTTTTTTTTTATTTGAAATTTTTTATTTGAAAATTTTTAATATTATTACTTAATTTTAAATTTTAGTGTAATAGTAAGATTTACATAAACAGTTTTTAAATAATTTTAAAATTTGTTGGAGCTAAAATTTTTATTATTTTTTTTTTAAATTACTAAAAAAAATTTTATCTTAATTCAAACATAATTATTAATAATATTATTTCTATAAAATATTATTACTTTTTTTAAATGCATTGCTTAAAAAAATGTTAAAATTATTTTTTACTAAAATTATTGGAAACTATTATTGTTCAAAATTTTTATTTATTATTTTAAAAATTTTATTTTATTTATTTACTAAATTCAAATAAGCTTAGTATTTTATTTAAATGATAATTTCAATTTACTTTATACATAATTGCCAAATTTTAATAAAAAAAAGTAGTTTCACGAAATTTATTGATATTTTCTTACAATAATATTATACAATATTTTTTTTTTTTTTAATTTTGTTAAAATTAAAATTATAAAATAAATCGCATTCAAATTTTAACAAATTAAATATATAAATTTATAATTTTTTTAAAATATAATTTAACTTCAGTATAAAGAAATTTAATTCTTTTTATAAAAAAAAATTAATAATTAAAAACAATTTTATCATTATTTGCTTTTTCATTAGAATTTTATTTTTTTTTTTTTAGTTTAAAATTTTTTAATACAATTATTTGAAATTTAATTTTATATGTAATAGCAATATTTAAATAAAAAGTTTTTATTTATATAAAAAATTCGTTTACATAAAATTTTAAAAATTTTAAATAAAATGAAATTTTAATTATATTTTAATAAAATAATTTTTTTTTTAATAATAATATGTCAATAAAATTTCTAAAGACGCTTATATTTTATTAAAAATTATTTAACATAGTTTAGATATTTATTTATTCAATTAATTCAAATGAGCTTTACATTTCATTAAAATGATATTTTTCATTTAATTTTTATTAAATTTATATTTAACTCTAAAATTTTAATTATTCAATACTTTTTTTTTTATTTTTTCAAATTGTATTTCAGTAAAAATTATAAAAAAATTGTATTCCAATTTTTTTTTTTTTTTTAATTTTGTTAAAATGAAAATTATATAGTAAATCGTATACAAATTTTAAGAGCTGAAATCTATAAATTTATAATATTTTTAATATTTAATTTAACTTCAGTATAAACAAATCTAATTTTTTTATAAAAAAAATTAATAATTAAAAACAATTTTATCATCAATAATCTTTTGATAAATAATTAAAAACAATTTTATCAACAATAATCTTTTGATAAAGATTATTGATGATAAAATTGTTTTTAATTATTAATTTTTATATAAAAAAATTTTTTTTTCAATTTAAAATTTTTTAATACAATTATTTGTTGTTTTATTTGTAGTAGCAATATTCAAATAAAAATTTGTAATTATTCAAAAAATTATTTAAAATAAAATTTTAAAAATTCTAAATAAAATAAAATTTTAATTATATTTTAATAAAATAATTTTTTTTTAAATGATAAAATGTCAATAAAATTTTTAAAGACGCCAATATTTTGTTAAAAATTATTTAAAATGTTTAAAAATTTTTTATTCAATAAATTCGATTTTTTTTTTCTTTTTTTCAATTTAAAATTTTTTAATACAATTATTTCAAATTTTATTTGTAGTAGCAATATTTCAGATAAAAATTTTGTAATTATTCAAAAAATTATTTTACATAAAATTTAAAAAATTCTAAATAAAATAAAATTTTAATTATATTTTAATAAAATAATTTTTTTTTAAATAATTATATGTCAATAAAATTTTTAAAGACGCCAATATTTTGTTAAAAAATATTTAAAATGTTTAAATATTTTTTATTCAATAAATTCAAACTAGCAAATTCCAGCGCTCGAAATTCGAGTGCAACTTCTAGGCAGCTTTATTTTTCAACGTAGCCAATTCACAAACCAACACTTTAATGGTTTATTATTATTGTGAATGAAGATAACAAACTCATTAACAAACACATTAACAAATTTAATAAAACACACATAGCATATGTTTAATTTTATGTATGTGTTAGTAGCAACTTTGAATGCAATTTACTCAAAATAAAGGGAAAAATTTTAAAATCTGTAAGTCTGCAAAACGGCTAAAAAAATACCTTTCAAATAATATACGTTTGGTCAGAATCGGGATAAAACGGTAGAACAAAACATCGGTCACAAGAAATCGCCTAGCCTATTAATATTATAGATGAGCTTTATATTTCATTAGAATGATATTTTTCATTTAATTTTTATTTAATTTATATTTAACTGTACAATTTTAATTTTTCAATAAATTTTCTTTTTATTTTTTTCATATTTTATTTCAATAAAAATTATGAACAAAATCGTATTAAAATTTTATACAAATAAAATTATAAATTTATAAATTTTTTTTAAATTTAATTTGACGTTATAAAAAAATTTCATTAAATTTATAATAAAAATATTTAAATATTTAAATACCATTTCGTTATCAATTTCCTTTCTATTTGATTTTGCTTTATATAAAATTCCTTTTATTTAAATTTTTTTATATAATTTCTAAAAATTTAATTTTAAATGTAATAACATTCAACTACAAAATTTTAAATAATTTTATTTTTTTTTAACCTAAAATATTAAATAATTTTATTAAAACTAATATTATGTTTTAATATAATAAAATTATTTAAAATTTAACTTCAATAAAATTATTAATAATTTGATTTCAATTAAATTATTAAAGGTGTCACAATTTTATTTACACTTTTTAGAGGTGTATTGATATAAAATTATTTCAAATTTTATGTTTCTACACTTATTGATAAAAGTATTTAATAAATTTAAATGAGCTTTATATCTATTTTAAAGTTAATATAAATTAATTTATTAAATTTTTTCATAAAAAAATAAACTTCACTAAAATTTACCGATATTTTTTTTCAATAATATTATATAATATTTTATTTTAATTTTTTTAATTTTATTTGAATACAATTATAAAAAAAAATTATCTTGTTCGAATTAAAAAAAAAATATATATTGTTCAAATTTAAAAAAATTAATTTAAAATATTTTAAATTTAATAACTTTATTATAAAAAAGTCATTAAATTGATAAAAAATAAATTTAAATAATTAAAAACAATTTTATAATTTTTTTTTTAATTTAAATTTGTTATAACACAATTTGTTCAAATTTAATTTTAACTGTAATAGTAAGATTTAAGTAAAAATTTTATAAATAGCTTAGGACCCTTTAGCTTTAACATTAAATAATTTTATTAAAAATAAAAGTTTAATTATATTTCAATATAATTAAATTATTTAAAATTTAACTTCAATAAAATTATTAAGAATCTTATTTCAATAATATTAATTAAAAATGCTATTATTTTATGTTCAACTTTTACAAATGTCTTGCTTGCTACAAAATTATTTAAAACTTTATTTCACTAAATTTATTGAAAACATTAGTTGAAAAAAGTTTTTAATTTTTTTTTAACAATTGTATGTTATTTACTTAATAAATATAAATGCGTTTTATGTGATAATTTTAATTTAATTTGCAAAATGCAAAATTTTAATTAAAAAATATTCTCATTAAAATTTGTTGATACATTGATTCAATAGTATATTTAATAACTTTTATTTTCAATTTAAAAAAACTTTTTTTAATTCTATTTAAAAAAAAAATTACAAAATAATTTTTTAAAAATAAAATCTAAAATTTATATACATATATATTTTTTAATTTAATTTAACTTTATTATAATTAAATTTTTATTTATAAATTTAAAAAATATATATATATATATATTCAGAAAACAATTTTATCATTAATTTCTTTTTTATTTGAAAATTTTTTTATTAAATTTTTTATTTAAAATTTTTTAATACGATTATTTTAAATTAAATTTTAGGTGCAAGATTGACATAAAAAGTTTTTAAATATTTTTAAAATTCTATTGAGCTAAATTTTTTAATAGTTATATCATATTTATACACTATTTAAATTTGAACTTCATTAAGATTATTAATAATTTTATTTTAATAAAATTATTAGAAATGCTATTATTATATTTAACACTTTTAAAAATATTTGTTATAAAATTATTTAAATTTTTATTTCACTAAAATTAATGAAACTATTAGTTGAAAACAAAAAATTATTATTTAAAAAAAAAGTATTTATTTGTTTTATAAATTCAATTTTTATTTAAATGATATTTTTTTTTTCATTTTTGTTTAATTTTAATAAAAAAAATTATTTGTATTAAAATTTAGTGAGATTTTATTTCAATAACACTATTCAATATTTTTTTTTTTTTCAATTATTTAAAATTTTAGTTGACTAAAAATTATAAAGAAAAAATTCATCGTATTCAAATCTTGAAAAATTTAATTTATAAATTTTAAAAATAAACTTATTATAAAAAATTCATTAAATTTATATAAAAAAATAAATAATTAAAAACAATTTTATAAATATTTTTTTTTTTAATTTTTTAATACAATTATTTCATATTTAATTTAACATGAAATAGTAAGATTTAAATAAAAAGTTTTTAAATTACAAAATTAATATTAAACATTAATATTAATAATTTGACTAAAATAAAATTGTAATTAAATAATTAGTTATTTATAGTTCGGTTCGAGATCATGTATAATTTTCTAATACTAGAAAAGATAATACTTAATGCAATGTAAGAGAAATTTGGAAAAAATTGAAGACAGCGCTAGATGGACTAGCTACTTTCGAACAAAGCGACTTGTTCATCTTCAGCATCCTTCTGCCTATTGCTTCAACTCATGCTTAATCAACTATTTAACTCAACATTAGAAAGAAAAGAACATGAGAAATGTTTTTTTTTTTTTTTTCTAACTAACATACAAAACATACGGTCCAATGCAATTGTGATAAATCTGTTAAGATTTCACATGCCATTACAGTTCCCATCTATGGGACGGTTGGCAAAACAAAAAGAGCTTTTTTCACATTACGAGATTTGTAATTGATCAAAGCGATGTTAATGTAGAGAAAGCTATAAATTGGAAAAAACTCTGCTTGTTCGTTCTAACTCTCGTATGAAAAGAAAGAAAAAAAAAAAAAAAACATTTCTCATGTTCTTTTCTTTCTAATGTTGAGTTAAATAGTTGATTAAGCATGAGTTGAAGCAATAGGCAGAAGGATGCTGAAGATGAACAAGTCGCTTTGTTCGAAAGTAGCTACTCCATCTAGCGCTGTCTTCAATTTTTTCCAAATTTCTCTTACATTGCATAAAGTATTATCTTTTCTAGTATTAGAAAATTATACATGATCTCGAACCGAACTATAAATAACTAAATATTATTACAACACAAGATCGACAATACATAAAAACTAACATTGTAATTAAATTTCAATAAAATTTAAATATTTAAGATTTAACTTCAATAAAATTATAAAAATAATTATATTTAAACAAATGTAGTAAAAAAAATATTTACTAAATTGTTTTTAATTATTAAATTTTTTTAATACAATAATTTTAAATTTAATTTTAAATGCAATAGTAAGATTGACATAAAAAGTTTCTAAATAATTTTAAAATGTTTTTGAGCTAAGCTTTTTAATAATTTTAATTAAATAAAATTCTATTTATATTTTAATAAAAATAAAAATATTTCAACTTTAACTACAATAAAATTAAATATAATTTTAATATTACTAGAAATGCTATTATTTTATTTAAAACTTTAAATTATTTAAATTATCATTTCACCCAAAAATATATTTTGGGAAATTACATAAATTTCAAAGGTCGAATAATTCTTAAAATAGTTCATTGGAAAAAAATTTATTATTTAAAAATTTTTATTTATATATTTAATAAATTCAAATTTTATTCAAATGATAATTTTTATTTAAATTATACTCGTAGGTAACTGCAAAATTTTAATAAAAAAATTATTTACATTAAAATTTATTGAGAATTTATTTCAATAATATTATTCAATATTTTTGTTTTTCAATTATTTAAAATTTTTAGTTGATTAAAAATGATAAAGAAAAAATTCATCGTATTCAAATTTTTAAAAATTTAATTTATAAATTTTAAAAATAAACTTATTATAAAAAATTCATTAAATTTATATAAAAAATATGTAAATAAAAACTATTTTAAAAATATTTTTTTTATTTTTTAATACAATTATTTTGTATTTAATTTTACATGAAATTGTAAGATTTAAATAAAAAGTTTTTAAATTAAAAAATTAATATTAAACATTAATATTAATAATTTGATTAAAATAAAATTTTAATTAAATTTCAATAAAATTTAAATATTTTAGATTTAAATTCAATAAAATTATTAAAATAATTATATTTAGAAAAAATGTAGTAAAAAAAAATATTTATTAAATTGTTTTTAATTAGTACTTTTTTAATACAATTATTTTAAATTTAATTTTAAATTCAATAGTAAGACTGACATAAAAAGTTTCTAAATAATTTAAAAATTTTTTTTAGCTAAGCTTTTTAATAATTTTATTAAAATAAAATTCTATTTATATTTTAATACAATAAAAATATTTCAACTTTAACTACAATAAAATTAAATATAATTTTAATATTACTAGAAATACTATTATTTTATTTAAAACTTTAAATTATTTAAATTTTAATTTCATCCAAAAATATATTTTTGGAAATTACATAAATTTCAAAGGTCGAATAATTCTTAAAATTTGCATTGGAAAAAAATTTATTATTGAAAAAGTTGTATTTATATATTTAATAAATTCAAATTTTATTTAAATGATAATTTTTATTTAAATTATACTCGAACGTAACTGCAAAATTTTAATAAAAAAAATTATTGACATAAAAATTTATTGAGAATTTATTTCAATATTATTATTCAATAATTTAAAAAAAAATATTATTTCAAGCTCGAGGTCTGTATTTTAATATATAAAGTTATATTTATTTATTTTATTTTCAATATTTCGCCAACCTCCGACTGACATCTTCAGGAAATAAAAAAGCGAGTAACAATAGTCAAAGTACCAATGCGTATGGACGAATTAACATTTTATATTGCACAATAAAATGTTAATTTGTCCGGGGGTTGGCGTAATATTGAAAATAAAATAAATAAATATAATTTTATATATTAAAATACAGACCTTGAGCTTGAAGCAATAATTTTGTTTTAATTAAAACGCAAAGGTCAAATAAAAATACTCATAATAGAATTATTCAATAATTTGTTTTTAATTTTTTAACATTTTAGTTGAATAAAAATTATAAAGAAAAAATTCATCGTATTCAAGTTTTAAAAAATTTAATTTATAAATATTTCAAATTTAATAAATAATCTTATTATTAAAAATATTATTAAATTTATAAAAAAAAAATTAAAAAAAGAATTAAAAACAATTTTATCAATAACTTTTTTTTAATTAAAATTTTTTAATATAATTATTTTAAATTTAATTATAAATGTAATAGTAAGATTTAAATAAAAAGTTTTTAAACGAAAAAAAATTTTAGCGTAAATATTAATAATTTTATTAAAATAAAATAAAATAAAATAAATTAAAATAAAATAAATAAAATAAAATAAAATTAAAATATTTAACTTCAATAAAATTATAAAAATAATTTTATTAAAAAAAATGTAATAAAAAAAATGTTATTTATAAAATTGTTTTTAATTATTTATTTTTTTTTATAAATTTTTTTTATAAATTTAATGAAATTTTTTATAATGAGGTTAATTATTAAATGTTAAACATTTATAAATTAAATTTTTTTAAATTTGAATATGATGAAATTATTAAAAATGCTATTGTTTTATTTTAATTTTTTTCAAATGTCAAGCTACAAAATTATTTAAAATTTTATTTCACTAAAATTATTGAAAACATGAGTTCAAATAAAATTTTTTAATTGTTAAAAATTTTATTTTATAAATTTAATAAATTCAAATGCGACTTATTTTTTATGTATTCCACTTAAACCTATTATTATATAAAAATTAATTTCACTAAAATTAATCGATAATTTAATATGTTTTTTTTAATTTTCTAAAACTTTATTTGAAAAAATTATACAAAATTTCGATTCACATTTAAACAAAAATTTATCTTTAAATATTTAACGTCATTATAAAACAATCATTACATTAAAAAAAATAATTATAATTAAATTGATCAATTTTAAGATCAATATCTTTTTTTAATTAAAGGTTTTTAATTAATTTTTATTTATCAAAATTTTTCAATACAATAATTTTTATATTAACTTAAAATATGATAGTAAGATTTAAATAAAAAAAATTTGAAATAATATACAATAATTTTAAAATAGTTTTAGCTAAAATTTCAAATTATTTTATTAAAGTAAAATTTTAATTTATTTGGTTTAAAAAGAATTATTTAAAATTTAATTTCAATAAAATTATTAACAATTATATTATAGTAAAACTCTTAAAGACACGAATATATTTTTTTATAAATTAAACATTTATTTCATTAACGTTAATAAAAATTTTATACTAATTTTTTTCAATAAATTTTTTTTTTAGATTAGACGTTTTCAAAAAAATTAAAAATTTTGAAAAATTTTTAAGTTCAAAAAAGCATTATAAAAAATTAAAAAAAAAAATAAATGTATAAATAATAATATTTTTTTTTATTATAAAATATCAAAAACAATTTTATCAATACTAGCAGATTCCAGGGCTCGAAATTCGAACGCAAATTCTAGGAAATTTTAGTTTTTCATTAAATAAAGACCCTAAAAGTATGCTAATCAATTATAGCCAATTCACATATCAACACAAAAAACATACTAATTTTTATTACAAACACATTAACAAATTTAATAAACACACACATAGCATTGTATAATTTTATGTATGTGTTAGTAGCAAATTTAAAAAATCTGTAAATCTGCAAATCGGCTAAAAAGAAATACCTTTCAAATAATATACGTTTGGTCTAAATCGGGATAAAACGGTAGAAAAAAACATTAGTCACAAGAAATCGCCTAGCCTATTAATATTATAGATATTATCTTTTTAGTGAAAAATTTTTTGTTAATGCAATAAATTAAAAATTTAATTTTAAATCCGGCATCCAATTAACTGTAATACTCAGTTAGTTAACTGGAATTTTAATTTGAAAGATTTTTTCTAGTTTTTTTCACTTTCACAACAAAAAATATATTATTCGGAGATTAACAGAAAAAAATATTGTATTCTAAAATTTGAAAATATATAAACTAGAATCGTAAAAATTTCAAGCGAAATTCTCGTAAAATTTCTAGTTTTAATTAAAAATTCAATTATTCAGAATTTTCGATTATCCGGAATGCTTTGGGAACAGGGCTTTTACTGTAATACGATTAAAGAAAAGCTTTTTACATAATTATTTCAGCTAACATGTTAATTAAATTTTTTTTTTTTTTTTAATTTATTTTCGTTCAACAAAATAAACTTTTTTAATCTTATTTCCAATAAAATTAATAAAAATGCTGCTATTTTATTAAAAATAAATAAACGCTTATTAAAAGAAATACTAGCAGATTCCAGCGCTCGAAATTCGAGTGCAATTTCGAGGCAACTTTATTTCTCAACTTAGCCAATTCACAAACCAACACTTTTTTGGTTTATTATTATTGTGAATGAAGATAACATACTCATTAACAAACACATTTAATAAAACACACATAGCATATGTATAATTTCATGTATGTGTTAGTAGCAACTTTAAATGCAATTTACTCAAAATAAAGGAAAAAAATTAAAAATCTGTAAATCTGGTGAACAGCTCAAAGGAAATACCTTTCAAATAATATACGTTTAGTCAAAATCGGTATAAAACGGTAGAACAAAACTTCGGTAACAAGAAATCAGCTAGCCTATTAATATTATAGATAAAAATTTTATTTCAAATTATTTAATTTAAAATTTTAAAGTCATTTCAAAAAATTTTTATTTAAATATTTTTATTATATTTCTTTATTCTTTAATTTCTTCATTAAAAAAAACAGTTCATTTATTATGCATAAGTAATTTTATTTAAACAAAACATAAGGAAACGTAAAGAAAGATAAGTAATCAAAACTGAAAACATTTTAAATATTTATAAATTGACATAAAATTGTCTTATTCAACAAATTATTAAATGAATGACATTTTATCAATAACAAGGAAAACTACTTTACATAAGGAATCATGACTTTAAACAATACGATTGTTAACAACTTCTTGCTCTTCCAAATTCTGCATAACTAATAATAATGTTTGAAAAAGTTATAGAAAACATTTGCAAAAACTAAAACAAAATTTTGTAATTTATAGTTTTAATTTAGAATTACTTAGTTAAAGTTGACCACATTCATTTATTTGTCATATAAATCATCTGAAATACGAAGAGCATAGAAATATGTACAAAATCAAACCTACAACATGTAAAAAAAAAACCCATTTAAAATGTACTCCATTTCAACAATATTGTACTTAAATATTTTACAAGTGTCTCCAAAAATTATGTTTTACTTGTATGGATGAGTTTCATAAGTATAGTTTGTGTTTGTGTGAATGGCGTTGTGTATGGTATAAATTCATGTATAAATAATACTCTTTAGTATACGTCTTTAGTGTATGTAGTCAATGGCATGTTTATGTGTATGTGTGTGAATGCAAGGCTATATACTGGCTACAAAGATTCCTCTGGCATTGTGTCAATTAATTAACACTTTAAAAGTGACAGAAATTTTACCAGGGAGAGAGAGAGAGTGAAGCAAAAAAAATGTGATATAAAGAGACATACACAGTCAATAATGGATGGCACAGAGTGAGTGAGATGCCAGGAAGGATGTAGAAAATGTAAATTATTGTTATTAAGTAGAATATGGTTTCGTAAAATTACTCACACACATCAAAGACATATAAATTATTTTAAAGAAATTTGTATGGCGTTTTTATGGGAAACATTTTAATCCTTATTAAGTGTTTACAGGAAGAATTATATAAAAAGCTGTTGAAATTAAGATTTCTTGTTGCTTTTGTGTACGCAAAAATTTATATTTATATGAATATGTGTATATTTCTTAAAAGCACAGATAAAGGTCTTAAGAGATATATGGAAATATATGTATTTTTTTTCAACTGATTTATGTATTTTAAAAGATGTTTTTAAAAGTTTTCCTATTGTTGGTAAATCTAAATGAAAACAATTATTTCAGGCTACATTGACATATTACGAATACAGTCTTAGATAACAGCAGAAGGACTTTACGAAGATTAAGGTTCTATAAATTATTACACTAAGACTAAAGTCGTATACTAAGACTCATATCATTGTATCAGATATAAGTTTTTGTATAATACTTTAGTTTTTGTCTTGTAATAGAGTTTATTCTTAACATAACTCTTTAGGGTTAGTATAAAACTTTAGTCTTAGTATAAGACTTTGGTCCAGTATAAAACTTTAGTCTTAGGGTTTTAATTTAAGAATAAGGTTTTAATTTAAGGTTTTAATTTAAGTATTTTAAGTATAAGACTTTGTGCCTTAGTCTTAGTATAAGACTTTCGGATTTATAAGGCTTTAGTGTATACGCCTCTAGTCTTAGTATACAAAAATAATATCTATAATATTAATAAGCTAGGCGATTTTTTGTTACCGATGTTTTGTTCTACCGTTTTATCCCGATTTTGACCCAACGTATATTATTTGAAAGGTATTTCTTTTTAGCTATTCACCAGATTTACATATTTTTTAATTTTTTCCTTTATTTGGAGTAAATTGCATTTAAAGTTGCTACTAATACATACATAAAATTATACATGCTATGTGTGTGTTTATTAAATTTGTTAATGAGTTTGTTATCTTCATTCACAATAATAAAAATAAACCAAAAAAGTGTTGGTTTGTGAATTGGCTAAGTTGAAAAATAAATTTGTTTAGAAATTGCACTCGAATTTCGAGCGCTGGAATCTCATAGTTAGCATTAATCTTGGTATAAAACCTTAGTAATGGTATAAGACTTTAGACTTACTACACAACTATATTATTAGTATAAGACTGTAGTCTTCCCATAAGATCTTAGTCTTGATGCAAGACTTTAAGCCTTGGTATAAGATTTTAGAGTTAATATAATATAAGTCTTAGCAGAAAACATTAGACTTAGTATTACCCTTCAGTCTTAGCATAAGACTGCAATCTTACTTCCAGGCTTTAGTCTTTGCTCTTAGTATAAAGAGTTAATCCTAGTTGAAGACTTTAGTTTTGGTATAAGACTTGAGTATATTGCAATAATATAAGATTTAAATCATGGTATATGACTTTAGTTTTGTTATAAAACCATGATTATAGTATTAATCTTTAGTGTTAGTATAAGAATTGAGTCTCAGTATAACAGTTTATGGTTAGTACCAGACCTTACTTAATCTTAGGATAAGACTAGTATTTCACTTTAGTCTTGATATAAAGGGGTTTTTCAATAAGAGCGCTACAAAAGTTTTGAAATAAAACAAAAACGGTTTTGGATATCAATGAAATTCTTTATTCCTGTGAAAGTACGTTCGATGCCATTGTGTATGTAAATCGATCTCTTTTGCATGGCCACCACGGGCACGCTTGCAGAAGTCCAGACGCTGAACCCAATTTTCGACGGTTTTCAAGCATAAATCGGCCGATACTGCTGCAATTTCATGTTCGATATTCGTACGAAATTCATCAATCGTCGCTGGCTTGTTGGCATAGACCATAGACTTGACGTGACCCCACAGGAAATAGTCCAACGATGTCAAATCGCACGACCGAGGCGGCCAATCGACTGGACCATTTCGTGAGATAACACGTTCTCCAAACTTGGTTTCCAATAAACTGATTGTGACATTCGCTGTGTGGCTTGTGGCGCCGTCCTGTTGGAACCACATGTCCTCCAAGTCCATATCATCCAATTGGGGCCAAAAATATTCGGTTATCATTGAACGGTAGCGATTCCCATTCACAGTAACGTGCCGGCCTTGATCATCACGGAAGAAGTACGGCCCAATGACGCCGCCGGCCCATAAACCGCACCAAACCGTAATTTTTTCGGAATGCAATGATGACTCATGGAGTAAGTGTGGATTGCTGTCTGACTAATAACGCATATTTTGTTTATTGACGAAGCCATTCAGCCAGAAATGAGCCTCATCGCTGAAGATGATTTTTCGATGAAAGTCCGAATCATTTTCAAGTTGCTCAGCCCAATTCACGAACATACCACGCTTCTGGTGGTCAAACGGCTTCAGTTCTTGCATCAATTTGATCTTGTAAGGATGTGGGCCAAGATCTTTTCGCAAAATTCGCCAGAACGACGTCACAGAGATGCCCAATGCTTGAGAACGACGTGTGAGAGACACATTTGGGCTTTCTTCAACTGAAGCCTCAGCGGCAGCAATATTCTCGACACTACGGGCACTTCTTTGTCTCACTGGCACGGGAACATTTTGTACTGTGCCTGTGGATTCAAATTTTTCCACTAGACGCTCAATTGTTGATCTGCTAGGACGATTATGACGACCATAAATTGGACGTAGCGCTCTTAACGTTGAGGCCACTGACTCCGAATTTCGGTAGTAAATTTTAATAATTTCGACTCGTTGTTGGCTCGTATATCTTTCCATCATGAAATGCCAAACCTTACTGAAGAGAAATGTCAAAAGAGCGGCAAGAAATATGGCGTCGTTTGCTGTTCCTGTCTTTCCACTTTTGTAGCGTCCCTGTTGAAAAACCGTTTATGTAAGATCTTGAGATAAAACTCTGGCCTGAAGAAATAGAAATTTAGTCGTATTAGACCTTAGTTCTCGTGTAAGACTTCAGTGTTGGTATAAGACTTTAATCTTAATGCAAGATTTTATTCGGAGAATACGATTTCAGTATTAGTATAAGACTTCAGGCCAAGTATAAGAGATCAGTCTGAGACTTCGGGCTCAGTATAAAACTTCAGTCTTAGTATAAGACTTCAGTTTTAGTATAAGACTGTAGTTTTAGTGTAAGAATTTTGTCCTAGTCGTTCGTCATACTTCATAACACTCGATATAAGACTTTTGTTTTAGTATAAAACTTTAATCTTTGCATTAGACTTTAGTCTCAGTATAAGACTTCAGTCTTAGTATAAGACGTTGCCCTTAGTATAAGACTTTAGTCTCAGTATAAAGCTTTAGTCTGTACATACGATTAGTATAAGACTTTATCGTTAGTATAATAGTCTGAGTATAAGACTTTAAACTTAGTATAAGACTTTAGTGGTAGTAAGATACTCAGCGCAAGACTTCAAACTTAGTATAAGAATTAAGTCTTAGTATAAGTCTTTAGTCATAGTTTAATTCTTATAATAAGAACTTAGTCTCAGTATAAGACTTTCAACCATTGGTAGTAGTAGTAGTAGTCTTCGTATAAGACTTCAGTGTTAGTACAAGACTTTAATCTTAGTACAAGACTTAGTCTTTGTATAGTATAAGAATTCAGTCTTAGTATAAAACTTTAGTCTTAGAACACGATTGCAGTCTTAGTATAAGACTTCAGTCTTGAGACTTAAATCATAGTATATGACTTTAAGCGCCCCGGTAGGTGAGTAGGTATGGTGCTCGCCTATCATGCGGGGGTCGTGGGTTCGATTCCCACCAGAGGCTTTGGTCTGTCGGTAAAAAAAAAAAAAAATAAATAAAAAAAAAAAAAAATAAAAAAAAAAAAAAAAAAACTAGACAAATTAGAATCTGCAAACAATCCACTTGGCTTCGCGGAACTAGGCTTAAAAAAAACAAAAAAAAAAAAAGGTATATGATTTCAGTCTTAATATAAGACTTCAATCTCAGTATAAAACTTCAGTCTTAGTATAAGACTTAAGTATAAGAATTTAGTCTTAATTTAAGTCATTCGTCATAGTTTAAGTTTTATACTAAGACTTTAGTCTTATACTAAGTATTAGTCTTAGCATAGTCTTATAAGACTTTTGCTTTAGTATAAGGCTTTCATCTTTGCATAGGCTTTAGGCTTAGTATAAGACTTTAAAACCTAGTATATGACTTTAGCAGTTGTAAAAGACTTTAGTCCTGGAAAAAGACTTTGGTTTAAGACTTCTGTTTCTGTTTCTGTATAACAGTATAAGGCTTTCGTTTTAGTATAAGGATTTAGTCTTTTGTATAAGACTTTATCCTTAGTATAAAACTTTAGTCTTAGTATAAGACTTTCGTCTGTGCATAGCCTTAGTATGAGACATTATGCTAGTATAAGATTTCATTCTTAGTATACGATTTTAGTTTTTGTAAGATTTTAATCTTAGTATAAGACTTTAAACTTAGTACAAGACTTTAGTAGTAGTATAAGTGATTAGACATAGACTAACAGCTTAATCTTAGCATAAGACTTTAGTCTCAGTGGGAAACTTAAAACGTTAGCAGTAGTAAAAAACTTTAGTCTTAGAAAAATACCTTAGTATAAGACTTTTGTCTCTGCATAAGACTCTAGTCTTAGTATAAGATTACTCCTAGTATAAGGCTCAGTTATTTAGTATATAGTTTTAGTTTCAGATCTTAGTTTTTTTATAAAACTTTTAGTCTTAGTATAAGACAACTCCTAGTGTAAAACTTAGTTATTAAATATTTAGTTTAGTTTCAGATCTTAGTTTTTTATAAAACTTTTGTGTCTGCATAAAACTTTTGTATTAGTATAAGACTACTCCTTGTATAAGACTTAGTTATTTAGTTTCAGTTTTATTATAAAATTTATATTATAAAACAAGTTTTGTCTCTGTTTTCATTTTTAGTCTTAATAAGAGAATTTTGTTATGAAACCTCTCTCTTAGTATAAGAATTTTTTCTTAATGTAGAATTTAGTCTTATTATAAGACTTTAATCGTTGGTATTAATATATAACATTGTATCAGATTTTTCTCTTCGTATGCGACTTTTGTCTTTGTATAAGATTTTTGCTTTTCTACAAGACTTTAGTCTTAGTTTAGCACTTCATTCTTATAATAACACTTTAGTGCCAGTATATGCCCAGATATATGACTACGATAAAACTCTTTTACTCAGACTACAGTCTATTGTCTACAGTTTTACATTTAAATATCCATCGCACATAAATTTAAAAACCACATATCTAAAAAATTTGTATATTCAATTTAATATATGTCACACATTAACGGGTCGCACGTTTCACATTTACTGTATGCACCTTGCATTTTACATTGTTGTTATATGACAACAAATAAAAGAAATATAAAACACAAGCATATGATTTATGACAAAAAATTGTGACAAACATTTTTCTTATAAATCTTCAAGGTAAAAAATGTGAAACAGAAGAAACCTCAATTCCAAAAGAAAAACAAAAACCATAAACATTTAAAAAATATTCATGTCAACTGGTTTTTCATTTTATAAGAGAATAGGTTATTGTAACCATTACTTATATGTACCACAGAAATTACTTTCAACACATTTCAAATATTTTTTTTTTTTATTTTTACACGAGGAAAAATTAAACAATTTTTTTTTATTTTTTTTTTATTAAGAATAATAAATAAAATGTAGATTTCTCAAAGGATTTCACATATCATGTGTAAGAGTAATTAAATGGAAATAACCTCGACCGAATTTTTTTGTTTTTTTTTTTTTTTTTTTTTTTTTTGTTTAACATTAAATTTATACCTGTTTGGTAATATTTATTTCGATACGTTTTGAATATAAGTATAAAGATTAGTTTTTATTATTTCGCATAAAAACACTCGATATAATTTCCGCTTCCTTTTTTGATATGTTGAAAAAATGAAACATAGATCTAGAAAATAGAAACCAACACAACCAAAAAACCAATAAACAGAAAACCAAAAATCTGTGTATACTGAATTATACAAAAAAAAAAAAATGTGTGAAAAATAAAACGTCAACACGTATAAACTTGTGAGCCTTCGCACACAATATCTTACGCTCACATTTTGTACCCTCTTCGAGTATTTATTTGAAATCTAGCTGCCCTAAAAGTGTGCTATACTTTGTAAACAGAAAAAACATGCTTCACACAGCTTGCTTTCGCCAATTTACACAAAACACCAACACTCGGTCGCCTGCTGTAGCAGCAACAATAGCAAATAGCAGCTGAAGAAAAAACCTCGAAAAAAAAGGAAATTGTTGGCATTTTATGACTTTTATTAATATTTTTTTGTTTCGGCATTACTTTGGGTTTTTTTGTTACTGCTACTATAGCCTTTGGTCAAATATACAAAGGAAAAAAATTATTTGTCAGAACTCTCACGCACAGGAGATACACTCATGGCAAACTGTTCGGAATTAAATGATGAAAGTAATGTTGCCTTTAAATACCTAAAATTCTGCAGAAATATTCTTATACCAAGACTAAAGTTTTATAAAGTCTTATATCAAGCACAAAGGTCCATACCAAGAATAAAATATTTTATAAAGACTAAAAAAGTGTTATACTAAAACGAAAGCTTTATACTAAGACAAAAGTTGTAAACTAAAACTAAATTCTTATATTTAGACAAAATCCTTACACTGATAAAAGTGTATGCTAAGACAAAAATCTATACTAAAACAAAAGTCGTATACTAAGCCAAGGTCTTATATTAAAACAAAAGTTTTATACTAAGATAAAAGTCGTACAATAAAACAAAAGTTTTACACTAAAACAAAATTCGAATACTAAGGCAAAAGACTTATACTAAGACAAAATTTGTTTACTACGATTAAACCCTTATACTAAAACAAAATTCGTATAACTAAGTCAAAAGTTTTATAGCCAAACGTCTTATATTAAGACTAAAGTCTTACACTAAGAAAAAGTCGTAGCTTGTACTAAGATAAACCTCTTATACTAACAAAAATGTTGTACACTAATAAGTATGCTAGGACAAAAATCTTTTATTAAGACTAAAGATTTATAGCTAGACAAGTCTTATGCTAAGTCATCTACTAACACTAAAGCCTTATCTCTTTCAGACCTGGCTATACCGAGTGAAATCTGGTTTAAGGTGCTTCAAATATAAATACATTTTTTCTGATTTTTTTTTACCGGTATTCAGTAATTGTGCGGTCTCTTGCGTACTCTTTACACAAACGAGAATTAGAAAAAGAAAGTAGACTTCGCTGAAAAGAATTTTCATATTGATGGTTTTATAATGACTAGAATCATTTTCCTACTCAGGTCTGAAAGAGTTATAAGAATAAAGTTTTATATTAAAATAAAAATCGTATACTAATGCCGTTTTCTTTTCTGACAAAAAATGACGCCCTTTTTTTGCCCTTTTTTCGAAAAGTGTATTTTTTTCTATATATTCTGAATTAAGAGCAACCTTATCTTTATATCAATCGAAAGGTCTCAAAGTCGAGCCCTCATAAATCACATAAAATTCGAGCCATTGACTTCTTTCAGGGCATAGTGGGAGAATATTTCCTCATTGCTCCCCTTTTTTGAATATTTTCACCCTATGACTTCCAAGAGGATGATAATCAATTTTTTTTTGTATTTATGAACACAGCACTTTCAGACCTTTCGATTAATAAAAATACACTTTTCCAAAAGAGGGCAAAAAAAGGGCGACATTTTTTGTCAGAAAAGAAAACGGCATAACACTAAAGATTTATACTAAGACAAGAGACTTATACTAAAGTCTTATACAGAGAAAAAATTCTTTTAGCACAAAGGTCATATACTAAACCTAAGACATTATACTAGAACTAAGTCCTTGATAAAAGTCGTATACTAATACATAGTAAAATTTTATACTAAGACAAGAGTTTTATGCAAAAGTTTTATACTAACAACAGAATAATTAACTTAGAAAAAAGTTTTATTTTTGCCACAAAGGTCTGATATTAAACTTAAGGTATTATACTGCAACTAAACTCCTACACTAGAATAACATTCTATTACGACAGAAGTCTTATATTAAGACTAAAATTTTATATTACGCCAAAAGTCTTACAATAACACGAAAGTCTCATACTACAACAGAGGTGTTATACCAAGTGGTATTTTAAGAATAAGACAAAAGTCGTACATAAAGACTAAAGTCTTATACTAAGTCTTATAAAAAGTGTTATAATAAGACAAAGACTTATACTAATACAAACACTTTATACTAAGACCAAAGACTTATACTAAAATAAAAGCCTTACACGAAGCCAAAAGTTGTATACTAATACGTCTGCTAAGAAAAAAAGCCTTACATTAAGAGTAAAGTTCCGATACTAAGACAAAAGTCTTGTATGTACTACGTAATGTACTAATACTAAAGCCTTATAATAAGGCTAAATATTAATATCAAGAAAAAAGTCGTATAAGAAGACAACAGCTTTATACTAGGAAACAACTAAGAAAAAAGTTACGACAAAAGTCGTATTTGGTATATGACTGACGTGTTATACTACAACTGAACTCTTATACTAAAACAAAAGTCTTATATTACAACTAAAGTCTTACATAAAGACTGAAGTATTAGACTAAGACTAAAATTTTATGGTAGGACTAAACTGTTATAATACGACTAAATAAAGTCTTCATTAAGACAAAAGTCTTATACTAAAAAAAAAAACTTTTATATTAAACTATATACTATGTTGTATATTAAGAGAAAAATGTTATACTAAGAGAAAAATTATGTACGAATACATAAGTCTTATAACAAAAAAGTCTTACACGAAGACAAACGTTTTCTAAGAACACGAAAATATTATACAAAAGGCAGAAGTTTTATACCAAGTGGTATAAGACAGAAGGCGTTTACTAAGATTAAAATTTTGTGGTAAGAAAAGAGTCGTATACTAAAGTCTTATACCAAGAAAAAATTTATTTACTGTTTATATCACGACTAAACTCTTGTAACTAAAACAAAAGTATTATATAACGAAACCAAAGACTTATACTGCGACTGAAGTTTTATGCGTAACTATTACCAGACTAATGTCTTATACTAATACAAAAGCAAAAGTGTTATAATAAGACAAAACTCTTAAACTAATACTAAATTTTAGATATATAGTCTTAGTTTTGTATTAATATGTATGCTAAGAAAAAAGTCTTACATTAAGACTAAAGTTCTTATACTAAGACAAAAATCGGATACTACGTAATGTACTAAGACCAAAGTTTTATATCAAGAAAAAAAGTCGTATAAGAAGACTAGAGTTTTATACTGAGAAAAAAATGCCATAAAAGACAAAAGTATTACACTAAAACAAATTCTTATACTAAAATAAAGGTCTTATACTAAACCAAAAGTCTTATACAAAACTCCTATACTAAACAGAAGTCTTATACAAAGGCAAAAGTTTAATACTAAGTTGCATACTAAGAGAAAAATGTTATACTAAGACAAAAGTCTTATAAGAAAAAAAGTCTTACACGAAGACATACGTTTTCTAAAAACAAGAAACTATTATACAAAAGGCAGAAGTTTTATACCAAGTGGTATAAGACAGAAGGCGTTTACTAAGATTAAAATTTTGTGGTAAGAAAAGAGTCGTATACTAAAGTCTTATACCAAGAAAAAATTTATTTACTGTTTATATCACGACTAAACTCTTGTAACTAAAACAAAAGTATTATATAACGAAACCAAAAACTTATACTGCGACTGAAGTTTTATGCGTAACTATTACCAGACTAATGTCTTATATTAAGACTGAAGTGCTATACTAAGATTGAAGTCCTATACTTAGACTGAAGTCTTTTACTATGACAAAAGGCTTTCAATAATACTACAGTCTTTATTCTGACTCATTAACTGAGAAAAAATGTTATTTTTTCACATAGGTCTGATACCAAACTTAAGGTCTTATACTGCAACTAAACTCCTACACTAGAATCACCTTCTATTACGACAGAAGTCTTATATTAAGACTAAAGTCTCGTACTAAAACAGAGGTGTTATACCAAGTGGAATTTTAAGACTAAAGTTTTATAGTAAGACAAAAGTCTTATATAAAAAATAAAGTCTTACACTAAGTGTTATAAAAAGTGTTATAATAAGACAAAGTCTTATACTAATACAAAAACATTATACTAAGACCAAAAACTTATACTTAAAAAAATCCTTACACGAAGCTAAAAGTTGTATACTAATAGTATGCTAAGAAAAAAGCCTTACATTTAGACTAAAGTTCTTATGCTAAGAAAAAAGTCGTGTACTAAGTAATGTTCTAATATAAGGCCTTATAATAAGACTTAATATTAATATCAAGAAAAAAAAGTCGTATAAGAAGACTAGAGCTTTATACTAAGAAAAAAAATTCCGCAACCAAGAAAAAAAGTTGCGACAAAAGTCGTATTTGGTATATGACTGACGTGTTATAGTACAACTGAACTCTTATACGAAAACAAAAGTCTTATATTAAGACTGAAGTATAAGACAAAGACTAAAAAAGTTTTATACTAAACAGAAATCTTATACAAAAGAAAAAGTCTAATACTAAGTTGTATACTAAGAAAAAAATGTTATAAGAGAAAAGTTATGTACTAATACAAAAGTCTTATAAGTTTTATAAGAACACTAAAATATTATACAAAGACAGAAGTTTTATACCAAGGGGTATAAAACAGAAGATAAAGATTAAAATTTCCTACTAAGAACAGAGTCTTATACTAAAGTCTTACAACAAGAAAAAATTTCTTAACTATTAAACCACGACTAAACACTTGTTCTAAAACAAAAGTATTATATATCGAGCCTAATAAGTCTTACACTGACACTGAAATTTTATGCCTAGCTATTACTAGACAAATGTCTTATACTAAGACTGAAGTCCTATACCTATATTAGGATTGAAGTCTTTTACTATGACAAATGGCTTCTAAGACTGAAGTCTTTATTAAGATTGAAGTCTGTATTATGACAAAAACGCTTGTCTGTTAGATTTGAAGTCATTTTTTAGACATATTGCAATTAATACTGTAATTAATATGCGATTTTTTAATTTTGTTTCAATGGGCGTGGTAGAGAAGAAAGCATATATTTCAAAAATTCAACTACACTGTATTCTTAATCGGACCGGTTTCTGGCATTTCAGTCTTAATCAGCAATTTATTGAACATTGTGATAATTGTTTTGTTATAATTGAATAGATTGTTTCTATATGAAATTTTTCTACTTAGGGCGACCGTGAGGTTTGAACCTGCATCTATCTCACATACACTCGCACTTGCACTTTTTGGTCAGCGCTTTAACGCACTCACCTAAAGTCAGGCCTACGAGCAGTGTGGTTAAGAAGCAGTTTTCATACCATACAGCTTTTACTTCGTATTAATTTTACTAAGTCTTATACAAAAGTCTTATACTGCGACGAAACTTAAATTTCATATGAAAACTACAGCCTTATACTAATAGTCTTATTGCAATGACTACAATTAATCCAGTCTTTTTCTCCTTCATTTATTCACTGAACTTTTTCTTCATTTCAAGCACTTTTTACAGTTTTTACGTTCTGTGAATAAAATTTTTGAGTGTCAATATCCTATAGAACATGATGGCTGTTTTTGCTCTGAAGTTTATATTTTTTTTATATTTATTTTGTTTTTTTTTTTTTTGCTCGACCATAACATTGTTGCCGCTGCTGCTGCTTCGAATAGTAGTTCATGAATTTTTGATCACATTTGATTGTGGGTTTTTTTATGCTGTTATTATTCCTTTTACATGTATTACTTTGAGGTTTTAAATATTTTATTGGGTTTAAATATTTATAAATACGAATAAGTGATAAAGAAAAAACCCAACATTTCTCAAAGGCAACATATTTTCATATCAAAATGTAAATGTTGTGTATTTAGCAAACAGAGATAAAAAAACGAGGAGATTTTAAAAGAATTGTTTTCTAAAGAAATTCTTATATTTCCTTTTCGATAAGTATAAATAACTTAATAAGGTGTTGAGAACAAAGTTCTTAAGAATTGTTAAATTTCATAGAAAAATACTTAATTTATGGAAAAATAATAATAAAGGAAATTTAATCATAGATATTAAGGTTTTAAAAAAAAAAGATTTAGAAATAATATATTTGTATATGTGTAACGAATAAATTTTTCTTTTGGGCAGCAATATATTTTTTCTTTTTTTTTTTTAATGTGTGAAAAGTAGTCCTGAAATTATTAAACCAATAAGCCGATTATAATTTTATGTTTTGTTTGTTGATTATTTAACCAAAATGCAACCGAAAAAATTTTAAACAAATATTGTTATAATATGATAATTTCCAAACCATGTTTATGACTCATTACAAATCCTAATAAATTTAAGATTACTATAACAATTATTTATTATTAGGTCAATTGGGATTTTCTGTTTTTTTTTTAAATTGATATTTAACCACAAGTTATTTTAAAAAAAACAACTTTTTAAACATCTCTTAGAAGAAAATTTCTTATTTTGTTTTTTTGAGAAATTATTAATGTCTAAAAATTTTCCCATCTTAAAATAAAAATGACTAACATGTCAAAAACAAAATAGAAAACCAAGAAGATAATTCCAAATATCACAATTATTATTATTTATTTTTGTTTCCTTTTTTTCAAGATAAGAAAAATAATATTTCTTCAAGCAACTGAAATGTTAAAGGAAATGAAACAGAAATATAAATATAAAATCAAAATGAAAATCAAAATAACAATCACAATCACAATCAACAAAAACTTTTAGTGAAATATTTCATTTTGTTTGAATAGAATATATAATAATATTTTCCATAACAAAAAGCCAAACAGGAAAATATATTCAGTACTGCAGCAGCAGGCATGAATGAGAGATTATAGCAAAAGATTGTATTTAAAATATCAAATATTTATCTTAAAGAACTTGACATGGCACAACAATCATCCATACTGTAAACAGACATTTGTACACAAAAACGTGCACGCGCATACAGGGACTTACACTTAAAATGGAACACAAAACTAAAAACTCTTAGGTACCGGTAAGTTGAGACAATCAATTCCTTTTCTCAATCGTTGCGTGAAACGATGCCAATTTCGTATTTGGTCGTAGTTAAAAATGTTACATCCGATATTCAAAAATTGATTATTGACCGAAAGCAAAATTTAAAACGTCAAAGTAAAATTGCAATAATTGTTAATAAATAAACCATGTGTAAAATAAAAACAAATAAGAAAATTCTAGTCGGGGTAGACCGACAAATTAGATATAGAAAATAAGCATAAACCAAATTTGAGTGGCACTGTTATTAACTTTTTTGCGTTCAGATATGAAAAACTTGATATCGGATGCAATATTCATATGGGGACTTGGTCGAAAAATTAACCGATCCTGACTATATTTGCAAAATCATATACAAACCAAATTTGAGAAAAATCTGTGCAATATTTTTATTTTTTTATAAATTTAAGTGAAGATCGCGAATCAGCTTTATATGGGGGCTATGACTAAGAATTGTCCTATAGGCAGAGTTCAGAAAAAAACACACACTGAATAAAAAAACTCGTACATATATGTAAACAAACATAACTTAGACCAACACACACATATTTTTATTTTCATATCAATTATGTTTGTTTTTAAATTTTCTTCGGTGCCCAACACAACCATGACTGTGTTCGTTTTAATATTTCGTTATTTACACGAACATGAACCGATTTTCAACGATTTCAATAGCGTTCATTATATGGCTGATGGCAGCTTATATACTAAATTTCATCAAGATATTTTCATATTTGCGACCTGCAGTTTGATAACAAAGTTTACATGGACATACAGACGGATGGACGGACACCGCTAAATCGACTCGAGAAAGTGATTCTGAGTCGATCAGTATAATAAAAGAATAGTCTAAGTCACATATTTATAGTATTTACAAATACCACACATAGTGGTATAGGATATCAAAAATATAACCTTATAAATTGGTATAAATGATAAATTTTGCAGTAAACTTACATTTAAACTTTTATTATTTATTCTAAACATCCCAAAAAAACAGCAGCATTTCAGTTGAATCCAGCAGATTTAATTTTCTTTAAACACACATTGAAATTTATAAGAACACACATTGAAATTTATAAGTATTCTCTTTCAATTTAACTTATATTATTAACAAATTCTATTGATTCTGATTTATTTGAATTGATGATTTCTTTTAATTTTATTTTATATATTTTATATATTCCAAATTTTTTTTAAACTTTTGTACCATTAATACAAATTTTACATTTTATTTTTATTTAATATTTTGTATCATTAATTTTTATCTATTTTTTCGTAATTCTAAAAATTTTGATTAATTTTATTTTTGTTCGCTTTATTTTTTATTTAAATACTTTTTATTATAAAATTAAGTTTTCATTTAGCTTATTCCAATTTTTAATTTTCTACTGGCCTCAAACCAATTGCTCACTTATTTTTTCCAACTGGCTCTTCAACACAAAACATAAACAATGAAATTGCAAAAAATTTTGCAAACATATTTGCTTTAATTGAAATACACTTTAACCATACATTTTCAATTTGATTTTTTGATATTCATTGAATTTGAATACTCTATTTTATGTTGATAACAAAATTTAAATTATTTAATAATATTAACACTGTAAATAATTAAAAATAACACTCTAAGTAAGTAACACAAACTACTAGCGACTATTTGCAAAAGAAAACTAAATGATGTTGCTCACCTCTTTGGTGAATTAAGGAGTGGTGAAATTATAGACATGGTTTGATTCGCCTCTATGAAGACAGAGTTGTAGTACTTATTTTAATGTACGATTCTAAAATTTTAAATAATTCCTTTCCAAATGAAAATCAGCTTTATTGCCAGATTTTTGTATTTTTTTTTTCTTTTATAACTATTTACAGTAGAACTAAGTTAATTCAATTATTTTATATGTTATTTTATAGTTTAAGCTTATGAAAGGTCTTATCGTATTTGATTATTATTAATGTATATATATTAGGGTGGGTCGAATTAGCAAACGATATTGCGCCATCGATTTTTCGATAGTTTTTGGCATGAGGAAAAAAGTTCCACTACGACATATCATTTTCGACGCGTCCAAATTTAAATTTTTTGAATTTTTCTCCACTTTTATTTTTAAGGTTTTTTAGCAGTAATAAAATATATCGGCTGATTTAATTTTTTTTTTAATATTACCTTTCCAGGTGAAATTGTAGTTTTTTCAAAGGTTTTGGACGAGCTTTTGTCGAAAAATCGGCATTTTTTACGCGTTATTTTTTAGTGGCTACACCCCGATTTTTTTAATTTTTTTGGAGGGGATAAGGGGCTTTTGAGGTGATTTAGGAGAAATAATTTTTTTATAGCGGCCGAGCCTACTTTCGGAGTTATGGACAGACAAAGCTTTCCTTTGATTTGCACATAACTTTGTTACTTATTATGGGACAATATATATATATCATTAGAAAGCTTACATAAGTGCCTTTTATCTGATATTTCAAAAATCGAAATCCATTAACTCGTTATGAACCTATTGATTTTTTAGTATTTTTTTTTTTTTTTTTTTTTTTTTTGAAAACGCGGCATTATCTCAAAAAATAACATATTTAATGTATGTAGTTACCAAAAAGTAGTAAAAGCAGTTACCATAAGCTTCTTTTTGATGTACGTAATTCTTGTTTTCTCCTAAAAATTCTCAGAAAATTCAATTTTGACCCCTAATATCTCCAGCACTTAAGTAGCTACAGACATTTTCCTAACAAATCGGCCCACCCTGATATATATATATATAAGTATATATAAAAGCGAAAGTATGTATTTTTGTTTGGTTCGTATTTAGCAGACTAAACCATTGGACTGATCTTCCAGAAATTTTTAAAGAGTCTTACTGTGTATTTGAAAGGAACTATAGGCTATAATTTTTTTTGATATTTTTAGTAAGCGTACACCTCCCACACAAAGTGAATTTTTAATATTATATACATATATTGAGTACTATGACAGAGAGAGCTTTGCAAGTTGCGTGAGACCAACAGTTTTTTAAATATGTTAAAAGTACAGAAAAGGAAATTATGGAAGAAGCTAATTTTCTTGTTTTATTTTGATAGAAAAAAGATATTATCTAAAACACCTTTCAATAAGACTGTCTTCTTTTTTGTTACCTCAATGAGAGGTAAGTCGGCATGGAAAAATAGGCAATGTAGACTCAACACTTTCAAAATTGTCTGCGAAATATGAATAAAGATTCGCAAAATGTATGCTACAACATGAGAACAAACTATCGTCTTCGTCAAGTGACGCTGACAAAACTTTGCCCATTTTGAATGCTTCGGAATCAGTGGAAAAGTAAAATGGAATAAGAAGTAGAAATATAATTTCAAATGAAAGTTTGGCTATTAGTCTTGACGTTGCAAAACTTAATAATTACAAAACAGCAATGGTTTTGAAACACAAACAGTTAAACATGTTAGTGGTGACCCTTCAAAATATATTAGAAGCACTTCTTATATTTGCCGACAACGGATTTAATTTTGAAAAAAATAGCAGAGTCATTGAAAAGTAAGTTTAAAACTGATCTGCAGCTTTTAAGGGATTTATAATCTATAAAGATATAAATGAATCAAAAAAAAATTGTTGGTCATATCTGATACTTATCAGAAGACTTATTGCTTTCGCTTTTTCTGACGACAAAGTTTCTGCTAATATAAAGAAGAAGATGGTGGATGCTTTAGATATTGAAGGACCGAAAACCCCTACTAAGCGAACGTGGAGTGGCGCTGATAGAGGAATATAACAAAATACATACAAGCAAAGAAGAACAAATGCAGTACTTGTTAAAGAATACAGGTGAAAGAATATCGACAAAAATACCCAGATTCGCATAAAGCGACTTTGCTTCAATAATTTGCTAATATAATATGTATGTCAAAATAACAATTTTCAGAAGAAAAATAAGCTAAAGTAAAAATATTTGTACCTGAAGGAATTTTGTAAATTGCTTTTTACTCTTAAATATTAAAATATTTTTTTTTTTAAGTTTCTCTAAAAGAAGTTTTTTAACATAATCATATAAGAAAAAATTTAATTAATTTTTGTAACTATCAAAAAAGGAAAATTGTATAAAGGAAGCCATTAAAAAAAAAAAACAACCCAAATTTCAAGACCCGGTAGCGACTCCTTAATAAAAAAAAAATTTTAAAAATCCTGTGTTTTTCGTGAAAACGGCAGTTTTCTTTTCTAATAAAAAATGTCGCATTTTATTTGCACTTTTTTTGAAAAGTGTATTTATTATGTATTCCGAAATAAGAGCAACCTTATCTTATACATCAATCGAAAGATCTCAAAGTACTGTGATGCAAATAAAGAAACCGGCTGGCGCACTGAAACATTTAACTTTTACATAGTCATTTAATGTTCGGTTTAAGATCATGTATATATTTTTCTAATGAAAGAAAGATAATAATTTTTGTAATGTAAGAGAAATATTAGAAAAAAAATTGAAGACAGCGCTAGATGGAAAGTAGCTACTCCATCTAGCGCTGTCTTCAATTTTTTTCTAATATTTCTCTTACATTACAACAATTATTATCTTTCTTTCATTAGAAAAATATATACATGATCTTAAACCGAACATTAAATGACTATGTATTCCAATACAGATCAACAATACATAACAATAACACATTTAACTTTTTTTATGAACTACCCTAATGTGTATACTGTTTAAAAGACAGGGTTGCCAGTCCGGTACTTTCTTTGTGTCACACTCTACACACTGGTGTGAAGGGCATAGGAATACTTTCAAATGAAAAATAATTGTAAAAAAAATAATTTAAAAAAAAAATTAAATTAAATTAAATTAAAAATTGATTCATGTGTTATTTCAAGTGTTATTTATCATTTAAATGTAAATATTTGTTATAATTTTTTGGGGGTTCTTGTTTTTATTATTATAGACAAATGCTTTCAGATATTTCCCAGTAAAAAGATGGCGCAGTATCTAAAAGCGAAAAACTACTTAGAAAGTTGTATATTGGTATCCAAAGATAGAAATTTTTACAATATCATTTAATAATGTAGACATCGAATTTTTCTGATAATTTTTTTTAAACATATATCTTTTTTCTTTTTTTTTTTTAATTTTGTAAGTGCATGGTCACTACAAAAAGTTCCAGAAAAACTGAACTTTTCATTTTTTAATTCCACATGAATCAGAAAATATCAATGATTATTTGAAGAACATAACAAACTGGAAAATTTTTTCATTTGATTCAATAAAATGTGGTCAAGGAAATTAACTGTTGAAGCCTAATAATAAATTGGGGAATTAATCCTTTAGAAACTCTGATTTAAGATAATAATAAGCTATCGTAGGATGTTTAATCTTGGAACATCAACATTTTAATTAAAATCTTATAGATTTACAAAAATATTAAATAGATTGGTAATTATAATAAAAGAAAAATATACGCAATTATAAATAATTATAATCTTATAAATTAGTATAAATTATTAATTTCGAAGTGAACTTACATTTAAGCTTGTATTATTTATTCTAAACATCTCAAAAACAGCAGCATTTCAGTTGAATCCAGCAGATTTCATTTTCTTTAAACACACATTGAAAATTATAAGTATTCTCTTTCAGTTTAACTTATATTATTAACAAATTCTATTGTTTTTGATTTATTTTAATTGATGATTTCTTTTAATTTTATTTTATATATTCATAATTTTTTTTAAACTTTTGTACCATTAATACAAATTTTACATTTTATATTTATTTAAAATTTTGTATCATTAATTTTTATCTATTTTTTCGTAATTCTAATAATTTTGATTAATTTTATTTTTGTTCGCCTTATTTTTTTATTTAAATAATTTTTATTATAAAATTAATATTCATTTAGCTTATTCCAATTTTTTATTTTCTACTGGCCTCAAACCAAATGCTCACTTATTTTTTCCAACTGGCTCTTCAACACAAAACATAAACAATGAAATTGCAAAAATTTTGCAAACATATTTGCTTTAATTGAAATACACTTTAACCATACATTTTCAATTTGATTTTTTGATATTCATTGAATTTGAATACTCTATTAAATTTTGATAACAAAATTTTAATTATTTAATAATATTAACACTGTAAATAATTAAAAATAACACTCTAAATAAGTAACACAAACTACTCGCGACTATTTGCAAAACAAAACTAATTGATATTGATCACCTCTTTGGTGAATGAAGGGGTGGTGATATTATAGACATGTTCTCTAGTGGTGAGGTGGCTGTATGTGATAAGCCTCTATGAAGACAGAGTTGTATAAACGGTGTAGTACTTACTTTTTTAATGCAAGTATTCTAAAATTTTAATTAATTTCTCTATGAAAATCAGCTTTATTGTCAGATTACTGTATTTTTTTTTTCTTTTATAACTATAGTAGAACAATAATCTCCACACTTGAAAAGACAGTCTTGAAAATTTTAGCAAGCCCATAAATAATTAATGTGTTGTTGAAAATATGGTCAAATTCAAAAATCGTCAAAATCCAAAATCGCCAAAACCGAAAATGCAAAAAAAAAAACAAAAATTTTGAAAATGAAAAATATCAAAATCAAAAATCGCCAAAAATTAAAAATCGCTAAAACAAAAAATTACCAAATAATATTCTAAATTCAAGGCCAAACGTTAAGTGTTGCCGGATTTAATTTGGAAAATCCATATTTTTCTCACGGGCCGCTATATGTAGATTGAAACAGAGTAGGAACGCCGAAAACTTTGATAATTTTTGCCAGCATTGAAATAGAAAAATTATAAAACAAAATAATATGTTTTAATTGTAAAATACAATCTTCGTAGGAAAAATTGATTATGAAAACATATCTGTCATTAAGTCTCAGTAAGTTGTAGCGAAGCATGACAGGGCATACTAGTAATATATATATATATATATTTAAAAGGAATATTTAAATCGAGAGTTTTTCTTCGAGTTAGCTTCGTTTTAGATATCGTAAAATCTAAGAAATTGTTTCAGACAAATTTTTTTTTATTTACTGAAATAAAATCCGCAGAATAATTTTAGTATATCGCAGATACACTTAAATGGGCTGATGGTTGAGACGAAACGTGTAACGAGGCCTGACGATTCATCTCATTTAAAGTATTTAACAGAATTTGATTTTTTTTCACAACCTGTTCAATAGAAGGTAACCAATTTTAATCAAAATATATCTTCAGACAGATAAATGTGAATATTGGAAGACATTTCTGTATGGGAACTATGACTATTTTTACACTAATGATCATTAGTTCAAGAAGAAAGGCATCCTGGGGAAGCCCTCAGATAGCTCTGAAACTAGTATATCACCAATATTCAATCAAGAGTGTAAACGGTGGGTTTAAAAACGATTTTTTTTTTCATAGTTGCTCCAATACTAACTATGCACGAATTTGATATCATATCATCAGTAATTCAGAGACCAAAAACATGCTTAGTTTATGTGCTATAGAAGAAAGCATACAAATTTCCAAATTTTGTTGAAAAAGCTACACTTGAATATGAAAATTTGTGTCCACAAAATGTGCGTCCATGCAAACCTTGAAATCGAACTACACGTGGCAAATATGAATATATTTTGATAAATTTTGGTATATAAGCTTTCATTGGAGGAACGCTATTGAAATTGGTGAAAATCGGTGCATGTTCAGACCTAGTCCCCACACAAATAACTCATAGGGGTCAATTGTTGGAGGGCTAGGTCTGATCAGTACTCCAAAAAACCCCTATAGTCTTAGTCTTCTTAGTCTTTACTTAAATCTATCAAAAAAGAATATATTCCACAGATTTTTCTTAAATTTGGTTTTTATGTTTTTGCAAAAAATAAGTGACTTTATTAAATATGGTCAGGAT
Organism: Cordilura impudica; assembly: GCA_963682025.1. NCBI lineage: Eukaryota > Metazoa > Arthropoda > Insecta > Diptera > Scathophagidae > Cordilura > Cordilura impudica. The sequence continues at coordinate 232,051,862 of OY821519.1, forward strand.
TGGCCCTCTTTTTTCGCATTTTATTTCGGCATAACTTTAAAAAAAAAGTGTGGCAATACCAGCCTAAACTAATATGACACGTGGATTATAACGACACGTACGGACTCAATAAGCAAATGCTACACACACAACAGCAACAACAATTACAGCACTAAAACACAAACAATAAAATTTAGAATAACAGCAATAACGAGATTAATATCTTGGGACTTATTTAACCGATTTTGATGATTTTAAATAAAAACCTGCTCAGGATGTTTATGAATCACTTTCACTAAAAATGAGCCTATTAGCTAACTTATTATGAGCGTGATCGTGATTTTTACAGACGGACAGACGGACATAACTATATACTAAGAATGTTTTTTAAGACCTATAGGTTTCGAACCTATAAAAAATAACACAAAAATTAAATTTTGATCACAACAATTTTATAATTCGAAAGTCCAATACATGGCATAACATTGGTATATGATTCCGGGCATATGGCAACCTACAAAGCGTCAATTGTTGTTGATTTGTCAGCATAAACCAGTGACTTCAAGCAGCCCCACAGGAAATAATCGTGAGGTCCGTAAGACACGTAATGCTATTCATTTGAAACCACATCTCGTCATATTTTCCAACAAAAAAATCATTGATTCTGGTCGGTAACGATCTGCATTTACCGTAACGCGAGCTCCGGCTTCATTTTTGAAGAAATAAGTTCCGGTGATGCCACCAGGGTGTAAACCGCATCAAACGGTGCATTTTTCTGCCTTAATTGAGTCTGTAGGTTCTTATGGATTGGTCTCACACCACATGCGTTAGTTTTGTTTATTAATAAACCCGCTAAGCCTCATCGCTGATAACATTTTTGCGATAAAACATCGGGTCGGTTTTCAACTGCTCTAGAGCCCAATCGGCGAAATAATGGCGCATATGATGCTTTAATTCCAGGATCTTATACGAGTGTAGGCCAAATTCGTTGCGCAAAATTTTTCACGTAGTGGACGGACAGAGCCCCAATTCCTGCAACCGACGCACAGTGGAGCCATTTGAGTTTTTTCGTTGCAAAAATCATATCTTTTGAACGGAATAACATAATTGAACAGTTTCAACAGCATATGATAGATAACTGTTCAGCCTATGAAATGAGCGTTTGGAAAGGGTGCTACGCTTTGTAGGGGCCTACTTATGGGTTATCAAATTTAAAATTTGTAGAAAAATCAATTTTATGGTAAATAAAAAAAAATATTTTTAGATTGTTTTTATTTTTTTTCTTTAGGGTTTTATGTTTTAAATTATTACCCAACAAATTAAAAAAAATTACTTCCTTTTTAAATTTATTTTTTCAATTTTCCGTAAAATATTCATCACAATTCGTAAGAGAAGGTATATCTAAAAGACTAATCATTTCTAAACTATAATAAGAAATAATAAGAAATAAGTGGATCGGAAGATGCTGCCAACATGTTGAAGAGGTTCTCATTTTGCTTACCCTTGATGCTTTGAATGTGTTCTGCAATCTATATTTTTTATAAAATTTGTTAAGAGACTCCTGTGCTTCTTTAGAAAGCTCTCCAATTGGCAAAGACTGGTACTCAATTATATCTTTGCCATGCGCCAATATTTTATGGACGGTCGGGGTCAACTTCTTCTGTGGATACATTTCTGCTAAAAGAGATGCATTTTTCGATGCATATTCTCCATATTTTGTAGAATTGACATTATCTTTGGTAGTTTTCTTCTTTTCTTTTCTAGTTACTGCCTCATCATTTTCAAAAAATCTCCTAGAAGTGTTTCCATCGTTTGAGTTACCGTATCCGTGCTTGCGACAGTCTACTTTTAGTTCAACTTGTTTAAAAAAAGCATCCTGTATTTGCTTCTTTCTGATCTTTTCCTTATCCTTTATTGATGTATTTTCATCGAAGTTTTCCTCCTCTTGTGGTACGGTATACGCCAGTTTTAGCAAGAACTCCATACACCTTATCCTTGCGTGCAATGGTGACATTCCATATTCGTAATTCTCCTCGTTTGTAGAATCGTTTAAATTACCAAAGTTCTTCTGACTCTTTTTGCAAATCGGGCATGACAATGTTGATGTTGTTCCTGTCAGTTCGTTTACGACTTTTCCGTCAACCATGGTCAGGTGGAACTCGTAATTGTATTCAATATATTTTCCTTCTCCAATTTGCAGCTTTGTAGGCTTAATCTTGCTTATTTGTTCTTCAATGTCCTTCACCGTGGTCCTTATGAGTTCTGCCGATTCCCTTGCAAATTGATACATTATTGGTCGGCAATAATGCACTGATGACGGACGTGGATTTTTCCAGTGTAGGGAAACATCAGATTTTAGCCGCAAAGGAACAACAGATGCCATAAACATATTTCCGTCCGATATTGTAGCGTCATCGGAAGATATCCTTTGCTTATAAACGCTTTGTCCGGATGATCCATCGCAGCCCCATTTGCTGATCAATGTCAGTTTCTCAGGAAGAATTTTCACCTCATTTTCAGGAAGACTCTCCAAAAACCGTTTTGCTGTATGGCCCATGAGATCCTGCAGATTGGCTTTCACAGAGCCTTCCGTAAACTCCGTATGCAGTGGTCGTGAATTTATTTTGGCTTGCGTAATATGCTTGTATCCTGGTAAAACGTCAGCCCCGTGTCGCATCAAGGATGCCCGTAATATCTCATATTTTTCTTTGGAAAGTTGTAAGTCCATAAACAAGGCCAAGGCTTCTTCGGAACCATAATTTTTAATGTGTGCGTTTTTGGGCGTGGGAATGCTTTCCTTAATCCTTTTTAGTCGCAGTGGGCTTGCATCAGCAACAGATTTTGTAATCTGCGACCTAACTCTTTCACTATCCTTTGTATATTTAATAGACAGCGCGTCCGATAAATGCATCGTGGTCAAGTCATTGGTAGCATCGGCAAGTTTCCTCTTTCTTGTGAAAATTGAACACTCCTCAATACTTTTTTTTGGCCTTCCTTTTGTTCCTCTGGTTGATGTGGTGGGTTTATCTACTGCCAATATATCCAGGATGCTGTCTTCATTAAGCCAGTCCTCGTATTTGGAGTTGAAGTTCTAAATAGTTCGATTAGATTTCACCAATTTTGCCTTAATATTTGCATATATCAGATAAAAATTATTTTTTATAATTTCGCTTCTCTCAATATTTCCGTATAAGCTATCAAGTTCTTCTAAAGCAGCTTCCGTGAAAAACTTTGGTGTGGTTGACCTTCTAAACAGTTCAAATAAATTTAATTGTCAAATAATTTTAAATTGCCATGGTTTCAGTACTTGTTGCGCCAACTTTCAGTCGTAGACTAATCCAGGCATTATGCTTATTTTGCAATATATAGGCTTATGCTACCATGCCTAAAAATTTACCTGTTCCCTGCATACATACGGATTTAGGCTGAATTATGCAATTTTGATCAATACAAACAAAAAATAATTCGATTCGTTACCTATTTTTCGTGATATTACACCTGAAATCGCAACAAATTGACTAAAAATTGTGTGTTTTTTTGAAAACCGAAAGTCGGTCAACTTTGAAAGGTTATATCTTCTAAACTAAAAACGTGATATTATTAAGAGTAGCATATTTGAAATCGTTGAAAAGTTTCCTATAACATGGGTTTATTCAAAACTTCGTCGGCGCACATGAAAATTTTGATTTCTGCAACCTCGTGTGCGACGTTGAATCGATAAATTTGTATCTTCTTCCACACTTTCGTTTACGCAGAGATCTTCAGCATGTTGGTGTTAGGTTAGGTTGAAAAAAGAGGAGCCATGTATACACATAGGTCATATCCGTTTTACCCGGATATACACTTAAGCCAGAAAGTGCGCTCTACATCCCCGTGCTCATCCGGTTATCTACCCCTTATTTAACTTAGGAATTCGCTCTCGACAGCAAATTTCCTCAGTGTTTTCCAGCGTATCCCCCTAAGAGCCGCTATGGCATCGTCATCCTCTCCACAAGCACTGCATGTGACCGATTCCGCCTGTCCTATACAGTATAGATGAGCCCTCAGTTCAGAGTGCCCAGTGAGGATGCCAATAATCCTACTCATTTCCCTTCTATTCTGACTAGGGATTTCCTTAGTCTTCGAAGTGTTTGGAGAGCCCCGTAGAATCTTCGTAGCCTTACCTACGTCAGTTACCTCCCAAATTGAGGTATGTGAACTAGTTGCCCATTCCGAGAGTTTCAATTTGAGAGACTGGAAAAGTATTGGGTTTTCCAAATTGACTCCCTCCAGGAAAGAACCTTTCCTGGCCAGTTCGTCTGCAATCTCGTTTCCCATTATGCCACTGTGTCCTGGGATCCAAACGATTTCAAGTCTACCCCATGTAGTGAAGTTTGCAATTTCCTCCTTACATCTGAGGACAGTCCTTAATTTAGTTTTGTCCGAGGATATCGCCCTGATAGCCGCTAAACTGTCCGAAAATATTTTCTCGTCTCCGGGCCTTGGGATTGCCCGTGCATCAATAGATCTTATGCATTCCGTTATCGCGACCACTTCGGCCTGAAAGACAGAGTTGAGGTCCGGAATGCGTAGGTATAAGCCATTGGAACGGTCTTCATCATAGAAACCTATGCCAGTCCTACCATGCAGACGTGTTGGTGTTATTGCGTCATTTTGAGAGTATGTATATGATATGATATCAATCCACAGTTTAACGGTTGCTTTACTCAGTTGGACGATTATGTGCGCCTTAAAAATCAAGAAGTCGTCTATATGTTGCGTGAATCAATGACTGATTTTCAAAGTAAATTTGGATAATTTAGTAGCGTTGTTTAAGCGTGAATCTATGCATGATGATTCGCCAGAATATAGCAATCAAAGTCAAAAAACAGGCGCACTAAGGCAGTTAATTTGAGAGCTAACCCTTCCCTTCAAAGCAAAAAAACACATATTTTATGAGGTCCAGATTTGTTTTCATAATTATTACAAATGGACCTAGGAAAAAAGATGGGTTTTAGAAGGAGAAATAACTGGTTGAAGTTTGCCTGATAAGTTCATTATTCTAACACGGGGATGTCATTGGAGGTAGCTAGTTGCCTAGGAACTCATTATTTTCACTTTGAAAGTAATGCAGTATGCGAGGAGCTGGCATGAAATATAAGTAGCTGTATAACACATTTTTGGTAACGCCTTATTTTCACTTTCGAAGTAATGCAGTGGGCAGGGCTAGGTCACTATTGGTAATGCAAAAATCAATGAGCTGCTATTATGAAATTTTTCCTGGGGAATGACAAACTTATTTAAACCCTCTACATGTGACGTGAATTATATAAAATTTGTTTTTATGCCCTTTTCCAACTTATTCACTCAAATTGGAAATGTTATATCACAACAATCATTGATTGCTGTCTTTCAACCTTATCTTTCATTATACCCCATATATACATCTATAACAATGAAGATAATTCGGAAAAAAAAAACATAAAATCAAAAAAAAAAAAAGTAATTTCATGAACATTTTTATTTCCTTGCTGATGAGGCAAACAATAAAATTCCGCAAGTATCATAAATATTTCAAGCACATTTACCTGCTGGTGTTTCTTACACATGATTCTTGATATGGCATAATTTTTAAAGGCCAAAAATTATATCTTCTCAAAACAATACAACAACAACATCAACAAAATTGTTATGCTAATGCCATTAGCATAAAAATCAATTTGTAACCAAAAACAAAACAGATATTGTAATTTATTGTTTCACCAACAAAAAGAAGAAAAAAAAAACCTAAACCAAACAAAAAAAAAAAAACAAACAAACAACAACTAAAAATCTCAGCACATTATCGTTGTCAGCCTACGTTCTCTCTGTAGGAACGAGCATGTGAGCCGTTGTTTGTGATTTTTCATTGTTTTGGTTTAATGAAATTTCCAGCATAAATTTTTATGATACAAAGAAAAACAACACAATACACATACACACTCAAGCAGACACACACACACACCCACCCAAAAAAAAAACAACAACATGCACGATAATGATAAGCAAACAAGAAGCAAGAATCTTTATTAAACTTGTATTGATAACAATGTTTAATGATGCTCTGATTTTTTTTTAAGGGGAAATCATTTTGAATCTATAATTTTTGATAAAGTTAAATTCAAGGAATACAAAAAAAATTAATATCATTCCCTACTAGAATTTATTTGCTACCGCCGAAAAAAGTTTCGTTACACACAATTCAGATGTTAGAGACCAAATGCAATAAAACTACAAAATTTAAAGACTTCAGACTTTCTAAGGATTACATTTTTAAAAAAATATATTTAAATTCACATATTTATATTACGATGCCGCTTGCAGTACTTTTTGCTAAAAAAAAGAACATTTACTTAATCAATTCACTTACATTTTTTGAGTTCGAATCTAATTCTCTTTACGAACGGTCGTGTAAATAATTAAAGCGCTTAGAGTACAACTATTTAAAATTAATAACAAGTGTATATTTTTATTTTTGCAATTGCCTATTCCTGATCTCATTTGAACTCACGTGATAGTCAATTCAGCCTAAAACAGGAATAAAAAATCTAGCGATGGCCCGAGGGGCCAAATCTTCATCAAAAAGAAAGCTCCTTGCCAACAAGAAGATGACAAAACTTCATCCGGGTTTTAACCCAAATATCCCGTCAACTTCAAGCAAAAGATTTAGCTTGCTTGCTGGCCTTAACGATATGGACGTAACTCCTGTATCAAATATTAACGAGGTTAAACAACACAAACCTCCACCTATTGTCGTTGAAGCTAACGCCTCATTTACAGAAATACAAAAACTACTTGGTAAAGATTGTATTTTCAAACGTACTTCAATTGGTACAAAAATTTTTGCTCCAAGTAAAGAAATGTTCTAATGCTACAAGCAATTTCTTAAAGAGAATAAGTTGGAGTTTCACTCTTATGGCTCCAAAGATAATAGGTTATACACCACTTTTTTACACGGTTTACCCCGCATAAAAACTGAGGAGATCACCGCAGAGCTAAAAAACTACAACCTGTCCCCTTCTTCTGTAGCTGAAATAGTCACCAAATTCAGTTCGAACAACAATGCAGTTTACAAAGTTCAATTTGTACGAAAAAATTTTAACCCAACTGCCTTAAGAAACGTAAGAACAATTTCAAATATAATAATTTCCTGGAAAAAATACAAATCTAGATCCAGAAATAAACCAACTCAATGCTGGAACTGCTTAATGTATGGCCATGGCGGTGAACATTGTCATCGTAGTGCTGCTTGTATGATATGTGCAGAACAACATCATACAAGTGTGTGTCCGTTTAACACAAATGAAAAAAGACCAGCTGTTTTTACATGCTTTAATTGCAAAAAACAAGGAAAAGAGAGAACTGATCACTCTGCAAACGATATCAACTGTCCGTTACGTTCTCTCTATTTGGAAACTAGAACAAGAGTTACTTCTAAAAGTCCGAATAAAAGCAGACAACAACAAAATAACTCATTTCAATTTAATGTGGGAGATTTCCCTAATTTAAGAAACAACAACACAAATTGTAACAATAACATCAATAATAACAGCAAAGCTACATATGCTAATCAGCTGAAAACAAACAACGATTTATTTAGCATTGATGAGCTTTTTGATATTTTCATTACAGCTATGGATGATTTGCATAGGTTCACTTCAAAAGTACAACAAATCAAAGTTGTAATGTCAATGGTAAAATACGCCCATGGATTATACTAATAATTTAAACGAATTCAAAATGCTTCACTTGAATGCTAATGGCATTTCAAACTTTTCTAAATTAAAACAATTTGAGATACTAATTGAACGAGAAAATATTAAAATAGCGTCTTTGAATGAAACATTTTTTTCAGAAAATCATAGACCCTATTTTAAAAATTATTATTTATATAGAAGTGACAGAACATATGCAAGAGGAGGAGGAGTAGCTCTGTTAATTCATAAATCTGTCGCTCATAAAAACCTCTTTATATCAAACACTTCATCAATCGAAAACATCTCAATTGAAGTTATTATAAATAATAGACCTATTGTTGTATCTTCGTTATATTCACCAAGATATACTCATAACTTCTGTGCTGATATCTTGAATCTAACACCTTCCACCAAAGAATATATAGTTTTTGGTGACCTAAATGCCAAACATTGTTCTTGGAATTGCCGTTCAAATAATACTGCAGGTATTGCACTCAACAACCTACAGCAATCAAGCAATTTTTTCATTCACTACCCTAATAGTCCAACCCTATTCCCCCATCAACACAATCGCGAAGCATCCACAGTCGATATTATTTTAAGCAATTCCGCTTTAGATATAGACGTAAAAACAATGGACTACGAAATACCATCAGACCATCGCCCCATTACATGTACAATTAAAAGATCTACGGCCTTGCAGGTTGACCTCAATTACTATGATTATAGTGCAACCAACTGGAACATTTTTATGAATTTTTTAGACAATAAAATCACGTTATATTCGGATATATACAATACCAAGGTAGTTAATGATCAGGAAATCCAAAAATTTATAAATGTAGTTTTCGAAGCAAGGGATGTGTCCACACCTAAAATAACTCAACAAAATAATTACACATTACCAGAAAGTACTGTAAAATATATTAAACTAAGAAGAAGCTTTAAAAGAAAAAGCCAACGATCTTCAAATATAGCCGAGCAAACTTTTTATAATCAATGTACTAAGTTTCTAAGTAACATGATTGATAAAAGTATTAATTCGGAGCGCATTAAGAAATGGTCTCAATTATTATCCAATTTAAAACCAGGTGATAAATCATTTTGGAAAATAAGCAGGAACTTGCGAGGAAAAGGAAAAAATCAAATCGCTCACTTTAAAGTTGGAAATACAAAAATAACATCTGATAAGGACAAGGCTGAAGTCCTGGCAAATACATTTGTCCAAGCAAATAACCTCACTTCGAACTATAACCACTCCGCAGATACACTAATAAATACAACAGTAAATAATTTTAAGAAGGAAAACCCCAGTTCTGAATCTGCAATTTATACATCTCTTGAAGAAGTAATGAATATTGTCTCATCAATAAAACCCTCAAAATCCCCTGGTTTTGACAATGTTCCCAACCTGCTCTTAAAGAAACTACCAATCAAAGCTCTAAAATTACTGGTTATAATATTTAACAGCTGCATCAAACTCAACTAATTCCCAAACCATTTCAAAAATGCTAAGGTTATAGCTGTCAACAAACCTAGCAAGCCAAAAAATAACCCAAATAGCTATAGACCTATTAGTCTATTAAGTAACTTTGGTAAAATATTTGAAAAAATACTACATTCTCGTCTTAGTGAATTTGTAACGACCAATTCTATTGTTGCCAAAGAACAATATGGATTTAAAAAAGGGCATAGCACTACGCACCAACTAAACGGAATTAAAAATCAAATAATCACCAATAAAAATAATAAACGTTCAACGGGTCTAATATTGTTAGATATCGAAAAAGCGTTTGACACCGTTTGGCATAATGGCCTAGTATTTAAACTTCTTGATGCAAATATACCAAAATATTTATGCAAACTTATTTCAGATTTCATTCACGGCAGAAGCTTTAAAGTTGCGATTAATAATGAAACATCATCTCCAAAAACCATCACCACAGGGTTACCTCAAGGATCAGTCTTGTCGCCATTGCTTTACTCGATATATACATCCGATTTTAAAGTCCCAAAATATATGAAAATTGCTTATTACGCAGATGATACTGCGTTAATTTCTTCAAACAAACTTACAAGTGCACTCCTGAAGAAAATGGAAAAAGGACTTGTAAATTGCAGTAAATATTTCCACAAATGGAAAATCAAAATTAATCCAAATAAGACCCAAGCAATAATTTTTCCATTCAACAAATCTCCCAAAATACTGCCAAGACGTCATCTTCTTATTGGAAATAATACCATAAATGTACTTAACGAGGTCAAATATCTCGGAGTTGTCTTGGACAAGAAGCTTACATTTAAACAACATATTATGGCTACGTGCCAAAAAGCTATAAAATCATTTAAAGCATTATGGCCACTACTAAATAGAAGGTCATTTCTAAACCACCAAAACAAAAATCTACTCTTCAAAAGTGTTATAAGGCCAATATTAACATACGCGTGTCTTATTTGGAGTGACGCTGCCAACTGCCACCTAAAACGCTTACAAATTATACAAAACAAATGTCTTAAAATGATAAATAAAAAGCCCTGGAGGTATCCTACAAATCTTCTTCATGAAGAAACAGGTTATGAAAAAATTATCGATTTCATAACAAGGATTAACAATAATTACTTTGCCAAAATTGAAAATTCCTCTTACCCACTGATAAGAGAATGTAGAGAAATAACGTAAAATTAAAAAGAAATCACCAAATTGAAAATTATATGCTTATAGAGGTCTATTATTTCTAATAAACCTTCTATAAGCATATAAATATTTTCAGATAGTATTTGAATTTATTAAATCATATAAAGGTTTTTTCCTCCCATTTTCCTTTAAAAATCATTAAAAATAATATAAAAACTATTTAATATCTCTAGATCCTATGTATTATTTATTGCAGTATCTATATGTAAAGATAAGATCTCATATGTAAATATCAAAATTTCTTAAAATATGTAAATAAAGGAAGAATATTTAATTGAATTGAAAATTCATTTACATTTTTGTACATTTATACTTTCTTTCTTAAGTAAATATTTAACAATATTTCATAAAATTATTTTGTATATAAATATTTACATTATTTTTATTCAAGGAGAAAATTTGCAAAAAAAAAAAACCTATTGAATATACTTAAAACTACTTATAACTACAGACTAGATGAATTCCTAAGATGACGTCAGGTCATTAATATGAGTAAATTCTGAATTTGAACATCTAATATTGAAGTTATGGGTAAGTCTATTTATGCTATCTGTAACTAATTCCAGGCCTGCAATATCGTGAAGTCTTGTTTTTAATAATTTATTTTGAGCCACTTGAAGCTTTTTGATATGGCATTTTGCGCTAGATGACTACACAGGACCATAGAATATGACAGCCTGGAATATAGTCTTAAGGATAAGCATTTTGTTACCAATGCTGAGGCTGGATCTTCTGTTTATAAACGAATATAAGATACGGGTTAAGATATTAACTTTATTTATTATACACATATGGTATGTGAAATTCATTTTGGGATCAAGTATTACACCTAGATATTTGATTTTTTGTTCCCATTGTACACAATTGTTATTAAAAGCTAAGTTAGCCTGTGGGATGTAGCAGTCCTTACGTTTCCTCGTAAAGTACAACGCGTTTATTTTTTCGCAATTAACACATAGTTTCCACTTATTAAAATATGATAAAATATCCGTCAGTGATTTTTGTAAATTTGCTAAAATATCTGCAGCCAAAATGCCCGAGCATAATACTGCTGTATCGTCAGCGAAAATTGACAAGGTGCAATAGTCAAACTGTGGAAAATCGGAGGTATAAATATTATATAGGATAGGTGATAAGCATGAACCTTGGGGACAGCCAGAAAGCAGAGATTGTAGCTCAGAACAGTGTGAACCAATATATACTTTGAAAGTACGGGAGGTGAGGAAACTATGGATTATTTTAATTAAATGTGTAGGAATGTTTAAGTTTATCATTTTAAAAACGAGACCTTCATGCCGAACTGAGCCAAAGGCTGCTTTGACGTCTAAAAGAACCATTCCGGTTGTTTTTTGTATGGTAAAGTTTGTTTTGACTAAATTTCCTATTCTTATTAGCGGGTGTACTGTATTGTGTTCCCTTCGAAACCCGTACCGTACCGTGCCAAACTGAGCCAAAGGCTGCTTTGACGTCTAAAAGAACCATTCCGGTTGATTTTTGTATGCTAAAGTTGGTTTTGACTAAATTTCTTATTCTTATTAGCGGGTGTACTGTGTTGTGTTCCCTTCGAAACCCGTACTGATGCGGTGGAATTATATTATTGTTCTCTATGAAATCTGTTAATTGACCTTTAATGACCTTTTCCAAAACTTTACTAACACACGACAATAGGCTTATTGGACGATATGAAGATGGTGACTCTGGTTGCTTACCAGGATTTTTAATTGGAATAACTTTAGATTCCTTGAATTTTTGGGGAAAGTAACAAAACTTTAGACAGGCATTAATTAAAATTGTTAAATATTTAATCGCTTTATTAGGAAGAGCTTTGAGACATATGTTGTTAATACCGCCGATACCAGGAGATTTTCTTTATTTAAGCTTTTTGATTATATTAGCAACATGGGAGGGGTTTAATAACTGCACATCTGTTGTATTTGCACTTAATAAACGAAATGACTCCATGGTATCATTAACTAGGGCAGACGTGGTTGCGTTACCTAGGTTCGCTGAGATCAAATGATTCGAGGCAAAGGTTTGTGCTAAGATTTCGCACTTTTCCTGGTTGGTAGAATACCGAGAAGAATTATGTTTTAAGACTGGCATATTATTCGACTTTTTTCTTAAAACTTTAGTTAGATTCCAAAAAGGGGGAGAGCCTTTCTCTAACGTAGATAGTAAGTTATCCCATGACTTATTTCTGAAGAAGATGATTTCCTCACGAATTATTATATTAATTTCCCTTAGCTGAGAATAATCGTTATGGACCCTATAGCGTTGCCAATTTCGACGAATACAATTTCTCTGCTCTCTAATTATATTAATTAGGCAGAGAATTAGTGTTTACAGTTACGTGACTTTTTGGTACACTAAAAGCGATAGCATCATTTAAAATATTTTCAAAATTTAAAAAACTTTCATCAATGTGATCGCTATTTAAAATATTTTCGATTATAGGCAAGCTTAGGTGTCTATTTATGAACCTAACATACTTTCCGCAATTGGCGTTATTGAAATTATATTTGAGGAAATTTGAGATGTTATAAGTACCATTTAGGGAGATTTTCACAGGTAAATGGTCCGAGCTGAGATCATTTATTACCTCAGCAGGAGAAAATATAAGTGGGTCATTAGTTAGAAAGAAGTCGATAGTGGAGCCTTGTCTATTCACACTTGTTGGTATGAACGTGTTATCAGAAGGGTAAATTATATTAATATAGTACGAATCCAGTTTTTCGTGTAAAATATTTCCCCAACAATTGGACCTAATACATTCCCACGACTGATATCTGCTATTAAAGTCACCACCTAGTAAATATCTTTCACTTCCGCTGAGTTTGTGAATGTCAGATGCGAAGAGTCGCTTCTTTACACCGTCTGAAACTGCGGAGCCTCCCGGGTAGTAACATGAAAATATATTAATAGCGCCTCCTACTAAGAATAGTTTAACACCAACATTCTCAATGAGAGTAGTGTCTACTAAGGGCAGTAAATTATGGGGTACATTCTTCTTTACGATTACTGCTACACCGCCACCCCTACCATTTTCTCTGTCATTTCTGTATACTTTAGATTCATTGTTGCTTATAGAAATGTTAGAATTAAGACCAGTTTCTGAGACTAAACATACGTGAAAACTATGGGTAGTTAAAAATTGAAAAAATTCTAAATGTTTATGGCCAATGCCTCTTGCATTCCAGGTTATAATTTTTATTCCATTGTTGTCCATTACGATAAGAACTTGCATGCGAGATTAGTATTGACCTCGAATTGTTCAGCTTTGTTTTTTTCAATTTCTAAGATTATTAATTAACTCCATAGTTCAATTTTTAATTTCCTGCAGTGAGAATAAATCACTGGAGTCACAATCAGTACCAGGATGTTTTTGCTGTTGTTGTTAATATCTTTGTTTGCTTGCCAAATACCTGCAGACGTTGAAGTACTTTGGCGTAGTGCATTTGGAAAACTGTTGTTGTAATTTGCAGCGTACGAAACTCCAGAGCCAAACCGGACCTGTCGTGATGCTGGTTGGGTGCGTTGTCTCATATTGACATAATTTATTGTACTTGGACATTGATCGTATGTTAATTTATGAGAACCACTACAATTTGCACATTTAGAGGTAGATTCCTTGCAATCAGAAGTCTTATGTTGGCCAGCGCAGTTAGAACAAAAAGTTTTGACCTTACAACGGCTAGAGCCGTGACCATACATTTGGCAATTATAGCATTGGGTAATCTTGTTTTTCTTTGATTGTTGAAATTCCCATCTCACCTTCAAATAGTCGATTAGAGAGTAAGTTTGCCGAAGTTCCTTCATGGTAATGGTTTTTTGTTTGAAATATACTACATAAATTACATACTCCATATTATAAGTGCTCTTTTTAGTAACGATTTTAACGTCTAAACATTGAAACCCCATATCAATAAGACGTTTTTTAATAATAGTGGGATCTTTGTAGGGGTTTTTCATCTTTGGCGGTGTAACTGAAAAACTCGTATTTGTCAACAAGTAGCTTGCAAATTGCATCATAATCGGGTTTATTTTTAAGGAATAATTTCAAACCAATTGAAATCTTTCTAATGGCGTAATCACATATTTTACTCAATTTGCAAAGTTCATGCAGTTTTTCAGTTCTACATTTCAAAATAGTGATTGGAGGAATATGTACTTTAACAGTTTTTTTTAATATTACTTCATTATTGTCATCATCATCATCGTCAATAATTTGCAAAGGAGCAAAATAATTGCTGTTTTGTGATGCACTAGGTGCATTATTAATTGTTTTTGGTTTTTTTTTTTTTCATTATGTTAACGCTTAATGCGTTGACATTGTCACCAGAAAGTGAACGTTTGATGTTGTTATTATAAATTCTTTAGTTTTTGTATTTATATGCATACTATTGTTTTTTTGTTTTTTAAATTTTTGTTTTTTCTTTTTGTTGTTATTGTTTTTAATGCAAACAAATTAGTTAATGTTAATAACACAACACTATGCACTTAGCACAACTGTTTACAAGAACATGTCTCTTCACAACAAGAGCTCATGCATAACTGACACACATGTTTTGGTTATGCACTGTTTTCGACATCGCCATGCATTGGCTTTACGAACTATTCCACTAAGACTACAATCAGCAATGAATATTACGGTTCAATTCCATTCGATCTCGAGCGCTAAATCACAGGCTTTTAAAAATATTGTGGCAAGAAGTAGGAACTTCTCATGAAATATAGTTTTATCACACCGACCAAGGTGGCTTTCACGTAGACGAGTCTTTACTCATTTCATGGAACTTAAAACGGAGATAATAATATTTCTAAGAGAGAGAGAGAGAGAGAGAGAGAGAGAGAGAGAAAATAAACTATACCTAGAATTTGAAACAAACAATTTTGCGGTATCATGGTCTTATCGTACAGATATATTTTCTCATTTAAATGATTTAAAGATTTCACTTCAAGGATCTTCCAAAATTAGCCCTTTGGAAGAAATGCATATAAAAAAATAATTACGTAAATTTCCCGACTCTTGAAATGATTTTCTTAGATGAGGACTAATTAAGGGCTAAAACTGACATTTAAGAGCAGTTGGAAAATCTCAAAAATCTTATGTGGGCTGTGCTCGATGGGCGCATCGGATTTCCATGAAACTCTCAAGATATATCAACTTCATTAAACTGATGACTTGTGCCAAGTTTCATTACTTTTGATAAAGAAAGTAAAAATTTGGGCGAAAAAATCTTTTCGGGTTATATGGGCGGGGGCGATGGGCATGGTCAATTTAGATGAAAATTAAAATTTTTCTTAATTGAATTGATAAAAGGCTCTGGGCCACGAGCTCTCCTTATACTTTTTGCCACGAAATGTATGAGGCAACCCCACTGTCCGACACCATACATTAAAAATTAATTCTTAAAGCTTTACGCCATGAGCATACATAAGAACATTTGAGGATTTTGTGACACATGGTAGATCATTTATAAAGGGATTAAATAAAATTGGTCCAAGATGACTTCCTTGAGGCACGTCAGACTTAACTTACTGGTACTATTAATATAAACACGTTGATTTCTGTTGGTTAAGTAATATTTTATTCAGCTTATGCTATTTGCTGTGAAGCCCATCAAATAGATAGTTTTCTTAGGAAAAGATCATGATCGATCATTACGGACGTCAGTATGTTGCCCATTAACGAAACCATGATTTACCAAAGTTGTGAATTGTGAAATATTTATTGAAATAGAGCACCCCTTACGAAAACCATGTTGTGAGTAAGAGATTATAGAAGACATTTGATGACAGAGGTAATACGTTAAACAAATAAAAAGTAATTAAATTAAATAAGTAATTATTCCTAAAAAAATAAATTTCGTAAAAAACATTGGATTTCTTAGAAAAGTACCCTTTAACAAAAGAAGGTATCTTTGTTAAAAAAAAGTACCTTTCAATAAAAAATATCCTTTAGTTAACAAGAACTTTTTTTCAAAAAGTACCATTTCTTTATTAAGTACCTTTTCTTAAAAAAGTATATTTTCTTTAAAAAGTACATATTCCCAAAAAACTGAATTTCTAAAAAAATAAGCTTTCTCAGAAAAGTACCTTTAACAAAAGAAAGTTTTTTTTTAAAGTAACATTTTCTTCAAAGCAAATCTTTTTCAAAATGTTAATTTTCTTTATTAAGTAACTTTTCTTAGAAAAGTAAATTTTCTAAAAATTATTTTCTTTTTTAAACACATTTTCTTTCAAACGTACCTTTACTTAAAATAATGCCCACTCTTTAAAAAAAATTTCTTAAAAAGTGTCTTTTTAATTGCCTTTCCTTAAGAAGTACCTATTCCTAATCCTTACAAAAACATTAATTTTCTTAGAAAAGTATATTTTAACAAAAAAAAAAGTACCTTTCATTAAAAATTACCCTTTTTTCAAATTTTGCAAACAAAATTTTTTTTCAAAAAGTACCTTTTCTTAAAAGTTGTTTTTAAAATCGAAATATTTTTTCAATTATCTTTTCTTAAAAAAGTACCCTTTGCCAAAATTAAATTTACTTAAAAAAGCGTCCTTTCTTAAAAATACATTTGCTTAAAAAGTACTTTTTGTAGTACGTAACTTTTTTTTAAGTACTTTTTCTTAGAAACTACCATTCCTCAAAAAGTACCTTTCCTTAAAAAGTATATTTCCTTAAAAAATCCATAAACTAGTACCTTGTCTTAATAAAATACTTTCTTATAGTACCTTTCCTTATAAAAGTACTTTTTCCTTAAAAGTGCCTTTCATTAAAAATCATATTTTCTTTAAAAAGTTCCCTTTCTTATCAATAAAGTATATTTCCTTAAAAAAGTAACTTTAGTTCAAAAAAGCACCTTTACTTAAAATAGTATCTTTCCTGCAAAATTAGCATTTTTTAAAATGTATCTTTTTCCAAAAAAAAAAAATACCTTTCCAAAAAAACAACACTTCTTCAAACAGTAAGGTACTTTAAAAATCTTATTAAAAAACTATCAATTCTGAAAAGTACTTTTCCTGAAAAAAATACCTTTCGTTATAAAAGAAAAATATCTTTTCTTAAAATTTGATAACAAAAACACACTTACTTATTTTAATTAAATAACAATTTTTAGTAAACTAATATTTCAAATATTTTTCTTATTTTTGCTGTTGTCCACATCACGATTTGCAAACTTTTTCTTGATGAATCTTTAGGGACTCATAATGTCACAAAAAAGTTATAAACAATTCGAAAATATAACATTATATTTACAAACTTTGTGACCCTTTTAATATTTAAACTTTTTTAGTCCTTTGATGAAATTAAAAACCACTTTTAGTTAATGAAGAATAACATTTTCTATGTAATATTTACTGGTAATTTAAATCCTTACATCAAACTTGAGTGGAAAAGGATTAAATTTTGTTTTTAATAAGCAAAATTTTGTAAAAACCTTAATTTTATACAGCTTACATAATTTTTATTTTTTAAATATTTTATAAATATTGTAATAAATTATGTAGCCAAAATTGTGTTGTATTTATAACTCTATCAAAAACTATGGCACAATAAAACCTCAAAATCAATAAGAACCCCCTTAAAAGCCTTAAAGGGCTTAAGGCCAGGCATAAAAAGGAAAATGGTTATAGTTTACACTAACAAATAGAAACAGAATCCCAAAAGTTTATTACCAGGCTTTAAGCTAATAAAGAATAAAAATTTATATTCATATACCAAAGACAAAAAAAGGGAGAAATAACCATTTCGACCAGTTACTAAACTGTTTACTACAAAACCTTAAACTCATATCAAATAAATATAAATAATAATTGGATGGCTGAGCAAAATATATTTTGTAGTACAAAGATTATAAATATAAAAGAGTCATGTTTCAGTTAACAATGATGCTGATGATGATGATGATGATGATGATGACGATGATGATGAGGTTAATGACGATGATATTTTTCATAATATCTCAGTAATATCTCAAAAAGTCTTAAATGATTGTTTTATTGACTATCGAATGACCGTAACTAATTGTTATTATACGAAGTAACTGAGCCGTATAATTGATATTAATAGTTTATTGCAGTATGTCTGTGCCTGTATGTGTGTGTGTGTGTGTGTTTGTGTGGGTATTACTATTACTTTTACACGCCCTTATGTAGACCACTAAATTTGAAAGATTATAAATTTAAGTAGGAAAGCTAATGAATTTTCAAAGGGCAATCTCATAAAATACCAAATTAAATGGCCACAAATACAAACAAATATGTTATTCGAACAGGAAGAAAGTTTTTATCTTTTTTAAAAAAGGAACCTTTCTAAGAAAAGGTACTTCATTAAAAAATTTACTTTTTTAAGAAAAGGTACACTTGTGGGAAAAGATATTTTTTAAACAAAGGATACTTTTAAAAAAGAAAGTACTTTTTTAACAAAAGGTGGTTTTTAAAAAAATTCGCTTCTTCAGAAAATGTAGTTTTCTAAGGAAATGCCATTTTTAAGAAAACTTTTTATTAAGCAAATGTACTTTTTTATCATACGGTACTTTTTTAAGAAAAAGTACATATTTAAGTTTAGGCACATTTTTAAGAAAATTGCCTTTTTTGAGAAAAAGTAGTTAGTTATTTAAGGAAATTCACTTTTTTAAAAAAAGGAACTTTTTTAAGAAAACGCACAAAAATTAGTTTTTTTTATCAAAAATTACTTTTTAAGAAAATTTCCTTTTTCAAAAAAATTTACTTTTAAAGAAAATTTAGTTTTATAAAAAAAATTTACTTTTTAAAAAAATTTACTTTTTTAAGAAAATTTACTTTTCTCAAAAACGTAGTTTACGAGGAAAAGACACTTTTTAAGAAGACTTTTTATTAAGAAAATGTACTTTTTTATGGTAAGGTATTTTTTTTTCAATACTTATTTAGTTTAGGGAGTTTTTTAGGAAAATGTGCTTTATTTAGAAAAGGTAGCTATTTAAGAAAATGTACTTTTTTGAGAAAAAGTAGTTATTTAAGGAAATGTACTTTTCTAAAAAGAGGTACTTTTTTAAGAAAACGCACTTTTTAAGAAAAAATTATTTTTTTTTTATCAAAAATGACTTTTTAAGAAAATTTCCTTTTTCAAAAAAATTTACTTTTAAAGAAAATTTACTTTTATAAAAAAATCTACTTTTTAAAAAAATTTACTTTTTTAAGAAAATGTACTTTTTTCAGAAAACGTAGTTTATGAGGAAAAGACACTTTTTAAGAAGACTTGTTATTAAGAAAATGTACTTTTTTATGGTAAGGTATTTTTTTTTTCAATACTTATTTAAGTTTTGGGAGTTTTTTAGGAAAATGTGCTTTATTTAGAAAAGGTATTTATTTAAGAAAAGGTATTTATTTAAGAAAATGTACTTTATTGAGAAGAAGTAGTTAGTTAAGAAAATGTACTTTTTTTAGAAAAGGCACATATTTAAGTTTAGGCATTTCTTTAAGAAAATTGCCTTTTTGAGAAAATGTAGTTATTTAAGAAAATGTACTTTTTTTAGAAAAGGCACATATTTAAGAAAATTGCCTTTTTGAGAAAATGTAGTTATTTAAGGAAATCTACTTTTTTAAAAAATAAAGGTACTTTTTTAAGAAAACTCACGTTTTTAGAAAAAACTATTTTTTTTTACCAAAAATTATTTTTAAGAAAATTTCATTTTTCAAAAAAGGTAATTTTAAAGAAAATTTACTTATATAAAAAAATTTACTTTTTAAAAAAATGTACTTTTTAAAGACAATTTACTTTTTCAGAAAAGCTAGTTTGTGAGGAAAATGCACTTTTTAAGAAAACGCACCTTTTAAGAATAAGTACTTTTCAATAAAAAGGACTTTTGAAGAAAATCTACTTTGTTAAGAAAAGGCACTTTTGAAAAAAATTTACTTAAAAAAATACTTTTTTAAGAAAAGATACCTTTTTAATAAAAGGTCCTTTTTAAGGTACTTGTCCTTTTTTAAGAGAAATTGCTTTTTTAGGAAAGCTACTTTTTTAATAAAATTTACTTTTATGTGAAAGGTATTTTTTTATAAAAGCTACTTTTTCATGAAAATGTACTTTTTAAATTTAGGTACTTTTTTTAAGAAAATGTCCTTTTTTGAAAAAAGTAGTTATTTAGAAAACGTAGTTTTTTAAGAAATGGTACTTTTTTAAGAAAAGGCACTTTTTTAAGAAAATTTTCATTTTAAAAAAACAGACTTTTTAGAAAAAGTAACTTTTTTAAGAAAAATTACTTTGTAAGATATTTTACTTTTTTAAGAAATGGCACTTTAAAAAAATTTACATAAAAAAAATAAATACTTTTGTATGAAAATGTTGTTTTTTAAGAAAAGGTTCTCTTCAAGGAACTTGTACTTTTTTGAGAACATTTTCTTTTTTTAGAAAACACACTTTTTTAATAAAAAGAATTTTTTTATGAAAGGCACTTTTTTAATAAGAAGAATTTTTTTATGAAAGGTACTTTTTTCAGAAAGGTACTTTTTTAAGAAGCGGTACTTTTTTAAGAAAATGTACTTTTTAATAAAAGGTACTTTTTTAAGAACAGGTTGTCTTTGAAGAAAATTTTCTTTATTAAAAAACCACCTTCCTAAAAAAATTATTTTTCTAAGAAAATTCACTTTTTTAAGAAAACGTACTTTTTTAACAAAAGATACTACTTAATAAGGACTTTATATGAAAATTTACTTTTTAAAGAAGAAGTACTTTTACTAAATAATCACTTTAAACAAAAATTTATTATTTAAGAGAATGTACTTTTTTAATAAAAAGAACTTTTTTATAAAAGGTAATTTTTTAAGAAAACGTAATTTTTAAAATAGGTACTATTTTTAAAAATGGTACTTTTTAAGAAAATGTACTTGCCCAAGAAAACTTAAGTTAAAAAAATAGAATTTTTAAAAGAGGTATTCTTTTGAGAAAAAATACTTTTTTAAGAAGTTGTACTGTTTTTTACGAAAACATACTTTTTATGAAAACGTACTGTTTTAATGAAAATAACTTTTTTAAAAAAACACACTTTTTAGACAAATGCACTTTAATAAGAAAGAGAACCTTTTAAGGAAATGTAGTTTTTCGAGAAAAATAAACTTTTTAAGAAAAGGAACTTTTTTAAGAAGAGGAAGTTTGTTAAGAAAATGCACTTCTTAAGAAAAGGAACTTTTTTAAGAAAAGGTACTTTTTAATAAAAAGTACTTTTGAAGAAAATTTACTTTGTTAAGAGAAGGCACTTTTGAAAAAAAATTTACTTCAAAAAAGGTACTTTTTAAGAAAATATACCCTTTTAAAAAAGGTCCTTTTTAAGGAACTGGTACTTTTTTAAAAATTACATTTTTAATAAAATTTACTTTACTATGAAAGGTACTTTTTTATGAAAAGATACTTTTCTATGAAAAGGCACTTTTTATGAAAAGGTACCTTTTTAGGAACAGGGGATTTTTTAAGAAAATATACTTTTTTCAGAAAAGGTACTTTTTTAAGAAAGGTACTTTTGTAAGAAAACGTTGTTTTTTAAGAAAATTTTTTTACGAAAACTTACTTTTTATGATACATTTTTAAGAAAACACACTTTTTAGAAAAATGCACTTTATAAAAAAGGAAATCTAGTTTTCGAAAAAATGAACTTTTTAAGAAAAGGAACTTTTTAAAGAAAATACACTTCTTTAAAAAGGTACTTTTTTAAAAAAAAAGTTACTTTTCAAGAAAAGATACTTTAAAAAAAATTTTCTTTTAAGAAAAGGATGTTTTGTAAGAAAAGGTTCTTTATACGAAAAGTTATTTTTTATATAAAAGTAACATTTATAAATAAATGTACTTTTTTACGTATATTTACTTTATTACGAAAATGTACTTTTGTAAGAGCGAGAACTTTTTAAGACAATGTACTTTTTTAAGAAAATGTACTTATTTAATGAAAGGTACCTATTTTAGTTATAATTTAGGAGAAGGTATTTTTTTAATTAAACATACTATTTTATGAAAATTTAATTAATTGAGAAAATATACTTTTTCAAGAAAAGGTACTTTTTCAAGAAAAGATACTTTTATGGAAAAAGTTATTTTATTATGAAGAGGTACTTTTGTAAGAAAATGTACTTTTTTAAGAAAAGGAACTTTTTTAAGAAAATATACTTTTTCAAGAAAAGGTACTTTTTTAACAAAAGACACTTTTATGAAAAAAGTTATTTTTCAAGAAAAGATACTTTTTTTATAAAACTATTTTATTATGAAGAGGTACTTTTGTAAGAAAATGTACTTTTTAAATATATTTACCTTTTTAAGAAAGACAACATTTTAAGAAAATCTAGTTTTTTAAGGAAACATACTTATTTAATAAAAGGATCTTATTTCAGTTAAAGGGGAGGTATGTACCTTTTTTAAAAAAAGACACCTTTTAAGAAAATTTTAGTGTTTTAAGAAAATGTACTTTTTTTTAAATATGTACTTTTTTAAGAAAAATCGTTTTTCTAAGAAAGGGCACTTATTTAAGAAAATTTACTTTTCTTTGATGTACCTTTTTAATAAAAGATAGTTTCTTAACATGATGAGCAGTCTTATCTCTATATCCGAAGTCTATAAATAGTGTATATTTAACTTATTTGGACTTTTCGTGTTTGCTCATAGGAAAGAGGTTAAAAATCGTAAATCGTTTCATAAAAACGAAAAACTGTTTTCAAAGGATGCCTTTTTAAAAACTAATAGATTGCGATATATCTTTTTTTTGTTGGAAAATGATTATTGAAAGAAAAGACACTGTAAGAAAAGGGCGTTTTGTAAGAAAAGGTACTTTATACGAAAAGATACTTTTTTTAAAAAAGTTAAATTTTAAAGAAACGTACTTTTTTTTACGTATATTTACTTTTTTAAGAAAATTTACTTTTATAAGAAAGAGGACTTTTTAAGAAAATGTACTTTTTTAAGAAAATGGACTTTTTTAAGAAAATGAACTTCTTTAAGAAAATTACCTCTTTTAAGAAAAGATGCTTTTTCAAAAAAAGAAACTATTTTAAGAAAACGTGATTTTCAGGAAAAAGTACTCTTTTAAGAAAATGTACTTTTTTATGAAGAGGTACTTTTTTAAGAAAATGAACTTTTTTAAGAAAAGATGCTTTTTCAAAAAAAAGAATCTATTTTAAGAAAACGTGATTTTCAGGAAAAGGTACTCTTTTAAGAAAATTTACTTTTTTATGAAGAGGTACTTTTGTAAGTAAAAGCAAAACTTTTAAGAAAATTAACTTTTTTTAAATATATTTACTTTTTTAAGAAAGGCAACTTTTTAAGCAAATCTAGTCTTTTAAGGAAACGTACTTATTTAATAAAAGGTTATACCTTTTTTAAAAAAGACACTTTTTAAGAAAATTTTAGTTTTTTTAAGAAAATTTATTTTTTAGGGAAAGGTACTTTTTTAGTAAAATTCGCTTTTCTAAGAAATGTGCATTTATTTAAGAAAATTTACTTTTTTTTTTTAAATTTACTTTTTTTTTTAGAAAATTTAGTTTCTTAAGATAATGGATCAGTGTTATCTCTATATCCGAATTCTACAAATAGTGTATAGTTTACTTATTTCGATGTTTCTTGTTTGCTGGACTACCTAGTAGTTTAGAAATATATTTATTTATAGGAAAGAGGTTGAAAATCTCAAATCGTTTCATAAAAACGAAACCCCATTTTCAAAGGATGCCCTTTTAACTAATAGATTGCAATATATCATTTTTATACCCTATACCACTATGTGGTTTGGGTATAATGACTTTATGCTGCTGTTTGTAACAACCAAAAATATTTGACCTAGACCCATCTTTAATGATACCGATGGAATCAGAATCACTTTTTGAGTTGATTTAACAATGTCCGTCCGTCCGTCCGTCCGTCTGCGTGTCCATGTAAACCTTGTAATCAAACTGCAGGTCGCAAATATGAATATATTTTGATGAAATTTGGTATATAAGCTTTTGTCGGCCGTGGGATGAACGCTATTGAAATTGGTGAGAATCGGTCCATGTTCAGACCTAGCCCCCATACAAATTACCCCTATGAAATCGACATAAATTGCCATAAGATCCAAATTGTCATATTGATCTTACTCAAATTGGGTTTGTATGCGTTCATTACATCCATTAATGAGTAGTCCAAAAATGATCCCTTTGGCCCCATATAGACTGCTTCCCGATCTTCACTTAAATCTATTAAAAACAAAATATTGCATTGATTCTTCTCAAATTTTGTTTGTATATATTTTTGCAAAATACAAGAGACTTTACCAAACATGATCAGGATTGGTCCATTTTTGGACCTAGTCCCCATATAGATATAGCATCCGATATGAACTTTTTCATATCTGCAGCCAAAAAAAATTAATAAAAATCCCACTCAAATTTGGTTTATATGTCCAGTTAGTTGGGCCTAAGAGATAGGGTTTCTAAACGCATGGTATAGGGTATCGTATAGTCGGTCTAGACCGACTATAATTTTCTTACATGTTTTTTTTTTTTTTTTTGGTGGGAAATGATTATTGGTCGGAACGATTGTATCTGAAAAGTAGATTAGAACAGCCCAAGGGTTTGACGTTTGTATGGGGTACAATCTCATTTGATGGCCTTTTAAAGTTTTCATTTTTTGATTAACACTAAATGAAAAATGTTTTAATAACAGTCTAAATAACAGTGTAAATGTTTGGTTGTTCGCTATAAAATTTCACGGGACATTTTTCTATAAAATATACCCCTCAACGTCCACTAAAACGGGCTTTTGAGGGGTTAAAATATTCCATCTTTTATACTAGGACTCAGCAAAGACTAAAACTTCATTCGGTAGCTGTAAAAGTCGACAATAGCCCAACATTAAATATCATTTTTCTTAATATTTTTTCTCCTCATATTCTTTTTTTTTTTTTGTTTTGTTTCATATTGAAAATCAATGGCAATTAACAATGGCAAAAATTGCAGCATGCACATCTGTATAAATTTTATTTTCCTGTATATTTACAATGGTCAGAAATTTACTGATTTATTTTTACACATAAGATATAATAAAATTATCTCATTAAGTTTATAATATTTTTAAACTTTAAAATTGTAATGCGAGCCTAAAAAACGAATTTCAATGATATGCAATATATTAATAGCTCTTGCTTATCAAGAATTTTCATAAAATTTAACCTAATTTTTGCGACAATCATAGTTTTCATATATAATACAGGCTCCCTCCTACAGATTGTCCAGTAATTCTTAATACAAAAATTATCATTTCATTTAATTTTTTCTTTATTTCTCTTTTTTGTAATTTATATCAAAAATATTCCCTAGCCAAACTATGAAATAGAAAATTCTTAAAAAATAATATTAAAGTCTTTCATTAATTTTCAAATTTTTAAAATTATTTTGAATTATTAAAGCTCGCTACTGCTGTTAAATGTCTTACATTAATTATCCCAATTATCGAAGTTATGCTGTACATAAAAAAACAATATTACTTTTTTACGATTCATTAACTAAATACACCCGTTTTGGTAGTCATAATAATAATTTCAAATTTGCAAACGTCAAGTTAAACTATTTTACATGTACTTATAACGTATGGATCGTGTAAAAACATATACACACACACACACATTTTGTAACATACTTGTGCAAATATAAAGAAACCATACAAATTTCCTTTCGCCCACAAAAACATACAACAGCAAAGCACTTAACCAGTCACAAAAACCAACACACACATACAGACGCACACGTATTACCAGTCTAGCCCACAAGCAAATGGTTATAAACAATGAAAAAACAAGAATTCTATTACAACAACAACTAACAAAATATACCTAACAGGCAACAGCAAAAGGAAAGTTTTTTTTTATGAAAAAATAAAAAAGAAAAAACTGACAGGAAAAAAAATCATGATTTTAATAAATAAAATTGTTTGAGTACAACTTCAAAAGCATGCAGTTGAAAATTGTTAAGGCAAAAAAGGAATATATATGAAATGCAACAACAACAATGAAATACTTTACAAGAATTTAGATCAGAAGCAAATATACTCATAAATACATACAGAAAAGTACTGAAAATTTCGTAACACAAAACACTATTGGGAAAATAATAAAACTACAAAAAACAAAAAAAATCCAAACAGCCAACAATGAAACAAACATCAACAAGCTAACGAGCAATAACAATAATGCAATATTTTTTTATGATAGGAAAACTCACCAAAACAAAAAAAAACATAAAGAAAAACAAAAACAAATTTTTTTTTATTAGGGAAAATAGCCACAAGTAACAAACAACAAAACCAACAATAACCATATCATGTGTAATAACATAGTCTGCATAGTAGTCAAAGCAAAGTCATAGAATGGTAATGGTAATAAATACTCATAAGCCACTTCACTATAATACAGCAGCAACAACAACAACAATAACACCACCAGCTACAACTATGTATCGCCACTTACAACAACTTCGTTCGACCAGCAGAAATATAAAGAAATTGTTGCAATATAAAAAAAATACCCAGAGTGGATAACAAAACTAAACATTACGGTAACAGCAATAAGCCATCGAATGGATCCCTATACTCATACTACTACACATCAGATATCTGAACATACATACACAAACAAATACCTTAAATACTTGTGTATGTAGTAAAAAGTGAAAGAATATAAAAACAAGTTATGGGCCACAAAAACCAATTCACAGTTGTCTGAAGAGAAAAGTTTTTGGAAACATTTTCAGGCGATTGGCATAAAATTATTAGAATTTATTCGAGTAATCGGAGTTGCAATTATTTGCTCTAATTAAATTAACATTTGAAAGAGAAACCATTTGCTTAAAAGATTCTCTTTTTAGAGATAAAATAAAATGGAATAATAAAAAATAGTCGAATAATTTACAAATCTATTAATTATTCAAATAAGTTTAAAATTAATTGAATAATCGAAGTAAAAATTGTTCTCTTTAAATTACTAAAATTGAAAAAAAAAATTCGAATAATTGGCTAATTTTCAAATTACTCGACTAATCGAAGTTAAAAAGATTTGTTCAACTTAAAATTAATATTTGCTAGATTCTTTTTAAGTAAATAAAATAAAATAAAATAATAAAAAATATACGAAAAATTTACGGATCTATTAATTATTCAAATAAATTTCAAATTATTTGATTAATCAAATAAATTACTAAAATTGAAAAAAAATGTCGAATAGTTTGCTAATTTTCAAATTACTTAACTAATCAAAGTTAAAAAGATTTGTTCTATTTAAAATTAATATTTGAAAGATTCTCTTTGAGGTAAAAAAATATAATAAAAAATATTCGAATAATTTACAGATCTACTATTTATTCAAATAAATTTAAAATGTGTCCATTAATCGTAGTAAAAATTGATTACTTCGAATTACTAAAGTTTTAAAAAAATTTTCGAATATATTGTCAATTTTCAAATTATTCGGGTAATCGATTTTAGAAAGATTTGCTCTATTTAAAATTAATATTTGAAAAATTCTCTTCTATGAAATTAAATAAAATAAAACAATAAAAAATATTCGAGTAATTTACAGATGCATGAGTTACTTAGAAAAAATTCAAATTATTCAAATAATCGAACTAAAGGATTGTTCTCTTCAAAAAACTATAATTAACAAAAATGTTCGAACAATTTGGAAATTTTTAATTTTTCGATTAATTTTGAAATTATGGAAGTTACAAAAACTTGCTCTATTCACTTTGGTATTTGACAAATTCTCTTTTAAGAAATAAAATAAAATAATAAAAAAATCGTATAATATAGAGATGTATTAATTAAATAAATTTAAAATTATTCGATTTATCGAAGTGAAAATTGCTCCCTTCATATTACTAAAATTAAAAAAATCTTCGAATAATCGAGTAATCGAAGTTAGAAAAATTTGCTCTATTTAAAATTAATATTTGATAGATTCTCGTTTAGAAAATAAAAATAAAATAAAATAATAAAATTTATACGAAAAATTTACAAATGTATTAGTTATTTAAATAATTTAAAAATTATTCGATTAATCGAAGCAAAAAATTGTTCTCTTAAAATAACTATAATTAACAGATGTGTTCGAATAATTTGCAAATTTTTTAATTATTCGAATAAATTTAAAATTATTGGAACAATAAAAAACTTAGTTTATTTAAATTAATATGTGGTAGAGAAAGTAATTGCTATCAGAGATTCTCTTTTTGGAGATAAAATTAAATGAAATAATAAAAAATATTCGAATAATTTACAGATCTTATTATTATTCAAATAAATTTAAAATTATTCGATTAATCGAATAAATTACTAAAATTTAAAAAAAAGTTTCGAATAATTTGCTCATTTTCAAATTACTCGAGTAATTGAAGTTAAAAAGAATTGCTCTATTTAAAACTAATATTTGAAAGGTTCTCTTTGAGGTAAAAAAATATAATAAAAAATATTCGAACAATTTACAGATCTATTAATTATTCAAATAAATTTAAAATGATTCTATTAATCGAAGTAAAAATTGGTTTCTTTGAATTACTACAATTTTAAAAAAAATTATCGAATTTGTTGCCAATTTTCAAATTATTCGAGTAATCGAAGTTAGAAAGATTTGCTCTATTTAAAATTAATATTTGAAAGATTCTCTTCTAGGAAATTAAATAAAATAAAAAAATAAAATAATAAAAAAATATTCGAGTAAGTTAGAGATGCAGAGTTATTTTAAAAAAAATTTAAATTATTCGAGTAATCGAACTAAAGTATTGTTCTCTTCAAATAACTATAATTAACAAAAATGTTGGAATAATTTGCAAATTTTTAATTTTTCGAATAATTTTGACATTATCGAAGTTAGAAAAACTTGCTCTATTTATTTTAATATTTGATAAGTTCTCTTTTAGGAAATTAAATAAAATACTCGAATAATTTTCAGTATTAATTACTTAAAAAATTTAAAATAATTCGATTAATCGAAGTAAAAATTGATCTCTTTATATTACTAAAATTAAAAAAAAAAAATTCGGATATATTGCCAATTTTAAAATTATTCGAGTAATCGATGTTTAAAAGATTTGTTCTATTTAAAATTAACATTTGATAGATTCTTTTTAAGGAAGAAAATATAATAAAAAATATTCGAATAATTTACAGATCTATTAGTTATTCAAATAAATTTAAAATGTTTCCATTAATCGAAGTAAAAAATGATTACTTCGAATTACTAAAGTTTTAAAAAAAATTTCGAATATATTGCCAATTTTCAAATTATTCGAGTAATCGAAGTTACAATGATTTGCTCTATTTAAGATTAATATTTGAAAGATTCTCTTCTAGGCAATTAAATAAAATAAAATAAAACAAAATAAATTAATAAGAAAATATTCGAGTAATTTACAGATGCATGATTTAGTTAAAATAAATTAAAATTATTATTTGATAGAGAAACCATTTGTTATAAAAGGTTCTCTTTTTGGAGATAAAATAAAATGATATAATAAAAAAATATTCGTATAATTTACAAATCTATTAATTATTCAAATAAATTTAAAATTATTCGAATAATCGAAGTAAAAATTACTCTCTTCCTAATTCTAAAATTTAAAAAAAAAGGTCGAATAAGTTGCTAATTTTCATATTACTCGACTAATCAAAGTTAAAAAGATTTGTTCAATTTAAAACTAATATTTGATAGATTCTTTTTAAGGCAGAAAATATAATACAAAATAATAATTTTCAAATTATTCGAGTAATCGAAGTTAGAAAGATTTTCTATTTAAAATTAATATTTGAAAGATTCTCTTCTACGAAATTAAATAAAATAATATAATAATAAAAAATTCGGGTAATTGACAGATGCATGAGTTATTTAAAAAAAATTAATTATTCGAGTACTCGAACTAAAGGATTGTTCTCTCCAAGGAAAATTGTTAATTTTTCCAATAATTTTGACATTATCGAAGTTACAAAGATTTGCTCTGCGTAAAACTAATATTTGATAAATTCTCTTTTAGGAAATAAAATAAAATAATAAAAAATATTCGATTAATTTACAGATGTATTAATTATTTAAATAAATTTAAAATTATTCGAGTAATCATGCTAACAAAAACTGTTCTCTTTAAATAACTATAATTAACAAAAATGTTCGAACAATTTGCAAATTTTTTAATTGTTCAAATAAATATGAAATTATACGAATAATCGGAGTGTGAAAAATTTACTTTATTAGAATTAATATTTGGGAGAGAACTTATTATCTATAAGAGATTCTCTGTTAGAATATAAAATAAAAGAGGATAATACAGTATATTCCAATAATTTAGAGATTTATCAATAATTCAAATAAATTTAAAATTATTCGATTAATCGAAGTAAAAATTGCTCTCTTCATACTACTAAAGTTTAAAAAAAAATTCAAATAATTTGCTAATTTTCAAATTACTCGGGCAGTCGATTTTGGAATGATTTGCTCTATTTAAAATTAATACTTGGTAGAATCTCTTTTAGGAAATAAAATTAAATAAAATAATTAAAAATTTTCGAATAATTTAAGGACGCAAAAATTACTTAAATAAATATAAAGTTATTCGGACTGAAAAATTGTTGTCTACAAATAACTAAATTAACAAAAATGTTCGAATAATTTGCAAAATTTTTTATGTATTCGAATAGATTTGAAATTATCGAAGTTAAAAAGATTTGCTCTCTTTAAATTAATATTTGATAGGCTCTCTTTTAAATATAAAATAAAAAAATAAAAAAATATTCGAATAATTTACAGATGTATTAACATTTTAAATAAATTAAAAACCATTCGAGCAATCGAGCTAAAAAAATTTTCTCTTTACATAACTATAATTAACAAAAATGTTCGAATAATTTGCATTTTGTAATTATTCGAATAAATGAATAATAATAATCGAATAAATAAATATTCGAAGAAACTATCTTTATTTAAATTAATATTTGATAGAGAAATCATTTGCTATAAAAAATTTTCTTTTTGGAGATGAAATAAATTGAAATAAAAAAATATTCGAATAATTTACAGATCTATTAATTATGCAAATAAATTTAAAATTATTCGATTAATGGAAGTAAAAAATTATTCTTCTAATTACTAAAATTTAAAAAAAAGTAATTGAACAATTTACACTTTTACTAATTATTCAAATTATTCGAATAATCGAAGTTGGTGAGATTTGCTCTATTTAAATTAATATTTTATAGAGAAACCAATTGTTATAAGAGATTGTCATCTAGGAAATAAAATATATGAAATAATTAAAAATATTCGAATAATTTGCAAATTTCTTAAATCTTCAATTCATCGATTAATCGGATTATTAGAGTAATCCAAGTGGGTATGTAATTGGAGATAAGGGATCCTATTTTATGATGGAAAATTTAAGAAAAATTAGTCGAATAATTTATACTTTTATTAATTACTCGAATAAATTGAAAATAGTCGACTAATACAACTAAAAACTAATTGGTTTATTCGGAAATAATCGAATAATTTACACTTTTTTTAATACTCGAATAAATGTTAAATTACTTGAGTAATCGAAGTAGAAACGAATTAATCTATTTGAATCACGGCTTGGTAGGATATTCAATTGGAGTAAGAGATTCATCCAATTGGAGTAAGAGATTCTGTAAAACTAAAAAAAATTTATCAAATAATTGACTATTTTTATTAATTATTCGAATAAATATAAAATTATTCGAGTAATAGAAATAGAATTAAATTGCTATACTCGGGTTACGGTTTGGTATGATATCGAATTTGAGTAAGGGATTGCTCGATTAGGAGCTAAAATTTTCATAAAAATTAATCGATTAATTTACTTTTATTAATTATTTGAATAAAATAAAAATTATTCTTGTATTCAAAGTAGAAAATCATTCTCTATTGGAGGTAAAAACCAAAAAAAAAAAAAAATAATCGGATAATTTACACAACTTTTATTTATACGAATAATCGGAAAAGCAAAAAATTTGTCCCATTTAATTTACTAGTTGTAAGTAAATTCTACTAAGAACTAAAATCATCAAAAAAAATATAGTTTAATAATTTAAATGTTTCATAATTATTCGAATAATTTTAAATAATTTATTCGAATAATTTTAAATAATTTAAAATTATTCGAATAATTATGAAACATTTAAATAATTTAAAATTATTCGAGTGATCGAAGTAAAAAAATGAAAATTTTGGTACTGTATTCAATTGTAGCAAGAGAGTACTCTGTTAGGCGATAGAACTAAAATATTATTCGAAAGATTTACACATTCATTAATTAATAGAATAAATTTTAAATTATGTTCTTATGTTGATCGCAATTGCTCTATCTATATTACTATTTATCGGAAATGGCAATTGCTATAAGAGATTCTTTTCAAGAGATAAAATTTTAAAAAAATAATCGAATAATTTATCGTTTTTTGAATTTTTGCAATAAGTTAAAAATTATTCGATTAAATTTTTTTTAATTACTCGCATGAACTGTACTAATTTTTAAAGGAATAAAATGTATTATGTTATTAAAATTTTTAAGGTAATCGAATAATTTAATTTTTTTTATTTTTCGTATAATTATATATTATTGGAGTAATAGTATCAGACAGTTCATAACTCATTGATACAGTTTGAGCAAGAGATTGCTCCATATGGCGGTAAAATTACAAATTTAATGGAATGTAATGTGGAAATGTGTGAATTTACACAATCACTAACAACTCGTATAAATAAAAATTTATTCGAGTAATCGAAATAGAAATTTTAATACCTATCTATAATATTAAGGCTAGGCGATTGCTTGTGACTGATGTTTTGTTCTGCCGTTTTATCCCGATTTTGACCAAATGTGTATTATTTGAAAGGTATTTCCTTTTAGCCGTTTTGCAGACTTACAGATTTTTTAATTTTTTTCTTTATTTTGTGTAAATTTCATTTAAAGTTGCTACTAACACATACATAAAATTATACATATGCTATGTGTGTGTTTTATTAAATTTGTTAACGTGTTTGTTAATGAGTTTGTTATCTTCATTCACAATAAAAATAAACTCATAAGTGTTGGTTTGTGAATTGGCTAAGTCGAAAAATAAAGCTACCTAGAAATTGCACTCGAATTTCGAGTGCTAGTTTATATTAATATTTGATTACTTTTTCGAAACAAAATTTTAAAAAATTAATCGAATTACTTATATATTTCCTTAATATTCGAATAACTTAAAAATTACTTGAGTAAATTGATTAATCTTAAACTATTCGATAAAACATTGGGAAAAACTATATGTTTTTGATGTAGCTTTTGGCGATAAAAAATTTTAAATTATTCGAATTATAAGATTTTTTGAATTATTCGAATATAAGTAAACCGAATTATAGGAATTATTACTAAGTTAAAAAGTCGATAGTTAACATACTAATTAATTAGTCGAATAAATTATATATTAAACTATTTTATGAAGCATTAACAAGTATAAAATTGTTATACAAAATTTTAAAATCAATCGAATAGTTCTCTCTTTGTTAATTATTCAAATAATTTCTAAATAAATTTTGAATTTAATAATATTAATGGAATAATTTAAAACTAAATTAAAACTAACCATAAACTTTTTGATAAAGCATTAGGAAAAACTAGCAGATTCCAACCCTCGAAATTCGAGTGCAAATTCTAGGAAATTTTATTTTTTCATTAAATAAAGAACCCTAAAGGTATGCTAATCAATTATAGCTAATTCAGAAATCAACGCAAAGAAACATACTCATTTTTATTACAAACACATTAAAAAATTTAATAAACACACACATAGCATTGTATATTTTTATGTATATGTTAGTAGCAACTTTAAATGCAATTTACTCAAAATAAAGCCAAAAATTTGAAAATCTGTAAGTCTGCAAAACGACTAAAAAGAAATACATTTCAAAATATATACGTTGGGTCAAAATCGGGAAATAACGGTAGAACAAGACATCGGTCACAAGAAATCGCCTAGCCTGTTAATATTATAGATTATGTAATTCGAAGAATTTCTGAATTCTCGAGTAAATCAAATAATTTCATATTTGTTGATTATAAAATTTATACATTGGAGTGAAAAATAAATTTTTAGTTTTTTGTTTAATTACTCGCATAAATTCGAAAATATTCAACTGAATCGAATTATGGGAAAACATTTTTAATATAAAAAAATAATGAAATAATTAGCATATTTATTAATTATTCGAATAATTAAATATTATTCATGGAATTTCCATAAATGCAAACTATTTGATTAAGCATTAGAAAGATTAACATTTTCTAGCAAGTTTAAATAATTCGAATTTTATTATTAATCGAATATTTTCATCTTTTTTAGTTATTCGAATAATTTCCAAATAAATTTCTGAATTTAATAATATTTATCGAATAATTTACATATTTATTCATTGTTCAAAAAAATTGATAAAGCATTAAGAAAAATTGTGTAATGATAATGCAAAAATCATGATAGTTATTCGAAAAAATTCAAAATACTCGAGTAAATCCAATAATTTCATAATTGTTAATTTTAAAATTAAAATTAAATACTTTGGAATGAGAAGATAATTTTTAGTTTATTTTAGTTATTCGCAAAAGTTTTAAATAAATTTAAAAATAATGGAATATTTAACACATTTATGAATTACTAGCAGATTCCAGTGCTCGAAATTCGAGTGCAATTTCTAGGCAGCTTTATTTTTCAACTTAGCCAATTCACAAACCAACACTTATATGGTATATTATTTAATAAAACGCACATAATATCGCACCTGTACCTCTAAAGTGAGTCAACTAAAAATTTACAAATTTTCAGTAGAGGCAAAAAACGGTTTTTTTTTTTAATATTTACTATAAAATTGAAAAACAGTTGCTTCATTTTAAGGAATTGCGTATAATTCATATGTATCAACAGTAGTTGTTTTTGCGATTCTCAATGATCATCAGAAATAAAAGTTTTTTGGGTGCAACTCAAAATAAGTTTGTTAGTGGATTCTAAAGAAGCTACTCTTATAACACAAAGAGGGCTACAACTGTTTTTTTTTTATGAAAGACTAGAAAAATCTATGTAAGATTTTTACTGCGAATAGATATGACCACTGTGTATCGTTTTCTTGCAAAAAGTGAAAATTTAAAAATTTTGAGTTGACTCACTTTAGAGGTACAGGTGCGATATGTATAATTTTAAATACAATTAACTCAAAATAAAGGAAAAATTAAAAAATCAGTAAATCTGCAAAACGGCTAAAAAGAAATTCCTTTCAAATAATATGCGTTTGGTCAAAATCGGGATAAAACGGTAGAACAAAACATCGGTCACAAGAAATTACCTAGCCTATAATATTAATATAGATTCCAATAAATTAAAAATTATTCGAGTAATTTCAGTAACCATGAGCTTTTTGAAAAAGTGTAAAATTTTTCTGCATTTACAAATAACTAAAATTCTAAAATTAATCCAATAATTCGTCTCTTCTTAATTATTCGAATAAATTCCTTAATCAAGAAAAATTAATCGAATAATTTACGTATGTATTTATTAATTGTTCTAAAAAATCTTGTAACATTAATCCATTAAAAAAATATGTAATTTTTAAACGGTTTAAAAAATAACAGTTAATCCTAACAAAATTCTAAATATTCTAGTAAAAAATACTCGAATAAATTTCTGAATACTCGAGTAAACCAAATAATTTCAAATTTTTTGACTAAAAATGAAATACTTTTGGAATGAAAAGTTTCTCTCACAAACTGGAATAAAAATTTGAAAAAAAAATTTTACAAATTTAAATATGCCGACATTAAGAATTTTATATTATAAAAAGTACCGAGCAGAATTACTTATATAGTTACTCTACTTATTAATATTTAAGATACATCACTTCTGTAGCCATGTCTAAATATTTTACCTTAAATGTAAAATTTTATATTAATTGGGTTAAATTTTTAAATATTTTATAATCAATTAGAAGTTACACACTGCTTTAAATTGTGGTTTCGATTTGTTTAAATACATTTGAAGTGGGACAACTTAACTCCTGTACTTAGTGTTCATATCTATTGTACGAGTATATGCTGGCTTTTTTTAAATAAGTTTCAGGTTTTTCCCTGTTTTTTCATATTCATAGAACTGGTTTGAATACAGACATAACTAAATAAACCATAAGTCACTCAAACGACTAAAACCCAGTGATATCTTACAGTAATGGTATTGGAAAATAGTAATGAATTTAACTTTACATACACACACAGACACACAACATACACACTTACATATAGCATAGCAGCACAAAATTTTCATACACTTACTGGTAAAAAAAACCCGACTACAACAAGAAGTGTAACGAGTAAAAAAGTAAAAGTTTGAAATTAATGTTAAAGAAAATATGGTAACAATGTCTATGTGAGTGTTTATGGTTGCAACCACATACATACATACGAGTACAAACATGATAGTGATATATGCTGTACGTGTGCTTGTATGTGGAATATATAGAAAAGTGCTTAACACTTAAGTCATGTGGCTTTAAAAGTGATAAACTTCTAGCTAGTTTTTTCTTCAAGCTTTCGTCTTTTTGTTGTTTATTTTTTTGTTTTCTATTGAATGTAATAAATGTGTAAAGAAAGCAAAAAGTTGCTTAAATACTTAACAGAGGAGCAAAACCAACCTCTGTAAATTTTCGGTTGTTATTAAGCTAAATAAAAAAATAACAAAAAAGCAACTTTTTCATACACTTTAAGAGAAAAAAAATTGTGAGTGAAAGTAAAGAATTTGTAGCAGAACAAAAAATTTACAAATTGAAAATTGTTTTACTTAGAAACTGAGTACGTAAAAGCCCTCTAGTGGTAAATAGTTAGAAAAAAGAAACATGCACATTTATAAAATAAAAAACAAATACACAGTATTCGGTCAATTAGTTAAAGGCAATAAACTAAATGTAAATTTAAAAATAATTTTAATAATATAAAATGACAAGCAAAAGTATAAAAGTTCACTCTGGCGAATATACTTATATGCATTAATTAAAATTCCAAGTTAATAAACATTTAATGCAATAAAATTAATTCTTCGCACAAAATATTATGAAAAAACATTTAATTGCTTTTAAAAGTTTTTAAAATTTTTTTGGAGGAGAATATTTATTTTAAATGGAACATAGTTTTTGAATAGAAAAATTCAACAGTTTGAAAACAATATAAAGTTGAACAAATGTGGAACAATTCAGCTACAAAGAAATATTTAACGCAATATAAGTTAAAGTTATGTATTGTGTATTACAAAATATATAAAAATACAATAAATTTCTTGAAACAATGGAAACACCCAAATCGTAAATTATAGAACAAAAATTAAACGGATGACACGTTTCTATATTTTTGTGTCAGCGAAAGCCGAACGCATACTATTTAATAACTAGCACAGCCCAGCCCTCGAAAGTCGAGTGCAAATTCTAGGAAATTTTATTTTTTCATAAAATTTTTTTCTTTCAATATTTTTTAATCTATTTAATTCATTAAATTTATTTCATTATAAATATTTGTTGAACACACAGAACTAAGAGCCTAAAGGTATTTGAACCACCTTGTATGCCAACTAAAGGTATGCCAATTTTAGGCAATTAACAATTCAATACAGGGCGTGTGATATGCAATTATTATAATGAAATTCGATTGCGTTATTGTCGTTATTGGCTTATGTCAAAAAATATTTTTCAATTCAATTTTTGCAAACACATTAACATATTTAATAAACACAAACATAGCATTGTATAATTTTATGTATGTGTTAGTAGCAACTTTTAATGCATTTTACTAAAAAAAAAAATGAAAAAATTTAAAAATCTGTAAACTTGGTGAACATTTAAAAAGAAATACCTTTCAAATGAGGTATGTTTGGTCAACATTGGTTTAAAACTGGCAAAGTTACATCGGTCACAAGAAATCGCCTTGCCTATTAATATTATAGATATGTTGGTTAAAGGATAAGGTTTCAAAACCTCATTTTTTTGCATTTCTCTTTCTTAATGTACAACATGTCATGAGTGTTGTGTCAAAATTTTAAGTAAATCGGAACAAAGCTTGAGAAGATACAGCGTTACCAGCGACCGGCCTCATACGGTATATCGTATATAAATCAGTTTTTAAAAAATTTTAAATAGATTTTCTCGCAAATAAATGTTCGAACTCCGTGAACATCATAACTCCAAATCTTCTTGACCGATTCTTTTGAAATTTTACACACTATATCCACACATAACTCATCAGGTAAAAGTTTTTTATTATCCATTTTTATTCCCCATTTTTTAACAACAAATTCCCGAAATTTTATAGCAAAAATCGTATTTTTCACTTTAAAATGAAAAAACTCTTCGTCACTATCTCAGGAAACATGTTACCTTTTAAACGCATTTCGATTTTTTTTTTCACATGATTTGATAACGAGTTATGATGTTCACTACAAAACAACAACACCTCCGGAGATTCGCTGTCATGGACTTATTTATTCAAATTTTTAATTGAAAATTTTTCCAAAGATTTCTCAAATGTTCTGCTATAACGTGAATATGAAATAAATAATCCAACATTATTGACATCTTCAAAAAAGAATTATGAAAATACGACTTTTTTAACTTTTAAAACCTTATTAAAACCTATTTTTCAATTCAATTTTTGCAAACACATTATCAATAAATCAATAATTTTATGTATGTGTTAAATGCATTTTTCTCAAAAAAAAGCAAAAATTTTAAAATCTGTAAATCTGGTGGACAGCAAAAAAGAAATACCTTTCAAATGAAGTATGCACGGTCAAAATCGGTGTAAAACTGACAAAGTTATATCGGTCACAAGAACTCGCCTTTCCTACTAATATTATAGATATGTTGGTTAAGGCAAAATTTTTGGTCAAGGCAGAAAAAAATATAAAAAAATTGTGAATTAAACAACATTCTTGTAATAAAAATAATTTTAGGTTGAAAAATATTAGAAGAAAAATAATCAACAAAACAAAATTTTTTAGGTGAAAAATATTAAAAAAAAAAAAAAAAAAAATTGTGAGTCCGATCATAGGGGAGATGTGTAAACATCTGGTAATATATAAAATGCAGAAAACAGCGACAAAAAGGTTATTACATATCATAATTTTTTCACCAAACCAACATGTCACACCGATTTGTCTTAATGCTTACATGTTACGCGTAAGATCTTACGCTCACATATTACGCTGTTTTTGTGACTGTATTGTGAATTAGAAATTTACCCCCCTGCGCGTATAGATGTTTACACATCAAAAAAATTTAGGTGCAAATATTTATTTGTTTTTTTTTTTTTTTTTTTCCAATTAAAATTTTTTTAAGTGTAATTTTTTACTTCAAAAATTTTTTATTCTAAAATTTGAAATACATTTTGGAGGTGCAATAATTTCTGAGGTGAAAAGCAATTTTCAAATTTAAAAAAATTACTCGCTGAAAATAATTTTGAGTTGACAACAGAATATTTGCAGTTAAAAAAAACTTTTAGGGGAAAATCAGAAAAAAATACACTTAATAATTTTGAGCTACAAATTTAATGGAGCTACAAAAATCTTGTGTTAGAGAAAAATTATACTAAATAAAAATTATACCACATATTTTATCAAAAAATTTTTGTAAATTTGAAAATAATTTTGAGAAAATAATATTGGGCCTAAAAACATTCTTAGATATGAAATAATTTTTGAGCTGAAATTCAGTGATGATCGAGTTAAAAAAATTTATATATAAACAAGTAAGAAAATTATAGTCGGTCTAGACCGACTATACGATACCCTATACCATGCGTTTAGAAACAATATCTCTTAGGCCCAACTAACTGGACATTGAAAATAAGCAAAAAACCAAATTTGAGTGGGATTTTTATTAATTTTTTTGGCTGCAGATATGAAAAAGTTCATATCGGATGCTATATCTATAAAGGGACTAGTCCAAAAATGGACCGATCCTGATCATGTTTGGTAAAGTCTCTTGTATTTTGCAAAAATATGTACAAACAAAATTTGAGAAGAATCAATGCAATATTTTTGTTTTTTAATAGATTTAAGTGAATATCGGGAAGCAGCTCTATATGGGGTCAAAGGGATCATTTTTGGACTATTCATTAGTGGATGTAATGAACGCATACAAACCCAATTTGAGTAAGATCTATATGACAATTTGGATCTTATGGCAATTTATGTCGATTTCATATGGGTAATTTGTATGGGGGCTAGGTCTGAACATGGACCGATTCTCACCAATTTCAATAGCGTTCATCCCGTGGGCGATAAAATATATTCATATTTGCGACCTGTAGTTTGATTACAAGGTTTATATGGACACACAGACGGACAGACGGACGGACATACGGACAGACAGACAGACGGACGGACGGGTATTGCTAAATCGACTCAGAAAGTGATTCTGATTCGATCCGTATAATTAAAGGTGGGTCTTGGTCAAATATTTTTGGTTGTTACAAACAGCAGCACAAAGTCATTATACCCAAACCACATAGTAGGGTATAAATACGGAAAAAAAAATATTTGGAGAAAAAACGATTGTTCTTAAAAAATTTGGCGTCATTGTACCCCAAAAAAATGTATGCAGCATAACGAAATTGTGGCACAAAAATATAAAAATTTTTTTTTTTATTTTTTTTTAATAAAAAAAAATGGTGGAAGTCAATGCGAAAATAATATAGAGCTGAAGGAAATATATTTTTTAAGACAATGATGTTTTTTTTTTCTAAAAAAATATATCTTCAATCTGAAAAATAATGGAGTAGGCTTCCATTGCTGGGCCATACGCAAACGAGGAAAGAAATCGGCTAAGCCATACTACAGTTGAAAACAAGTAAGAAAATTATAGTCGGTCTAGACCGACCATACGATACCCTATATGATGGTTTAGAGACCCTATCTCTTCGGTCCCTATGGGGACTAGGTCGAAAAATGGACCATTCCTGACCATATTTCGTAAAGTTACTTATATTTTGAAAAAATATATACAAACCAAATTTGAGAAAAATCTGTGCAATATTCTTGTTCTTTGATAGATTTAAGTGAAAATCGGGAAGCAGCTTTATATGGGGGGCTATGACAAAGAATTGCCATATGGAGTTTATTTTTGAATAACTGATAAATGGGTGCAATAAACACACACAAACCCAATTTGACCGATATCTACATGATAATTTGGATCATATGGCAATTTAAGTCGATTTCATAGGGGTCATTTGTATGGGGACAAGGTCTGAACATGGACCGAATTTCATCAATTTCAATAGCATTCATCCCGTGGGCGATAAAATATATTCATAGTTGCGACCTGTAGTTTGATTACAAGGTTTATATGGACACACAGACGGACAGACGGACGGACGGACGTACGGACAGACAGACAGACAGACGGACGGACGGGTATTGCTAAATCGACTCAGAAAGTGATTCTGATTCGATCGGTATAATAAAAAATGGGTCTAGGTCAAATATTTTTAGTTACAAACAGCAGCACAAAGTCATAGTACCCTGACCCTGGTATAGGGTTTAAAAAAAACAACTATTCATCTATGACAATTTTAAGTTGGTTGAGCGAAAAATTTCATTTTTTTATTATCACTATTTTTGACTTAGTTTAGTTTATTTTATTTAATTTATTTTGGTAACATCCACAGCGAAACAATAGCAGATAATAAGCAGATAATTGCACCAGAGATATATCACAATGGATAATTTTGATCTCAGGAGCACTGAAGGGTTAAATAAATAAAAATTAACCAAATTATTTTTCTTAAATTCTAAATAGTGGTATCAACGAGTTTAATAGAAAAACTCGTTTTAGGTCATTTTTATTTTAAAATATCTTAAAGTCCAAAGCTGGCCTTGGCAAATAATAGGTTAATGTTCTCGGATTTATCCCTAATTTTTGGGACGAAACTTCTACACATTTGCTTATTACATTTTAATTGCCGCATCTAAAAATTGGACAGCACTTACAAAATATTTGAATTTTTTGCATAAATTGTCTCTTATTAGGTTGGGGTCATATGTGACCCCAATTCCAAAAGGGTTAATGGAGTCATATTATTTTTTTCCGAAACCCTAGGCTATTAAGATAAAATATAACATTTAAAAGTAGAAAAATTATGAATTTTTGATACAAAGTATTTAGAAAGAGTACATTTACAGAATATTTCACAAAAATCCAATTTTTCTCGAAATCCGCGAAATTAATTTACTTAAAAATTCACACAGTTAATCTGCTGTATGTATTTAATAAAACGTTAAAGTGATAGATTCATTTCTTTAAATTTTGTTTAAGAAAATTTTTTCAAACTTGAAAAAGGAGTTTTAAAAATTTTATGAAAAAATTTCCAATTTTCGGTCTCAATGCGCAATAGGTTAACAACGTGGTAATAAAACAATACTTCACATCTGAGTACTTATAAGTATAGAGACCAAAACAGAATGATCGCTTTAATTAATTTCTCAAAGTTGAAAAAAATGCCATCAAATTTCATGACCTAGTTTTTTTTGGCACAAAAGTGGTCGGTGCATTTGCTATTTCTTGGCGAGGTTTCAAACGATTTGGAAGTTTTATAGCCTTTTGAAAAGATAATTTAATACTGATCCCGAATTATGTAACAGCTTGTCAGAAAAATTAAATTCTCGAACGAAATTTTCGTAAAATCTGAAAAAAAAAGTCATATTTTCCCCATATAAACACACTTGAAATTCTCAATCGCTTTGCGCCACGACTAAACGTTTTTTGATTGGCCCAAAAATTTGTATTTATCAGTTTTTTTGCTATTCGCATATTTCTTGGGGGGTGAGACCGACAGTTTGAACACTTTTTTTTCCCTAATGCAACATATATTAGAAAATTTTTAATGACAACAAAAATACTCGTATCACAGAATTTTTTTTACATTTTCATTAAAATCTTGGGAGCTATTGAACCGATTTTGGTGATTTTAAATAGCAAGCTGCTCAGGATGTCAATGAACTTTTTTTTATCAAAATTGAGCTACCCAAGTGACCTATTGAGTGCATGATCGTGATTTCTAAAGACGGACAGACGGACTTCTCCGTATCAACTCCGCTTGTT
The DNA here is from genome assembly GCA_963682025.1 of Cordilura impudica. Taxonomy (NCBI): domain Eukaryota; kingdom Metazoa; phylum Arthropoda; class Insecta; order Diptera; family Scathophagidae; genus Cordilura; species Cordilura impudica. The sequence continues at coordinate 232,095,403 of OY821519.1, forward strand.
TAAGGATCAACAATATGTATATTTTATGGTGTCCAGATTTTTTTTCTCTAATTTTTACAAACGGACTAACAAACTTATACATATATACTGCAGTCGTCAAAAGCGCTAAAAATTAATTTTTTTTTTTTTGTTATAATTCTTTTAACTTTTTTGCAGTTATCGACAGACAATACATTAGATAAGACGTTTTGAGCATTTTCTGGGTTGTATAATATCTATTTTTTTTTATGCTATAGTGGACCAAAGTTGTAGTTTTTTTAAAAAAATTTCAAACTAAAAAATCGGGATTTTTTATACTCGGAAACTAAGTGGGCAAACCCTACTTTTTTCGATGATTTTGTTTTATAACTTTACAGTTATAAAAAATATATTTTGTTTTTAATCACAACATGTAATTTCTTGGGCATTTGAGTAACTATTTCATATAATTTTAAAGTGGAAAAAAAAATAGGTTTAAAAAAAAATGAAATTGATCTATTTGCATAAGCTGCCAAAAAAAATAGCGGCTCTGTACCGCTTAGCTATAAACGGTATTTAATACACCTAAGGGTCCTAAACAAAATATGTTTCTACCTAAGTCCAATATATGCAACTTTTAATGTAGAGCATTTTTAAATAATAACTTTATTTTTAAAAAATTCATACTATCCCAATAAGGAAGTTTTTCAAACGGTTTAAAATGTTCTTCATTCACTTCACAATTGTGATAGAGCATGAAAAAAACGGACCAGTATTTTTGTTCTTTGGGTGGAACCTCCAATTCTTGGGAGATATAAGGCATACGAAAATGGATGTTTTTCGTTTTTTAACTTTTTGCACACAACTTTTAAATGAATATATGCATACTGTATATCAAATGAAAGGTATTTGAAGGGGCCATCGAACGTTTTGTCAGCCTATATGGTTGGTATTATATGCCCCCCCTCAGTTCATAAGGTGTTGATACATGGAGCTGATATTATTAACCATTTGGGAGTCGCAATTGGTTCATTATCTGAAGAAGCTCAAGAGGCACCCAACAAAATTTTTAGATCTGCAAGGCTAAATAATAGCAGAAATGTATCAAGAAAATTAAATAATGAAGACGTATTTTACTACCTTTTTGTAAAAAAAATGTAAAATTTCCATTTGCAATTCTCTTCTACATATCTTTAATGAGTCTTTGAAGTCTGGTGAATTTACAAGTAAGTGGAAAGTGAGTACCATTGAGCCTATATTCAAAGATGGTAAAAAATGTGATGTTGAAAATTATAGACCTATTTCTAAAATAACAATTGTATCGAAAGTTTTTGAGCACATAATCTCTGATAAATTAAAATTTTTAATAAAGCCCTATATAAGTCCATCTCAACATGGGTTTATGAAGGGCAGGTCTACAACGACTAATTTAGCTATATTTAAAAATTATTGTATTACTCATATTGAAAAAGGGTTTCAAATTGAGGCGATTTATATGGATTTTAAAAAGGCTTTTGATAGAGTGTCTCATTCACTTTTAATTGCAAAGTTGCAGTGTATGGGTATACATTCTAATTTTCTTAACTGGATTTTGTCATATTTAACTAAAAGAGTTTCTTTTGTTTGTATTGATGGTGTTAGATCCGATTCGTATTATCCTACTTCTGGTGTCCCACAGGTTAGTGTTTTAGGGCCATTATTCTTTATACTTTTTATAAATGATATTCAACATTGTTTTCATTACTCAGAATTTCCGCTATATGCAGATGGTTTGAAAATTTATCATAAAATTTCAAACTTTATTCATTCAAGACAATTACAATCCGACATAGATAGGTCGGTTAATAATTGTTTACCTTTTAATATTGGAAAATGTTACCATATGATGTATCATAGGTGTCATACCATAATTTATTATCTTTATGTTCTTGAAAACCTTGTCTTTAACAAGGTTGATGAACATAAGCATTTGGGAATCGTTTTTGATAAACAATTAACGTTTATATATCGTATACAGTCTTAGCATTTATTCGGCGAAATACTCAAGAGTTTAATGATCCGTATACAAAGAAATTTTTATATAATGCTTTTGTCCGTTCGAAATTAGAATATGCTTCATTTATATGGATTCCATATGTTTCCGTTCATGTTAATCGTGTTGAAAAAGTTCAGAAAAGATTTTTAAAATTTGCTCTTTCTACAATTCATTTTACTGATCCTATTCCTAGTTATTTGGCTCGTTGTAAATTAATTGATCTTCAAACTTTAGAAGTTCGTAGAAATATTTCTTCACTATTATTTATTCATGGCCTAAAAAGTGGATCCATAGACTGTCAAATGCTGCTGTCTCTTATAAATTTTCATGATCCAACTAGGTCACTTAGACAAAATCTATATTTCTATAACTCTGCTCATAGAACCGAATACGGTTTATATGAGCCAATTGATAGAGCTTTAAGATTGTTTAATAGTACAAATAATAATTCTTTAATTGATTTTAGTTTTACTAATTATGTTTTTAAAAACTGTTTAGAACATGCAAATTTTTAGTTATAAGTTTAAGTTTTGAGTTTGTTATCTAGTCTGTAAGGATGTAATTCCAAAGACTTAAATAAATAAATAAATAAATAAATAATATCCTCAGATCCGCTAATAAGTAGTATTAGCATTAAGAAAGAGAAAAATAACACCGAGTTGATTCCAGAGGCCTTAGAATTAGTTGTTTAGTTTACATTAGTTTAGTTTGATTTAGTTAAAAAAAAAGGTGTTATCTATACAAATATGAAATAAATTTATTTTAAATATGTTGTTTAATGTGTTAGTTATTTTTAAAAAAATCTCTTAAGTGTTTTAGAATTCAGCCATTTTTAATTTTTAAAATCTGATACCAAAAACCTCCGAGTACCAAGTTTCAAGCCAATACGAGCATAAAGAAAAAAATTTTCCGCCATATTGGATCCGCCATTTTGAATTTTTAAAATCTGATATAAGATTCGTGTTCAGCGACCCCTAAAACTCCCGGGTACCAAATTTTAAGCCAATCCGAGCATTAGTAAAAAATTTAGCCGCCATATTGGATCCGCCATTTTGAATTTTTATAAATCTGATATAAGATTCGTGTTCAGCGGCCCTAAAAACCACCGTGTAACCTGTTTCAAAAGTTTCGGTGAAGAAATAAAAAAGTTATAGATTTTTAATCGCTTTTGACCACTGTGCACTGGTGTGGAGGGTATAAAAATAATAATCTTATATATATTTACCCTGATCCCTGACTCACTGACTGACTGACTGATTCTGTAACGCTGAAATAATATACATAACACTCCCTACAAAGCTATGCGAAATACACAAACAAAATTTAATCTTTCTCATTTTATACAAACCCACACACAATTTTCTCTCTTCTATGTTACCGATCAGTGCTGCTAATAAAATTTTCTGAAAATCGACAATTTTGAAACTAAATCGCCAAAATCGTCATTTTTAAAACAAGAAATTGTCAAGAAAATAAAAATAAAACTCGACAAAATATTACAAAAGGAACAATAAAATTTATTTAAATCATTCATATTACGAATATTATTACAGCATTGGTTATTTCTAATGTATAAGTGGTGAAATTTCAACGAAAAAAATTTAACACAGCAATCAACGAAATAATTTTATTGACATGTATCTATAGCTGAAACATATTTATAATATAGGTTTAAAGTATCGCCGTAATTAAAACTTAAATCTTAAATAGAGATGATATTCAAGGTATTTCCGTTTTGAAACGACTTGACCCAGAATTAAATCTATACATATTTTGTAATTTCCATTTACACTGAACAAAAACTATCAAATTTCGATAAACAACCCATTAATTGTTAACACTTGAAATCGTAATTTTTATACTACTGAAAATTTTAAATCTTCAATCATCATTTTAACAAATTTAACAAATCATTTTAACAAATTGAAAAATCTTCGAAATTACAATAAGTTATCAATATTGACAACACTGCTAACGAATAAGTTGAGCGCAAAAAAAATCATCAAAAAAAACTAATATCTATTCAAATTCTTCTTTAAATTCCCATTGTTGGTCAATGAAAAAATTCTGCAAAAAAGTAATGAATGAAATTTTAAACATTTTTATTTTTCTCATTTAACGTCGTCCGATATGCATACATACTTCTTTTTATCAAACTAAACTTATCCGATTGTCTGTTTTGTTTTTCATCTCAAAATTGTTTTGTATTGTTAAGAGTGCTTTCGCTCAGGTTCTCTGATGGCCACCATTAACCAAAGAGTATGCTTTTTTTGATAAATATTAGAGAAAAAAGAGATCTTCAATGTGGATTTTGTTGTTGTCCAACATATGATTTCGTTTATAGCTCCGTATTGAAAAGCCCTTGAAAAAATAGTGCAATATTAAGTTTAAGATTTAAATTATTGTAACTTTGCATAATTAAATTACATTGTAATTTTAGAGAGAGGTTTTTTTTCACTCATAATATTAATTTTTGCATAATTTGCTTTTAAAAAAATTCAGTCAAACATAAATTACGTAAAAAGGTATATTTAAGATTTTAATTTGAATAATTTATTGAAATTGTCATGGAAGAATTAAAGGCGATTTTTTTTAAAGTAGAACTAATACGCGCTTATTTTTTTATTTCTTCTTTTTTTTAGATTTATAGATAACTTTACAAAAAATGTTCTCTTTCTTCAGTTTACATGTATGATGAAATATGAAATATTTTTTTCTTTTTTGTGTAGGTGTATTGGTGTTTGCATTTCCTTAAGGGGTGGTAGGTTTTAAAACCTTTTTTTGTATTTCTCTTCCTCAATGCACAACATATCGAGAGTGTTGTGTCAAAATTTTAGGTAAATCAGAGCTAAACTTAAGAAGATACAGCGTTTCAGCGACCGGCCTCATACGGTATATAGTATATAAATCCGTTTATAAAAAACTTTAAACCGATTTTCTCGCAAATAAATGTTCGAAGTCCGTGAACATCATAACTCAAAATCTTCTTGACCGATTCTTTTGAAATTTTAGACACTATATCTACACATAAATCATTAGGTAACCATGAAGGTTTTTTTTAATTCCATTTTCTTTCCCATTTTTTAACAACAAATTCCCGAAATTGTATAGCAAAAATCCTTTTTCACTTCAAAACGCTGCAAAAAAAATGTAAAAACTCTTCGTCTCTACTTCAGGAAAAATGTCACCTTTTAAACGCATTTCGTTTTTTTTATTTCACATGGTCCGGTAACGAGTTATGATGTTCATCGCAAAACAACAACGCCTCCGGATATTGGCTGTCACGGACTTATTTATTAAAAGCTACAGTTGAAAATGTTTTCAAAGATTGTTCAAATGTTATGCTATAACGTGTATTCATGTCTTCAAAAAAGAATTATGCAAAATACGACTTTTATTAATCTTTTAGGAACCTTACTCTAAAACTTTTTTTTTCTATGCTATTCTTTTTTTTTCTACAATAAAATGGAGTTCGGTTATAACGAACTCGGAAGGACCGGCCAAATTAATTCGTTATAGACTAAGTTAATTATAACCGTAGTATTTTTTTGTTTTGTCCGAAAGGTTTAAAAGCTTTTTTTAGTTGAATAAGTTTATTTATTTTGATGCATTTTAAAAAATTATAAAACATAAATTAAATTATTAAAAAGATACATATTAATAGTTCGTCTTAATAAGACTAAAATTTCCGAATTTCTATCAAAATAAAATATTTTTTTAAAATCATATAATATTAAAAACTCCTTATGTATAGAAGCAGAAAGTATAAAGCAAAGGTTGGCTACTGGCAAACTTATGCGAAAATATACATAAAAGGACCTTTTACAAAACTTCATTTGAAAATCGAAGTTTTTGGTTTGTATTTTTTTCGATTTTTTTTTTTTAAAGAAATTTTAAAAACATTAAAATTAATTTTTTTAAATATATAAAATATAAGAAAATTCTGAAATGAAAAAAAAAATTGTTTGTTAAAGTCCAAATAAACGGGCACACAATCCATATAAAAAAAATTGGTGTCCAAAAAAATTCTTTTTGGGAAGAAAAAAAAGGGGAAAAAATTGACTTTGTTGATTTCCAAAAAAAACCGCTCTGGATAACTTCGACGAGCCGCTATAGAAGTGGCGCTTAATTAACAAATTCACAGAAAGACGGACATTTGTTTTATAGATTTATAATATATTTCATGCAAGCCATCCCCATTTTATTTATGAATGAGTTCCAATAGAAATCTTAAGCTTATGTTTAGTGGTGCTAATGGTGTAAAATTGGAAGTCTAAAATGACGAAGTGATTAGATTAGATTAGATCCTTTATGTGATGATTTTTTATTTTGATCCCTCTAAATAATCGAAATCAGTGTTAATCAATATTGCAAATGATAAGGCAACACCTAATAATTCTAAGTTGTATTTTAACCCGAAAACAAAATGAAAAAAAACGCTACATGGCCATAATTTAATTAGCAACTGCTATATAGGAGGGGTCATAAAAAAATGTTACATGTTTCATAGTAATTTGTACCATTTTAATTTCTTCTTAAGGTAAGAGTTTAGTTTAACCTAAAAAAAAAGAAATACACTTCTTTTTGGGATACTTAAAGTAACACATATAAAAGGAGTTCCTTCCTATTCAAAAGAACTTTTGGTCAGAAACATGCAAAACCAAACAAATCAAATCAACAAATATATTATAGAAAGCTACAAAAAAAAAAAAAAACAAATCACCATAACACAATAACAATCCACAACACTCACAATACTCGTAGTACCAGGTATACTGAGTTATTGTAATAAAAAATCGCATATAAAAATTATTATTGTTTGATTTTTCTTCTTTTTTTTTTGCATAAAGTTTTAGTCGTTGTAAAGCCGTCATTGTGTTGAAACGTTATTTAAAAAGAGGCTTGTTTAAAATATAAAAAAAAAGAGTTGAACAAAAATTAAAACAAAAAGTGAAAACAAAACTTCGAAGGTTTTACATTGAAAGAGCACGTGTAAAAGTTTTCATAAGAACAAAAATATAAGAAACAATTTTAATTTATAAAATAAACAACGAACAAAATTAAATACAAGCACCGAGTTGAAGAACATTTTTTTTTTTGTAAGAAATGAATGAAACTTAAAGATTTAATGTGTGTAAAGAGTTGCTTTTTCCCAAAAGTTTTGAAAATAGTTTTTGAAAGAAAGAAAATCTTAAAAAAAATAATTTTTAAAAAATATATATAAAATAAATTTATAACAATCATTGTTAAAAACAAAAATATTTTTAAACAAAATACAAAAGCATTTAATTTAATTTAAATAATTATCATACGCTCTAGTGCTCTTGAGGAAGTTGAAATTCTAAACTAAAATTAATTTAATTATGCAAAATGCTTAAGAGGCATTTACTTTAGAAATATAACTCGATTTTAATTCTAAAAGAAAATCAAGTTGTTTTGTTTAATCTAAATAGAAAGCTCTAGTGTTCTAAAAGATATAAACGAGCATAACAAAGGAGAAGAATTAATTTTTATTTTCATATAAAAAAATAAAGATCGAATGGCTTTTTCTGTTTTTTTTTTAATGGAATTTTATTTCTTAAAAAACATGAGCTATTGGACTCTTAAATTTGAAAATCTTGTTAATGAAGAAATTTTCATTTTTTTTAATTGAATAAATTATTATTTTATTGTTTTTAAATGCATAACAAGTGGCGGCATAGTCCTTGGCCTTTTATGATTACAATACTTAACATATACAATTTTGAGTTAATAATTAAATAAAATTCCTTTTACTATTTTATCGTGAAACTTTATCTTCTAAGCTTCGGGCTAAGCCAACAATTTGGATTATCAAAACTGTATCCAGTAAGCACAAGAACTCAAAAACAATTAAACACTTTGTCATTACTTTTGAATTCACCAATATTTAGATCGATGACTACAAAGTCAAAAGAATTTTTATATTCGAACATCTTGTTTTGATATAAGGACCACATCAATGTCGGGACAAAACCCCACTTGATCCATAACATTGTTTTACAGTTAAACGAGAAAAGAGGCGAGACAAAGTGTAATTAGGGTTATGGGCGACCACTACTTCTGCATCCGTGGTAGGTTTTGCTCTGCTACCTACATCAGTATTCTTTTTTATTGATGTAAAAATTTTAAAAATTAGAAAAAAAAATCATATTTTTTCAACTAAAAATCATTTTTTTTTTCATAGTTTTTTAAAGTTCTTCTTTTAATTATAATTAATTAAAAATTATTAAAGAAAAAAAAATTATATTTATTGAAAAAAAAATTAAATAAAATATTTTAAAGTTAAAAAATAAGAAATCTTTTAAAAAAATATATCCACCACTTTTTAAGACCAAAAATTAATTGCATTTCTTTGAAGTAAAAATATGAAAAAATAAAAAAAGCTTCAGTTACAACAATTTTTTTATGGCAATAAAATTTATTTAAGTTCTTTGAACTACTATAAAAACTACCAGATTGTAAAAACTTTTTAATCAAAACCAACAATTAGTTACGTTGCTTTGCCAACAGGGGTGAGACTTAATAAATATGTTCATGTCAAAAAGAATTTTAAAAAATATTTTTCTAAAAAAAATGTTCAGTGAAAATACATTTTAATGTCAAAAAAAATAATAATGAAAATTTATATATTTTTCAACTACTACGAAAAATTTATTAAATATTTTGTAAGGTCAAAATTGAGAAAACATTTACATATTTCTTTGCAAACAAAAAATTTAAAAAAAAAAATGTTTTTTTAAATTTATAAATTAAAATATATATTAATTTTGTAATTCTGAGGTCAATATAAAAATCCAATTGTACCAGATCAAGATAAACAATGGATTCAGAATCACAACATCCCCCACCCCCACCTCCTCCTCCTCAAACTAAGACTCTTGTCTCTTCTCTGTTCGTGTCCCAAAGTGTAAATTTTTAATGGCTTTTTAATTGATAATAAGCGAAAGTGGTTAAAAGTTGATTGAAATTGAACTACCGAAAAGAGCTCTAAAATTTGCATAATGGAATATTTTCTAAATATTTTCTAAATATTGAAAAATATTTTACCTCAAAAAAATATATAATTTTTAAACCCTTTCTTTTAACTCGTACTCTCTGTCTGTCTGTCTGTCTGTCGGGGGTCAACCCCATTCCCCCTTATCCAATTGATCTGAAACTTGGTCTATAGTCTTGCTGTGACTGAACATTAAGCAAAGAAAGAGTTTTAAGAAAAACTTTGTTTTTATTGGTTAGATTATTTTATTAAAAAATTATTGGGAATTGAAGAGAAAATTTGTGGGAGTTCGAAATAAATTTTACCAAATGAAATTAAACTAAAAAAAAATGATGTGGTGAGAGAAAATTTTTGAAGTAAATAAAAATAAAAGACTACAAAGTTTTGGAGGCGAATAATATTTTTAAAGTAGAAAATATATTTTCCAGTAGAATAAAACTTCAGAAATTGACTTTTAGTAGCAATTGTAGAAATAGGTAAAAAAAATTCCGAATGAATCCAAATTTATGAAGTAAGAATTATTTTTTGAGAAGGAAAAAAAATTTTGAATTAATTACTCTACTTCAAGAGTAAAGTAAACTATTTAATTTAGGGTTTAACTAGAAAAAAATTGTTAAATTAAAAAAAAAAAACAATATTCAGGTAAAGAAACATATTTTGTAATAAATGAAAATTGACTAATTCATTTTCTAGCTAAAGATTTTTATGGCAGTTGCAGGTGAAATTTAATGTTTCAAGTAAATAAGTAGTTTAACGTAAACAAGATTCTCCTTTTGGCTCTTACAGGCAAAATCAAAATAATTTTTTTAACATTTTTAGAAATGAAGGTGAAAAATTTAGGACCAGAAAGAAATTATGGAGTTTAAACAAATTCTACTATGGTAAAGAAAGGGTAATTTTTCAAGTTAAATAAATATTGACTTCTTCATTTTATAGCTAACATTTTTTTTTTTTTTTTACTTGAAGGTGACACTAAATTTTTTAAGTTGAAGAAATTTTTAAAAATAAAAAAAATCCTTCTGACTATTGTAGACAAATTGCCGATTCATACAACTTTATCAAGAGAAAATTTTTTAATTAAGAAGAAAAAAAATTATGTAGAAAAAAATTATGTAGAAAAAATTAAAACAAAATTATTTTTATATTAAAATTGTTATAGAAAATTCTAAACTATAGAAAAACTTACGAAGTTTTTTAAAGATCAAGAATTGAATAAATTATTTCATAGATAAAAATTGTTGATATTAAAAAAATTTTTCACATCAAAAAAATTTTTTTTGTTTCTTTTTTGTACACTTACAAATATTCCAGATTGTCCAAATTAAAAAAACTATTTTGAGACCAAAAATAAGTAAATTTTTTTTGTAATAAGGATAAAAACGAATTTGTTGAACTAAACATTATTTTTGCGAAAAAATTTTTTGAGTTAAAAAAATTTTTCACGTCAAAAAAATTTAATATATTTTGTTTTTACTGTTATATAAAATAATAGATCGCAGAAAATTTATTCAATATTTTTAAGACCGAAAACAAATACCAATAAGTTTCGAATAATTGTTCTTACTTCTGACAATGAAAAATATTTTCTACTATCTAGTATATTCTAGAGTCGATAGTAGAAAAAAGTGAGAAAAAAATTGTCACGTCAGAAAATATAAAAATATATATAAATACAAAAATTTTAATTAAATAATTTCTTCCTCGACCTCGAGCTGGAAGAAATTAAAATTAAAACATAAGGTCGAATAAAAATTCCCATTAGAGGTAAATATAAAATTATTATAGAAAATTCCAGATTGTAGAAAATTTAATAAATATTTTTAATTGCATTAATTTTTTAAATATCCTTGCAAGCAGTTCACCATTGCTTGCAAACATATTTAACAAATTGTTAAAGTTAACTGAAGTTTTGACGAAAGAATATTTTTTAAATAAAACATTTTCATTTCAAAATCGATTTCAAAAATATTATTGTGGATAAAAAATTTTCGAATATTTTTCATGATTCAAATTTTTCATGACTAAAACTAACATTATAAAAAAAAAAATTAATTTCTTATTTTCTATTTTCACAAATATAAAAATAAAAAATATTGTTTTTGATCTCCATCATTTTAATGGTTGAGTTTAAAATTTAGTCAGGCTCAAATGAAATGTTTTTACTTAAAAAGAAATCAAAAAAAAAAACATTGCCATATTTGTTTCAAAAATTGATCTATATTCTGCTTGGAAGGTTATTACAACTGTTTCGGGTCAAGTCACTAACTCTCATCAGTAACCAAAATCAATAGATAAATTGTTTGGTAAAAAGTTAAATCCATAAACCTTTGCTGTGAAATAAATTAATTGTTAAGCCTTTTAAAAACTAAAAATATAAAACAAGTTTGAAGCAAATATGTTTTTATATGAGTACGCATGAATATAATCATGGTTGTTTTCAAGAAAAAAAAAACAACGAGTATGTTGTCGTATGCAATGTATACTCATATAATAATTTGGAAACATTAATAATACTTTTCTTAACTTTTCTAGAAAATTCCAGATTATAGAAAAGTATAATAAAATAAGCCTCTTTACAAGCAGGGCTGAAACAAAAGTTTTGAACTGAAAGATATTTTTGCAGAAACTTGTAAAATTTTTTTTTACTACTTATAACTTCTTTCAAGATCAACAATTTGTTTGCAAGCAGGTATTTGTTTTTTGGGAAAATAATTTAAAAAAAAAAAGATTGAAAAAAAAAAATTTTATGGAAAAAAATTGTTGATGTCAAAAAAATGAAAAACAAAATTTTAAGTTTTCTTAAGCTTTTATAGAAATTTTTTTATTATAGAGAATTTATAAATTATTTTTCAAGGTCAAAACTTAAACGAATTTCTTAGTTAAGAGTAATCGTTAAACAAATTTTTAAGATATTAGAAAAAATTTTATTTTTTACTCTTACAAGAAAAAAAGTCATGTGAGTCCGATCACAGGAGAGATGTGTAAACATATAGTAATTAAAGATTTTTTATGGCACTTTTTAAAATCAAACAGAAAGTGTCATCCGTGTATCATTTATAGCAATCAACTCATTTTTCATTTTTAAGTTTATATTTTTAATTTTTCATTTTTTATTTTTCATTTTTAATTTTTCATTTCTTATTATTTTTCAATTTTTATTTTAATTTTTAATTTTTTATTTTTTATTTCTCATTTTTAATTTTTCGTTTTTCATTTTTAATTTTTAATAATTTTATTTTTCATTTTGTCATTTTTTATTTTTCGTTCTTCATTCTTTATTTTTTATTTTTCATATTTCATTTTTTATTTTTCTTTTTTCGTTTTTTATTTTTCAGTTTAATTTTTTAATTTTTTATTTTTCATTTTTAATTTTTCAATTTTCATTTTTCGTTTTTAATTTTTAATTTTGAATTCTTAATTTTTAATTTTTAATTTTTAATTTTTAATTGTTAATTTTTAATTTTTAATTTTTAATTTTTAATTTTTAATTTCTAATTTTTAATTTTTATTTTTTATTTTTAATTTTTAATTTTTAATTTTTAATTTTTAATTTTTAATTTTTAATTTTTAATTTTTAATTTTTAATTTTTAATTTTTAATTTTTAATTTTTAATTTTTAATTTTTAATTTTTAATTTTTAATTTTTAATTTATAATTATTAATTTTTAATTTTTAATTTTTAATTTTTAATTTGTAATTTTTAATTTTTAATTTTTAATTTTTAATTTTTAATTTTTAATTTTTAATTTTTAATTTTTAATTTTTAATTTTTAATTTTTAATTTTTAATTTTTAATTTTTAATTTTTAATTTTTAATTTTTAATTTTTAATTTTTAATTTTTAATTTTTAATTTTTAATTTTTAATTTTTAATTTTTAATTTTTAATTTTTAATTTTTAATTTTTAATTTTTAATTTTTAATTTTTAATTTTTAATTTTTAATTTTTAATTTTTAATTTTTAATTTTTAATTTTTAATTTTTAATTTTTAATTTTTAATTTTTAATTTTTAATTTTTAATTTTTAATTTTTAATTTTTAATTTTTAATTTTTAATTTTTAATTTTTAATTTTTAATTTTTAATTTTTAATTATTAATTTTTAATTTTTAATTTTGAATTTTTAATTTTTAATTTTTAAATTTTAATTTTTAATTTTTAATTTTTAATTTTTCAATTTTCAATTTTCATTTTTATACCCTATACCACTATGTGGTTTGGGTATAATGACTTTGTGCTGCTGTTTGTAACAACCAAAAATATTTGACCTAGACCCATCTTTTATTATACCGATCGAATCAGAATCACTTTTTGAGTTGATTTAACAATGTCCATCCGTCCGTCCGTCCGTCTGTGTGTCCATGTAAACCTTGTAATCAAACTGCAGGTCGCAATTATGAATATATTTTGCTTAAATTTGGTACATAAGCTTTTATCGGCCATGGGATGAACGCTATTGAAATTGGTGAGAAGTGGTCTATGTTCAGACCTAGCCCACATACAAATGACCCCTATAAAATCGACATACATTGCAATAAGATCCAAATTGTCGTATAGATCTTAATCAAATTGGGTTTGTATGTGTTTATTACATCCATTAATGAATAGTCCAAAAACGATCCCTATGAGACAACTCTTAGTCATAGGCCTTATATAGAGCTGCTTCCCGATCTTCAATTTAATCTATCAAAAAACAAAAAAATATTGCACTGATTCATCTCAAATTTTGTTTGTATATATTTTCGCCAAATACAAGAGACTTTACCAACCATGGTCAGGAGGATCGGTCCATTTTTGGACCTAGTCCCCATATAGACATAGCATCCAATATGAACTTTTTCATATCTGCAGCCAAAAAAATTAATAAAAATACCACTCAAATTGGGTTTATGCTTATTTTCTATATTCAATTAGTTGGGCCTAAGAGATAGGGTTTCTAAGCGCATGGTATAGGGTACCGTATAGTCGGTCTAGACCGACTATAATTTTCTTACTTGTTTATTTTTCATTTTTCAATTTTTTTTTTTTTCATTTTTAATTTTTCATTTTTTATTTTTCATTTTTAATTTTTCATTTTTAGTTTTCATATTTCAGTTTTTATTTTTCATTTCTTATTTTTTATTTTTCGATTTTCATTTTTTATATATCATTTTTTATTTTTAATTTTCATTTTTCGTTTTTTATTTTTCATTTTCATTTTTTATTTTTCATTTTCTTTCTATTCTCATTCTTCATTTTTTATATTTCATTTATTATTTTTAATTTTTTATTTGTAACTTTTTATTTGTAATTTTTAATTTTTCATTTGTTATTTTTAATTTTTTATTTTTCATTTTTTATTTTCATTTGTAATTTTTTATTTTTTTTTTTTCATTTTTCATTTTTAATATTTCGTTTTTAATTTTTAATTTTTAATAATTTTATTTTTCATTTTGCCATTTTTTCATTTTTCATTATTTATTTTTTATTTTTCATATTTCATTTCATATTTTTCATTTTTCGTTTTTTATTCTTCATTCTTTATTTTTCATTATTCATCTTTTATTTTTCATCTTTATTTTTTTATTTTTTTCATTTTCAATTTTTATTTTTAATTTTTTATTTTTAATTTTTTATTTTTCATTTTTCATTTTTCATTTTTTATTTTTCATTTTTCAGTTTTGATTTTTCATTTTTTATTTTTATTTTTCATTTTTAATTTTTAATTTTTTATTTTTCATTTTTTATATTTAATTTTTCATTTTTTATTTTTTATTTTTCATTTTTTTATTTTTCATTTTTTATTTTTCATTTTTCATTTCCTATTCTTCGTCTTCGTCTTCATTTTTTATTTTTCATTTTTATTTTTCATTTTTTATTTTTATTTTTCATTTACATTTTGTATTTTTCATTTTTCATTTTTAATTTTTCATTTTTAATTTTTCAATTTTAAACAATTTCAATATTTTTATGGAAAAATTCGTAAACTTTTGGCAATATAATTCTTCAATTAAAAAAAAAACATTACTTTAAGGAACAAAATTAATTAATTTATTGTAAAAAGATTCATTAATTTAAAAAATTCATATGAGTCCGATCACAGGGGAGATGTGTAAATATCTAGTAATTAAAGATTATTTCATGGCACTTTTTTGAAATCAAACAGAAAGCGTCATCTATGTACCACTTATAGCAATCAACTGCAACGGCTCTGCTAATATAAAAATATTTATTTGTAATATTTTAACCGGTTAATTTTTAATTTTTCGTTTTTTATTTTTCATTTTTTATTTTTCATGTTTTATTTTTAATTTTTCAGTCATTTTTTATTTTTTATTTTTGGTTTTTCATTTTTTAGTTTTCGTTTATCATTTTTAATTTTTCGTTTTTTATTTTTCATTTTTTATTTTTCATGTTTTATTTTTAATTTTTCAGTCATTTTTCATTTTTTATTTTTGGTTTTTCATTTTTTAGTTTTCGTTTTTCATTTTTAATTTTTCGTTTTTCATTTCCATTTTTCATTTTTTTTTATTTGTCTTTTTTTATTTTTAATTTTTTATTTTAATTTTTTATTTTTCATTTTTTATTTTTCATTTTTTATTTTTCATTTTTTATTTTTCATTTTTTATTTTTAATTTTTCATATTTCGTTTTTCATTTTTAATTTTTTTTTTAATTTTGTCTTTTTCATTTTTTATTTTTCATTTTTTTATTTTTTACTTTTAATTTTTAATTTTTTATTTTCAAACAGTCTATTACATATCATAATTTTTTGACAAATACAATCATAAGTCACACCGATTTTGTCTTACGTCTCACATTTTACGCTGTTTTTGTGATTGTATTGTGAAATAGAAATTTACCCCCCTGCACATATGTATGGATGTTTACACATAAAAAATAACTTTAATTTTGTAAAAAAAATTTAAGATATTAAACAACATATATTTTCTTAACTCTTACAAAACAATCCAGATTGTAGAAAATTTAATTAATTGTTTTTTCAAGGCCAACAGTTAACTAAGAAGTTTAATATGTTTATTCCATAACTTTTCTCACTCTCTGTTAAGATGTGTTAAGTTAACATTTGATGTTGTACAGTATAAAAATTAAACATATTTATGGGGCTTAATAAAAAAATTAATGCAATACCAAAAAGATATATATTATTCAATTCTTCATTAAGCCTTAAAAGCATGTTTTATTCTAATACTGTTAACTTAACAGACTTTAGCAGAAGCCCAAAATTTATTGAATTACCATATAAAAGTAAAAAATATTTTTGTATAAAAAAATTTTTGTATAAAAAAATATTTTTTTGAGTAAAAAAAAAAATTATTTAACTATTAAAAAAAAATCAAGAATCTAGACGAAGTCCAACAATTAGTTTAATATCTTTTCGAACCAGTCATATGATATTTTCCTAATGACTTTTGATTTTCGTTCGTATTTTGTTTTATAAACATTCCGAAAGAGAAGAGCTTCAAATCGAACAAATTCTCTTCTTTGCTAGAGAGTTCTTTTAAATAGCTTCTAAAAATGATTGCAGAATGTAACTAAAATAATATTATGTTTTATAAAAATAAAACATATTTTTAGGGGGGACTCAATAAGGAATTTAAGAATATATTTATTTTCCTTATAAAACACAAAAATATCAATATTATTTTTTATATTGCTTAACATCAAATGTACGCTTACCTAACAGAAAGCGGCAAACGTTATAGAATAATACATCTTTTGTCACTTTCTGTTAAAGTCGATTAAGTTAACTTTTAATGTTAAATGGAATAAAAATTAAACATAACATACTTTCAGGGCTTAATAAGGAAAATAAAATTTTATGAATATTTTAACGAAGTCCAACAATTAGTTAAATATATTTGCGAACAAGTCATATGATATTTTCCCAATGACTTTTGATGATTGTTCGTATTTTGTTTTATAAACATTCCGACTAAACAAAGAGAAGAGCTTCAAATCGAACAAATTTTCTTCTTTACTAGAGAGTTCATTTGAAGAGCTTCTAAAAATGATTGCAGAATGTTAGTTAAATAAAATTATTTGGTTATTCTACAACTTTTTTCGCTTTCTATTAAGGTCTGTTAAGCAAACATTTGATTTAGCATTATAAAAATAAAACAAATTTTTAGGGGGCCTCAATAAAAAATTTAAGAATATATTTTCCTTAGAAAAATAAAAAATATGTTTAATTTTTATATCGCTTAACATCATATGTTAGTTTAGCTAACAGGAAGCAACAAAAGTTATAGAATAATAGAACTTTTGTCACTTTCTGTTAAAGCTGATTAAGTTAAAATTTAATGTTAAGTGGAATAAAAATTAAACGTAACATACTTTTAGGGCTTAAAAGGAAAAAAAAATTTCCATGAATATTTTCAACAATTTTTTTAAACAATATATTTTTTACTTTTTTTGATAAGCCCTTAAAGTGAAATGTCAACTTAGCAGACTTTAACAAAAAGTGACAAAAGTTATAGAAAAAACACATTCTATATATTTTTTTAAATAATATTCCGTTAACATTTTTAGAAGCTATATAAGAAAACAAAGATTAATGAGGCACTACTTTGCTTCCAATGCTTTAAATTGGAATAAAATTTTACATAAAAAAACAATTCTCCACTAAATAAATGTCAATCATTAGAAAATTCATTTATTGAAAATAAATAATATTTTTTACTTCACTTCTGTTAGAACATTGAAATGTCATAAATAGATCAAAAGTGTGAACAAAAATTTTTTCCCCTTTTCATTCAAAATAAATGTCTTATAAGGACTGAATAGTGTTCAACTGTTGTTTTAATAATTATAAAGCCATAAAGCTATGAACTACTTTTAAACCATGTTTTGAGGATTTAAACATTTGCTTCCTCTACCGACATTGAATTTTCGTTAAAGACCTTATTTTTTATATCAATCTTTTCTGCTATAACAAATCAATAAATTTTTTTTGCAACCCTTGTCAGATAATTTCAAACGATGTTAATCTAATGCTTTCTTTTTCATTCCCAAATATCAAACTAAAGCCCACTCAAGGCATTTCCTATTAAAATTTTGCTTAATAAAGAAGTTTATAGCACTCAAACGCCTAAACACAGTATAAAAACCAGCATGTATAAAATCAAGCATATTTTCAGGCGTTATATATAAAAGCTATAATTAAGTAACAAAAATTTAAAAATTTAAATTTAATTTAAACGTTCAAACGACCTTGCCAAACAATAATCTTTAAACTGGCAATTCAAACTTAAGCAGCAATTACAATAATAAATAATAAAACGCCTGGTGGTAACAAGTGTTTGAGTCAGAGAGAAAACTGAACATAACAAAACTATAAAAAAAAATTTTTTTAAGAACACTACTAAAACTTAAGCTGCATCTTTGAATTGTTTTTATAACTTCAACCTCTACAGCTAAAACTTAAAGTACCCTCTAACATTTTAATAATAAAAGAAAACAATGCTATTTTTCTTTTTTGTTGTTTTACATTTACTTGTCGCCTCTTTAAGTGGGTTTTTCGCTTGTTTTCCAAATATAATTAAAATTCTAAATAGTGTCAATTAATGTAATTCACAGATAAAATAGCAATTACCCAACGGTGACTAAGTTGAAAGGAAGGGCCACCGAGAAAAAAAAAAGAAAATAACTCCCATAAAAATACCAACACTTTTTTGCTGGCACTGCTGCTCTGCTGGTAGTAAACCAAGAAATGAAAATAAAAATAAAAAATTATATGCAAAAACAAGAATGAAATCACACCGTAAATTTAACTATGCCAAATGCTACTTAAATGTATACAGCAGTTAACGCACTAGTAATGTTATTGAGAGAGACAGAGAGAAAGAGAGAGAGAGAGAGAGTACCACAGAATTGCATCCATTCATTTATTTATTTATTTATATAGCATCAACTAACAAAGACTAACATCCTTTTTGCGTATAAATTCCCGTTCTATTTCCCATATTCTGTTTTTGCTTTAATACGAGCAGAAGAAGTATGAAAAGTACCGAGTAAAGTACTACTTAATAGTCAAGACACAAGTGTCGCTTAAGTACAACCAACCATTTCTAACAACTTTAACTTATACATAAAACTAACAGAAACAAAAACAAGAACAACAAATACAAGAATCTTACTTACCCAGGAAGGTATGCCAATTGTTAGACGGAGCTGTAAATGAAATAAAAATGTCAAATTTAGTAAAAAAAAAATTTTTTTAATTTATGGAAAATTATTAAGCCAAAGCTTCAAGTTTATGACTGTAACCAAGATTTTTGTACCAGAGAGTAGAGTTTCCTATCTAATAAAGACAAACACAAGGATTAAGGGTGGAGTAGCTTTGTTTATGACTGTAACCAAGATTTTTGTACCAGAGAGTAGAGTTTCCTATCTAATAAAGAAAAACACAAGGATTGAGGGTGGAGTAGCATTGTATATGATCTGGTAGATGTAAAAATAACATACGTGCCCATGGTCACTGAACGTTTTAGAAAAACCATGAATTAAAAAAAATTTCAAAATGTTATTTATTTTTTTAGATCAACTCTCTTTTTAACTGATTGAATTCTACTGGATCATAGTTATACAAATATGAAATCTTTACCATGATTTTGCTAATCGCATTTAACCAAATGATGAAATTGATCACAATAATTTTTATAATATCAAATTTTTAAGGCTTGCAAATTTAGTCAAAGAAAATTAGTATATAAAATATATTTGCATGAGTTCATGAAAAAGTGATTAAGGCAAAGGAAAGAGATTAAAACATGAAAACTTAGAAAATAAATACGAAGTTAAATTTTTTTGGATTGTATTGTACGTTTGCTTTGAATATTCTTTTTCCTCCTGCATATTGAAACACTGATTTTCGATAAGATAACAAAATATGACTGAATTTTAAGTAAAACAAGTAAGAAAATTATAGTCGGTCTAGACCGACTATATGATACCATATACCATGCGTTTAGAGACCCTATCTCTCAGATCCAACTAATTGGATATAGAAAATAAGCATAAACTAAATTTGAGTGGAATTTTTCTTAATTTTTTTGGCTGCAGATATGAAAAATTTCATATCGGATGCTATATCTATATGGGGACTAGGCCCAAAAATGGACCGATCCTGACCATGTTTGGTAAAGTCTCTTGTATTTTGCAAAAATATATACAAACAAAATTTGAGAAGAATCAGTGCAATATTTTTGTTTTTTGATAGATTTAAGTGAAGATCAGGAAGCAGCTCTATATGGGGTCTATGACTAAGAGTTGTCCCATAGAGATCATTTTTGGACTACTGATTAATGGATATAATAAACACATACAAACCCAATTTGAATAAGATTTATATGATAATTTGTATCTTATGGCAATTTAAGTCGATTTCATAGGGGTCATTTGTATGGGGGCTAGGTCTGAACAGGGACCGATTCCAACCAATTTCAATAGCGTTCATCTCATGGCCGATAAAAGCTTATATACCAAATTTCGTCAAAATATATTCATATTTGCGACCTGCAGTTTGATTACAAGCTTTACATGGACACACAGACGGACGGACGGACGGACGGACATCGTTAAATCTAATCAGATAGTGATTCTGATTCGATCGGTATAATAAAAGATGGGTCTAGGTCAAATATTTTTGGTAGTTACAAACAGCAGCACAAAGTCATTATATCCAAACCACATAGTGGTATAGGGTATAAAAATTCGCAAAATTCCAAAAAAAAAATAAAAAATCCTGAAAAATCGGAACATTCTGCTCCTTTCTTGAAACGGACTTAAAACTATTATTTTTCCCGCTTTTCTAGTGAATTTTCCGTTTTTTTTTTTCATTTTATTTCTAGTATGGATTTTCCAAAAAAAAAACCCCGGCAATACAATGAATGGCCTTGAATTTAGAATACCATTAGGCAATTTTTTTTTTTTAGCGATTATTGATTTTGGTGATTTTTGATTTTGGAAATTTTTGGTTTTGGCGATTTTTGATTTTGAAAATTTTTGGTTTTGGCGATTTTTTTATTTTGAAAATTTTTGGTTTTGGCGATTTTTTTTTCGGGATTTTCGGTTTTGACGTTTTTGATTTTGGCTTTTTTTTAATTTGGCTATTCCGCTCATTTTTCCAAGACTACTCACTTTGTCAAAAGTTTAAAGTTTTGTATAGGTTTATAGTTTTGTATAGGAGTAACCACACCCACTAATCCTATCCCGCCCATTTTTTTATCAGACTGCTCACATTAATATCAGATAGACTCGTATAAAGTGTCAAGGCTTTCCCATTTATAGTACTCCAGTTATATGATAATATATATTTACTTTGTATGGGCGGTGTCGTGCCTACTGCTCGGATCAGGCCCATTTTTTGTGCTACTAATCACATGAATAACTTATAGGCGCACGCAAAGTTCAAAGACTCTCACAATTACAGTACTCCAGATATATAACATTTAATATTTGTGCAACGCCCATTATTTGCCAGTTTACTAACATTAATAATAGATGACCTCAGACACATTTGCAAAGCTGTATCTGTCTTAACTAGTACTCGACATATATGACATTGAATAATTACTTTGTAAGGGAGGTGCCACTCCCACTAGAAATATCAAAATAAATTTAGCTCTATAGTTCCTTTCAGATAAATATATTAAATGAGTAAATAACACAGTCCGCTTCCGTACACATGAACCAGTTGATATACATCAGGAACTAGAAGCGAAATTAAGTAAAACTACGCTTATGGTTTTTCATTTGGTGATCTTGTTTGCTTTTTAAAAGACTATAATTTCAAAGCAAAAAATTTTTTTAATTTTATTATTTCCTATAAAAATAAAAAAATCTTATTTTCGATCTTTATCGTTTTAATGATTGATTTTGAAATTATTCAGGCTAAAGATCAAATGTTTTTACTTTAAATAAAGCAAAAAACATTGGCACATTTGTTTCAAAAATTAATCTATATTCTGCATGACAGGTTATACAACTGTTTCGGGAACAGTCACCAACCCTCATCAGTAACCAAAAGCAGTAGATAGTTTGTTTCGTAAAAAGTTAAATTCATAAATATTTGCTGAAAACAACCAAATGATAATTCAAGCAAAAATTATACTATTAAGCCTCCTCTAATATAACAAACTAAAATATAATGCAACTTTGAAACAAATATGTTTGTATATGAGTACACATTGCATACTACAATATACATGTTTTTTTTTTTTTGTCTTGAAAAACCAAGATAAACAATTTGTTTTTGCTAAACGTACATTTAGTTAACGGCGTGCCCTCCATTTGTTAAGAAGCAGAGCCCTTTCAGTTCACAGACATATTGTCATTAGCAGGGCTGTAAAGCCGAACCCAGATAATTTCAATTCTGACATTTTCTTTTTTGCACTTTTCTTAATTTGTAAAACAGTGCCAATACATTCTTATAAGAAAATATACCGAAGGTAGAAACTACAGCATTATTATGAAAAATCGTAAAACGTCAATATCTATCCGTCAGTTATCGATATGCATCTGTCAAACAAAATATAAACATTTTTCCTTTTTTCAGTAAAATATATTTACAGGATTCTTTTTAATATGAAATGAAAAATAGGCAATTTTTTTAAACTTTTTTTGGCTGAATACATGTGCAAAACGAACTTCAGATAGTCATATCCTTAATGTACTCTTAAAAAGACAAATTTCGATACAATATTTTTTCATAGAGTTACTACCCTTTTTTTTATTGTTTAAAAAAAGTAGAAAACAAATTTGTAAACTATTTCATACTTTCAGGGCAAGTTTTTTTATTCTTCCTCCAGATATTACGCCTCATCCATGTATGCCTCTGGCATTACCTTCCCCGTTAGTTGAAATAAATACAAAAAAAAAACCTGTCACTAAAAGAAATAGAGAAAACGTGCTACTCTCTTTCTACACTAATGCTATTATAAAGTACAGAAGAAAAAAAAAACAAAAATTACAAAATTTTACAAAAATGTCCAAAGTGGAAACATAAGTTCATCTAAGATTTTACCACTAAAAATTAAATAGATAAGTTTGAGATAGTGTTTGTAACAACCCAACGGGAAAAGTCATACGAATCGATCAAAGGTCTTGTGACTATTGCGACCTGTCACAGAATTATGTCAAGATGTCAAGCCTCTGAGTTCTTCATATAAAAGTGGCAGGTCCTAGAACCCAATCGCAAGACATTTCCTGTAGAAAACCGTCATAAATATAAATCAAAATCAGACAGATTATCCTCTAATGATCGAAATACGCTTTTTCCATGAAAGCTGGAGGGTAAAAAATAAGATTTGTAAATAAAACCAGACATCGGTAGTGTAAAAAACTAATTGAAGCGTCATAAATGGTCTAAGAGAGTTATTAGCCTTAGTAATATTTTAATATAACTGTTTCCAGCAATTGGGTCATTAGAGGACATTATGTAGAATAGAATGACGAGCATTTTCTTCATTCTCACTTTTGACCTTTATGTGACCTGTTCTGGTTTTTCAAAAATAAAAATCAAAATTTTTGAAAAAAAAATTTTCAACGTTTGTTCTTTATTTAAGAAGAGAGGAATTTTTTTTAGTGATTAACTTTAAAATTGAGTATTAAATGTGACTTAATTATTATTACTAGCAGATTCCAGCGCTCCAAATTCGAGTGAAATTTCTAGGCAGCTTTATTTTTCAACTTAGCCAATTCACAAACCAACATTTTTATGGTTTATTATTATTGTGAATGAAGATAACAAACTCATTAAAAACACATTACCAAATTTAATAAAACACACATATCATATGTATAATTTTATATATGTCTTAGTAGCAACTTTAAATGCAATTTACTCAAAATAAAGGAAAAAATTTAAAAATCTGTAAGTCTGCAATACGGCTAAAAAGAAATACCTTTCAAATAATATACGTTTGGTCAAAATCGGGATAAAACGGTAGAGCAAAACATTGGTCACAAGAAATCGCCTAGCCTATTAATATTATAAATAATTCTTTTATTTTTTTTTTTAACAAAATGCGACATCAAAAAAATTTCTAACTCAAAATAAAATTGTATAACTCTGCATCATTCCCAAAATATAATTGATTAACATTATTTGGTGCAGCGGATTCTATTCTCTTTTGAACTAATTTTCTATGAGATGTCTGATTGTGAAATTGTGCGAGTTAGCAGACATAACAAGCAATTTAAACAGCGCTTTTTCTCCCACATTGACTGAAGTTTTAGTCATGAGAAAGCTATAGCTTATTTATGAATGAAACATGGGTCTATCCCTTCAACACTCCTAAGACAAAGGAACAGTCAGAACAGAGGACCGTCCACAGGCAAGGTCATAAGGTCAACTTATTGGCATGCTTCGTAATTTGCATTGATTATCTTCCAAAAGTAAACACACTCCCCTGTGATTATTATGCAAAAAGATTGCAGCGACTGAGTGATGAAGTCAAGAAAACAAAGGCTAAATTTGGCGAAAAAGAAGGTGCTACTACGATGACCAATATTGCGTTCCGCTAGATTTTTTCCCCCTTGGTATTATTTTCTTTTTACAAACTTAAAATAAATGTAGTCTACATTTAATGCCTACAAGAATTTTTCTCCATTTTTTGTAAAGATCAGTTTGATCTAGTACCATCAACGAAATAGTTTTCATTTAAAACTTAAATATAAATATATGTATAGTGAGTGGCAAAACAATGGAAATTTTAAATAAAATATATTTTTCACGACTTGAACGGTCAATACCAAAAACTTCGATCATAAAATTAACAACTATTTTACTAATTTAAAAATTTTTATGTTCTATTTATTTAAGAAAATAAAATATATTAATATATAATAGCTCAACTCCAGAGAAAAAAAATAACAAAATTTAAAAGTATTCATATTTACTAGCAGATTCAAGCGCTCGAATGCGAGTGTAATTTCTAGGCAACTTTATTTTTCAATTTAGCCAATTCACAAACCAACACTTTTTTGGTTTATTAATATTGTGAATGAAGATAACAAACTCGTTAACAAACGCATTAACAAGTTTATTAAACACACACATAGCATATGTATAATTTTATGTATGTGTTAGTAGCAACTTTAAATGTAATTTACTCAAAATAAAGGAAAAAAATATAAAATCTGTAAATATAGAAAACACCTAAAAATAAATACCTTTCAAATAATATATGTTTGGTCAAAATCGGGATAAAACGGTAGAACAAAAAATCGCCTAGCCTATTAATATTACAGATATTCATATTTTCCTCCGCGTATGGATACTAAACGTCATTGGATACAATGCCAGTTGAACAAATTTTTCTGTAAATAAATTGGACTCATTCCAATACCATAATATTGTCACCGCAAAAATTAAAAGTTTTATTTGCATATTTTGGGTCTAGTCTTTTACCCTGTGGTCGTAGTACAAACGTTCTTTCATGCTGGCCTCTTATATTAAACTTGGAGAAGAGAACAGTATTTCAACTTCATCTTGGTTAGTTTACATGTTCTTTAGAGATGATTTTTCTCTCATATCAGTGGTTTCTTCACAGGACGATAACAACCAAGATCAACGTCAAGTGCTCGTCAGGAAACAGGACGAGCACATATTTTTAGCTTCAGATTCTTAATGGCCCCTTTAGGTAGCATTTTGGACATTTTTTAAACTCTCTTGCCATTAAATGGCTCATTTTACGGGGCCTGCCGTCTAAATGTTGAGTCGTCTCCGTACCTTTTTCACGATATCCTCACAAATTTTCTTTTGCTGGCGATCAGCAGTAAAATCATCTTTTATTCACATTATTTTATTTTATAATAACACTGTCAAACAGCATTTTTGGAACAGAATAGGTACCCTATAATTCTGAGAGGGCATGTTAAGTTGATCATTTTTGTAGAATAAACTTATAGTCCAGCTGGTCTGAGTTTTTTTTTACAGCGGTTCATAGTTTTCATTTTTTGTTCTAAGCTATCGTTTTATATATATATACATACTAGCAGATTCCAGCACTCGAAATTCGAGTGCAAATTCGAGGAATTTTTTTTTCTTCATTGATTAAAGACCCTAAAGGTATGCTTCACAATTCAACTCTTTTTTAAATTAAGAAAACAAACTCAACACATTAACACAAACACATAACAAATTTAATTGTATAATTTTATGTATGTATAACTAGCAATTTTAAACAATCATAACTCCAAAAAAATATTACAGACGATGAAAATCTGTAAATCTGGGTAACAGCTAAAAAGAAATACCTTTCAAATGATATATTGTCGAATTTTATGAACTTCATTTTTGTGGAAGATCTTAACCCTCTAACTCCTCTATTTAAAGGTCAATTTGACCATTTTGTGAGAAAATCAAAAAAAGTACTTCCAAAAAGGACACTTAAGGATTAAAATATTCTACGAAAATTTTTTCCGGAAAATTTCAGTGGGGATAAACAAAGATACCAAAGTTGCAAATAAAACTGTTTACGCTTAGCTACCAAAATTACACGTCATCTTATACAAAAAAAAATTATTATAGTCTATATATATATATATATTTTTTTTTAACATAATCAATAAATATGTGATATGTGAAAAACGGGCATTGTCATGTCTGTCACATTACAAAAAAACTTATTTTGACTATAATTTATTTTAGAATTCATTTTTTTATAAGCTTTATATAATATTTATAGTCTAGGCGATTTTTTGTTACCGATGTTTTGTTCTACCGTTTTATCCCGATTTTGCTCAAACATATATTATTTGATAGGTATACATAAAATTATACATATGCTATGTCTGGTTTATTAAATATGTTGATGTGTTTGTTAATGAGTTTGTTATCTTCATTCACAATAATACTAAACCAAAAAAGTGTTGGTTTGTGAATTGGCTAAGTTGAAAAATAAAGTTGAATAGAAATTGCGCTCGAATTTCGAGCGATGGTATCTGCCAATGCTTTATTAATAAACTAGATCTTATATTAACAACTGTTTCTTATTTGTCATACAAATAACTTCAGAACTTTTCTGTGTGTAACCTCCTATAAAATTATGTCTTCTTGTTGTCATGTCTGTCACGACTGCTTTTTGCCCCCCAATTATTAATAAAAATATTACTTTCTGACTTTTTCTAATGGTAAATATGTTGGTCAGGTCCGTCTGCATAATTTTTGTATATTTTTATGAACAACAAAAAACTGATCACTGAATGTCATATCTGTCACTATGGAATTAGCCTTATAATATTGAAATATTGAAAAATTCAATTCTGTTTAAAAAATAGTTGAGAAAACGGTCAGAACTATAAATATTTAAATAACGGTTAAGCTTTTCTTTCGTACCATCTTCTATTATTATTATTTTAATCAACTCTGGTAGAGAAGTTTAAAAGTTTCCATTGTTTTGGTATCACTAAATAATTTTTTTATTTTTGTCATTTTTCAGACATATTGCAATTAATACTGTAATTAATATGCAAATTCTAATTTTTTTTTCAATGGTGCGTGGTAAAGAAGAAGATGAAAGCATATATTTCAAAATTTCATAACTACACTGTATTCTTAATCGGACCGGTTTCTGGCGTTTCAGCCTTCATCAGCTATTTATAGAACATTGTGATAATTGTTATGTTATAATTGAATAGATTGTTTCTATATGAAATTTTTCTACTTAGGGCGGCCGTGAGGTTTGAACTGGGAACCTTCACATACACTCGTACTTGCACTTTTTGGTCAGCGCTTTAACACACTCACCTAAAGTCAGGCCTACGAGCAGTGTGATTAGAATCAGTTTTCGTACCATACAGCTTTTACTTCGTATTAATTTCAGAAGATACAACTCTGTCCAAACAAACAATCGTTATTTTTGAATTTTTTAATATTTTTTTTTTTTTTTTTGTGCTTATCTATTTTTTTATAGTATTTTTTGAAACAAGCGACAGAGAATACACCAAAGAGTGATATCGAATAAAATGTAACACAAAATTATTTAAAAACACAATTGACAAATTCAGAATTTTGGAAGTTTCCAATGTATTGTCAGCCACTTTTTCTATATATATATATATATATATATATATATATATATATATATATATATATACATATATATAAAAATTGCTTATGTATAATTTTTTATAATTTTTACTTTATTCATTCGCATGTGCCTAAGGTCTGTTAAGTTAACAGTTAAGTCTGTTGATGTTCATCATTATAAAAATTTAAATTTTTTGAGGCTTAGTAAAAAAATTTAATATCATACGAAAAAAATTTTTCTAAATTTTTAAAAGTACGTATTATTTTGGAACTGCTTATACATCGAATGTTAACTTAACAGACCTTAACAGAGGGCAACAGAAGAAAAAGAAAAAAAAGAAAACTTTTTAACCATTAGGGTCAGTTAAGTTAACATTTTATGTTTAGTTGATTAGGGGCTTAAAAAAGATTCAAAAAGTTAATTTTTTATATGTACTTAAGAAAAATATTTTTTTATTATTTTATGATAAACCCCAAGGGAATGTTAAGTTTTAAGGTTCTGCATGTAAAATTTTAACTCAACAGAACCTACAGAATAATCATATTAGTTTGAATCAATAATTTTAAAACCTTCATCATGGTCATTCTATATCTTTTGTCACATACTATTAGGGTCTGCTAAAATTTAACATTTTAAAAATTTAACATATTTTTGGGGTTTTTAAAGAAATGAAAAATAAAAATTGTTCTTAGATAAAATAAAATTATAAAAGAACCATATAAATATATTCGATTATTTGATAACTTTCGTCACTGTTAAGGTCGGTTAACATACTTTTAAGGCTTAGCAAAAAAATTCATGAATTTTAAAATACTCACCTAGAAAGTATGTTACATTGTTATACTGGTTAAATTGAAATGTTAACTTTACAGACCTTAACAGAATGGGACGAAAGTTAGAGAAAAATATATTAATTATTAAAAATTCTGGTGAAGGGCTTATAAAATTCGTTTAACCTCCTGGTTAAATTGTTTTGTTGACTTTATATACCTTAACAGAATGGGTCGAAAGTTAAAGAAAAACTATATTAATTTTTAAAAATTCTGATGAAGGGCTTATAAAATTCGTTTAACCTCCTGGTTAAGTTGTTTTGTTAACTTTATAGACCTTAACAGAATGGGACGAAAGTTAAAGAAAAACTATAATAATTTTTAAAAATTCTGGTGAAGGGCTAATAAAATTCGTTTAACCTCCATATATTTTCAAGTCTAACTTGCAATTTATTTTTTTTTTTTTTTTTTTATTTTATAATTTTCCATTACCTATTTGACTTCGTTTAAAAAGTCAAAAAGTAAACAGAAAACAACCAAAAAGGAAAAAGTAATTCAAATCATAAGATCTTTAACAAAGTTGATATTCATTCTTATTCTGTGTCAGTGTCTGATTCTGTACCTGTGAGTGTTTGTTTGTGTGAACGGTGACTAACTTAAGACTAAATGTACGACGATAGTGACGAAAGTTCACCGTTTGTTATGCTCACATCGCCAATAAAATCTTGGGTCAGTAAGTTTGTAGCTTTATAAGAAATTATTTAAAGACTAAAAATATATATAAAAAAAAATACTTATAATTATTTTGATTCCTTTTTATTAAGTTTATGGTGTAAATATTTATAAGGGTATCATAATATATTATGTTAGGTCTAAGTCAATTTGTTGTTGTTGTTGTTGTTCTAAAAAAAAACCATTTTGGTTTGTTATTTGTTCCAAATTCATGGAAATTATGTGATTTAAAAATTTTATGAATATTTGTGTCAACGTTATAAGCCAAGCGCTCTGTCCATGTTTGCTGCTATGTAGTATAATTTGTATAATCAGTTTTGAAAAGAACTAAATTAAAAAATAATTTTCTAAATAGTTTATTAGTTTTGGAATAGAAACAAATCATAAAGAGAATTTTTAAAAAGCCATAACCTAAAAAGCCACAAAATAATAAATTACTTTTAAAAAATCAAAGCATAGTTTCGTTTGTATATGTGAAATTATAAAATAAAGCCTACTTTAGGGGGCTTTATATTAAATTAATGAATTTCAAAGCTGTCTAAACTAATATGGTTAAGGTCTGTTAAGTTAACATTTAACGTTAAGCAGTATAAAAATTAAATATACTTTTAGGGCTCAATAAAAAAATTTGAAAATATTTTCTTGTGAAATTAATATTTTTTATTAAGCTCCAAAAATAATTTCTATTTTTATTCTGCTTCACATTAAGTGTTACCTTAAAAGTTCTTAACAGAACGTGGCAAAACTTATAGAATAACCACATCTAACCTTTGGTATTTTCCGTTACGTTCTGTAACATAATTTAAGTGTTTATCATAAAATAAATAAAATGCTTTTTCTAAGATAAATTTTAATTTTCGTCTTGAGTCCTAAAATTATATTTAATTTTTAATCTCTTTAAACAAAATTTTAAGTTTACAGACCTTAACAAAATATGCAAAGAGTTATTCTGTAACCTTTGTCACTTTCTTTGAAGATCTGTTAAGTTAACATTTTACTTTAAGATCTTAAAAAGTATGACATACTTTTATGGTTTAAAAAATATAAAAAATATATATAACTGAGATAAATGTTTTGAAATGATTAATACGGTTATTCTACAGCTTAAGTCACCTTCTGTTAATTTCGGTTAAGTTAACATTTGATGTTAATAAAATATAATAATTATACATAATTTTACAAAACAATTATATAAAAATATATAATTTTCATTAAACTCTAAAATTAGGTTACAAATTTAAAGCGCAAATATCAACTTCACAGACCTTAACAGAAGTTACAAAAAAGTTATTCTTTATTTTGATCACGTTCTTTTAAGTTCTGTTAAGTTAACATTTTACGTTTAGCTCTTAAAAAATTTAGCATATTTTTATAGTTTATAAAAAAATACAAAAAATATTTAAGACAAAAGTTTTAAAATCATTTTAAAAAATACTCTATAACTTTTGACACTCGTGTTAAGTTAACATTTGATGTTAAGCAGTACAAAAAGTAGACATACTTTTAGGAAAAATTTAAATTTCATGAATTTTTACATTAACCCCTAAAATTATGTTACAATGTTAACGAGTTAAAATTCAATCTTAACTTTACAGACCTTAACATTAAGTGACAAAAGTCATGGAATAACCCTGTTATTACTAATCAACATCATATGTTAACTTAACTGAGAGTGATAAAATTTATAGATTAACCATATAAATAATGTACGAGTATTTTAAAATATTAAAAAAAAAAATTTTTTAAAAAATTTACTAAAATTTTCAAATATTTTTGAAATTTATTTTATAAATTATTCAGCAGTATAGAAGTACCAACTCTGGCATTTTATAATGTGTAACACATATTTGCAAAGCTTCTCTTTAATCTTTTACCACATTTTTTTTTTTTTTTTTTTTTGGATTGCTCTAGTCATAAATTTCCCTAAAGAATGTTAAGCCTTTTAGCTGCAATTTAATTGTTTGGCTAAATTAACAAACATATTAAAATATTATTAGTGGTAATTAACAAAATATAAAAACATAAATCAGAAAGCCAAATAAAAACATTAGCAATTTTATTAGATATATTCCGTAAAAGCCATATTGAATGTTGGATGTAGTTTCTAATTATGGCATTTTTTGCAAAAATGTTTTAAATTTTTTGTTTTATTTTCTTTGGTAAATTATTGCAAATAACTTATTAAACTTTAAATTATAAAAACACTTTCGTTTATGGTATTTATCTATTAAATTTATCATTAATAATTTATCAGATAGCTTTTGTATATTTGTGCAAAGAACATTTATGAATTTCATAAATATTAAATGCAAAATTTATTGCAATATTATTCACTTGCTGCTTTCTACTGAGCCAGGCATTCTTTTGAGTTTGGTTTTTTTTTCTTCTTATTTTTTTTTTTTTTTTTTTTTTTTTTTTTTTTGTGTAACTGTCATTGCCAGCTTTAATATAACTTCTCAACAAGTAATTATTGAAAATTTGCGGTAGAGCCTGAAATAACTGCAGTGGCCAAGTATCATTTTTTTATAAAAATGTGACAAATTATTGTGTAAAACGAGAAACAGCGAAAATTAATTATTAATGAGTCAAACTGTTTTTAATTTAAAAAACTTCAATCATAAGGAAATTTGGAATATAATATGTTTTCAAAGTATTTGTTAATACTTTTGTGTGATTTTGAGCCCTTAAATATGCTATATTATTTATATAAAATTAATACTGCTGTGATGGACACTTTAATGAATTGTTACTTCAAATTTCATAAGAGCATCTACTACAAACTAGCAGATTCCAGCCCTCGAAATTCGATGCAAATTCTAGGAAATTTTATTTTTTCATTAAATAAAGACCCTAAAGGTATGCTAATCAATTATGGGCAATTCACAAATCAACACAAAAAAACAAACTCATTTTTATTACAAACACATTAACAAATTTAATAAACACACACATAGCATTGTATAACTTTATGTATGTGTTAGTAGGAACTTTAAATGCAATTTACTCAAAATAAAGGAAAAAATTTAACAATCTGTAAATCTGCAAATCGGGTAAAAAGAAATAACTTTCAAATAATATACCCCTGGTCAAAATCGGAATAAAACGCTAGAACAAAATATCGGTCACAAGAAATCGCCTAGCCTATTAATATTATAGATACTTAGTACACAGTTAAAACAAAAAATAATTGAAGAGTGTCTTGTACAACTTTATGACAATATGGGCTGTGAAAAGAGTTCAACCCTTTCACCAAACTGGTTGCTTGCATTTCTAAAACGCTAAGTGTACCTTGCGTGTTATAAAGTTGTACAATACACTCTTCAATCATTTTTTTAACTACATACTAAGTATTTATATAAATACTGTTTTTAGGTAGAAGTGAAGATCGAAAACCAAAACAAAAATTTGTTTACAGTAATTTTTACGGGTTTCGACTACAATTTATTAAAATTAAAGAAATGAAATGAACAAAAAAAAAATACGAAAAATTGCCCAAAAGTTGGGTCATTTCTCATTTTTCCATTTGCAAGAATTTTGTATGCAGTGTCTTTTTTTTAATTTTTAATTTTTCTTTCTTTTTTTGCGATTTTCATTGGGCAATATTTCCTAGAGCCGCTTTACCAAATATCGGCGTAATAGGTCCGTTTTTGCCTTATTATTCTTTTAAAATAGCATCCCATATGAACGTTTTCATGTCTGCAGGCCACAAATTCAAAAAAATTAACTGAAACTAACTGAAAATGTATATTAAAACAAAAGAGAATATACATTTATAAACTGAAATATTACATTTCCAAAGAATTTTTCATTTATTTCTAACAACGAAAAACAATTGATAAATCGGCAATAATATTAACTATATTAACTATATCGTTTTTATTTACTGATAAAAATTTAACTACAAATCAGTATTAAAAAAATCATGTGAGTCCGATCACAGGGGAGATGTGTAATGATCTAGTAATTAAAAAATTTTTTATGGCACTTTTTTAAAATCAAACTGAAACCGTCTTCTATGTATCACTTATAGCAATCAACTGCAGGGGCTCTGCTTATAAAAAATATTTTTTATTATTTATTATTTTTCATTTTTTATTTCTTAATTTCCATTTTTTATTTTTAATTTTTTAGGCTTCATTTTTTATTTTCCGTTTTTCATTTTTAATTTTTAATTCTTCTTTCTTTATTTTTCATTATTCATCTTTTATTTTTCATCTTCAGTTTTTTGTTTTTCATTTCTTCATTTTCAATTTTTATTTTTAATTTTTTATTTTTAATGTTTTATTTTTCATTTCTTATTTTTCATTTTTTTATTTTTTATTTTTCATTTTTCGTTTTTCATTTAAAATAAAAAATAAAAGATGAAAAATGAAAAATAAAGAATGAAAAATGAAAAACAGAAAATAAAAAATGAAAACTAAAAAATTAAAAATAAAAAATAAAAAATAAAAAATGAAAAATGAAAAATAAAAAATTAAAAAAAAAATAAAAAATTAAAAATAAAAAATTAAATTAAAATTTTTAAATTAAATTAAATTTTTTATTTTAAATTTTTTTTTTTTATTTTTAATTTTTTATTTTTCATTTTCATTTTTTATTTTTAATTTTTAATTTTTAATTTTTAATTTTTAATTTTTAATTTTTAATTTTTAATTTTTAATTTTTAATTTTTAATTTTTAATTTTTAATTTTTAATTTTTAATTTTTAATTTTTAATTTTTAATTTTTAACTTTTAATTTTTAATTTTTAATTTTTAATTTTTAATTTTTAATTTTTAATTTTTAATTTTTAATTTTTAATTTTTAATTTTTAATTTTTAATTTTTAATTTTTAATTTTTAATTTTTAATTTTTAATTTTTAATTTTTAATTTTTAATTTTTAATTTTTAATTTTTAATTTTTAATTTTTAATTTTTAATTTTTAATTTTTAATTTTTAATTTTTAATTTTTAATTTTTAATTTTTAATTTTTAATTTTTAATTTTTAATTTTTAATTTTTAATTTTTAATTTTTAATTTTTAATTTTTAATTTTTAATTTTTAATTTTTAATTTTTAATTTTTAATTTTTAATTTTTAATTTTTAATTTTTAATTTTTAATTTTTAATTTTTAATTTTTAATTTTTAATTTTTAATTTTTAATTTTTAATTTTTAATTTTTAATTTTTAA
The DNA here is from genome assembly GCA_963682025.1 of Cordilura impudica. Lineage (NCBI taxonomy): Eukaryota > Metazoa > Arthropoda > Insecta > Diptera > Scathophagidae > Cordilura > Cordilura impudica. Next base: position 232,130,117 of record OY821519.1, read on the forward strand.
TTTTTAATTTTTAATTTTTAATTTTTAATTTTTAATTTTTAATTTTTAATTTTTCATTTTTAATTTTTAATTTTTAGTTTTTAATTTTTAATTTTTAATTTTTAATTTTTAATTTTTAATTTTTAATTTTTAATTTTTAATTTTTAATTTTTAATTTTTAATTTTTAATTTTTAATTTTTAATTTTTAATTTTTAATTTTTAATTTTTAATTTTTAATTTTTAATTTTTAATTTTTAATTTTTAATTTTTAATTTTTAATTTTTAATTTTTAATTTTTAATTTTTAATTTTTAATTTTTAATTTTTAATTTTTAATTTTTAATTTTTAATTTTTAATTTTTAATTTTTAATTTTTAATTTTTAATTTTTAATTTGTAATTTTTAATTTTTAATTTTTAATTTTTAATTTTTAATTTTTAATTTTTAATTTTTAATTTTTAATTTTTAATTTTTAATTTTTAATTTTTAATTTTTAATTTTTAATTTTTAATTTTTAATTTTTAATTTTTAATTTTTAATTTTTAATTTTTAATTTTTAATTTTTAATTTTTAATTTTTAAGTTTTAAGTTTTAAGTTTTAATTTTTAATTTTTAATTTTTAATTTTTAATTTTTAATTTTTAATTTTTAATTTTTAATTTTTAATTTTTAATTTTTAATTTTTAATTTTTAATTTTTAATTTTTAATTTTTAATTTTTAATTTTTAATTTTTAATTTTTAATTTTTAATTTTTAATTTTTAATTTTTAATTTTTAATTTTTAATTTTTAATTTTTAATTTTTAATTTTTAATTTCTAATTTTTAATTTTTAATTTTTAATTTTTAATTTTTAATTTTTAATTTTTAATTTTTAATTTTTTATTTTTAATTTTTAATTTTTAATTTTTAATTTTTAATTTTTAATTTTTAATTTTTAATTTTTAATTTTTAATTTTTAATTTTTAATTTTTAATTTTTAATTTTTAATTTTTTATTTTTTATTCATTTTTTTTTTTTTTTTTTATTTTTTATTTTTTTTTATTTTTTAATTTTTATTTTTCGTTTTTAATTTTTAATTTTTTATTTTTAATTTTTAATTTTTTATTTTTTATTTTTCGTTTTTCATTTTTAATTTTTTATTTTTTAATTTTTATTTTTCGTTTTTCACTTTTAATTTTTTATTTTTAATTTTTTATTTTTCATTTTTTATTTTTTATTTTTCAGTTTTCATTTTCAATTATTTAGTTTTCATTTTTTATTTTCTGTTTTTCATTTTTCATACTTTATTTTTCATTTTTCATCTTTTATTTTTAATTATAAATTTTTTAATTTTCATTTTTAATTTTAATTTTTTATTTTCCATTTTTTATTTTCCATTTTTTATTTTTTATTTTTAATTTTCTATTTTTCATTTTTAATTTGTAATTTTTTATTTTTCGTTTTTCATTTTTAATGTTAAATTTTTCATTTTTCAGTTTTATTTTTCATCTTTTATTTTTCATCTTTTATTTTTCATTTTTTATTTTAATTGTTATTTTTTATTTTTCGTTTTTCAATTTTAATTTTTATTCCCGATATTTGACCTAGACCCATCTTTTATTATACCGATCGAATCAGAATCACTTTCTGAGTCGATTTAGCGATGTCCGTCCGTCCGTCTGTCCGTCTGCGTGTCCATGTAAATATGAATGTATTTTGATGAAATTTGGTATATAAGCTTTGATCGGCCTATTGAAATTGGTGAAATTCGGATCATGTTCAGACCTAGTCCCCATACAAATGACCCCTATGAAATCGACATAAATTGCCATCAGATCCAAATTATCATATAGATCTCAGTCAAATTGGGTTTGAATGTGTTTATTACATCCGTTAATCAGTAGTCCAAAAATAATCTCGATAGGACAATTCTTAGTCATAGGCCCCATATAGAGCCACTTACCGATCTTCACTTAAATCTATCAAAAAACATAAATATTGCACAGATTTTTCTCAAATTTGGTTTGTATATTTTTTAAGTGACTTAAATTTAAGTGACTTTACCAAATATGATCAGGATCGGTACATTTTTCGACCTAGCCCCCATATAAATATAGCACCCGATATGAACTTTTTCAGCCAGAAAAATTAGTAACAATGCCACTCAAATTTGGTTTATGCTTATTTTCTATATCCATTTAGTTGGACCGAAGAGATAGGGTCTCTAAACGTGTGGTATAGGGTATCGTTTAGTCGGGCTAGGCCGACATAATTTTCCTATTTGTTCATTTTTAATTTTTTTTTTCATTTTTTATTTTTCATTTTTCATTTTTTATTCTTCATTTTTCATTTTTTATTTTTCATTTTTTATTTTTAATTTTTTATTTTTTATTTTTCATTTTTTATTTTTCATTTTTCATTTTTTATTTTTCATTTTTTATTTTTAATTTTTTATTTTTCATTTTTTATTTTTCATTTTTCATTTTCAAACAGGTTATTACATATCATAATTTTTTCACCAACACAATCATAAGTCACACTGATTTTTTCTTACGTTACGCTGTTTTTGTGATTTTATTGTGAAGTAGAAATTTCTCCCCCTGAGCGTACAGATGTTTACACATGAAAAATGATTTTTCCGTCCAGACGGACTATATTTCTTTGTAGTTTAATTTTTAATTTTTTAAATAAATCTAGAATTTTTGATTCGACAAATCTTGCATGACAAAATTTAGAGAATAAGCATTTAATGTTAGTTACAGTTATACGGTTATTCTAAAACTTTTGTAACTGTATGTGAAAGTCTGTTGAGTTTAAGTTACATTTTTAAACGTCAACCTAACAGACATTAACATAAATTGACTAAATGTATGGAATAACCATTCCCTTCATTATAGTAGAAAATGTGGCATACTTTAAGACTTTTAAATTAAATTATAATTTAAATTAATAATGAATTAAGTCTTATTGTCTTGTGTCTAGTTGTTCAATCGTTAAGATTTTGTTAATTAAATAGAACATTATAACTTACAATAAAACTTTTTTCGTAAATAAGCTTCTTACTATTTTAACCATAAACAAAAAATAAAACAAATAGATTGTTTTCTCATTATGGCAAAGTTTTATATAAAATATTCTTCAATATCCCAGCATTGCCAACTAACTAACAATAGTATATAACAAACAAAACTACACAAATATATCATTCAACAACTTTGCTAGCCTTTTGTTTTAATGTACTTAATTGTACATTAATATTCTACAATACTCAGGCTTCTACACTAGCAAGTGTTGAAAATGTAGCAATTCAAACTTTCTACTTTCGACTTTTCTTTTTTTTGTGATGTTATGGTTCATTTAGCTAAAATTTTAGAGTATCCTTTATGTTTGACATAGAAATTACAATGGCACCAAATACACTCTCTACTGCATACACACACACACACATAGTCATACAAAAACTCACACAGATAGAGTGTTTAATTAGGCAAAACACTATGCAGCGAGCGTTTCAATTGAACTACGACGAGGTTTTTTATTTTTATTTTTTTTTTATATATTTTATTTTGATAATGCGGCCACTGCTTCAGTTTATAGTTCGAGTGTTAGTTGGATGTTTAAAATTTTCCCATATCATGCTAATGACACAAAATGTGTTATGCTACTACAATTTTCGATGAATTGGTCAATAAAGTTTTTATTGTCAAGTAGGTGGTGTGCTAGAGCGGAGCAGAAGACAGACACCAAAGTTTAAGTAATAAAAAAAGAAAATTACTTTTAAATGGCCTAAGTTTTTGTTGCAGAGGAAAGATATTAATATTAGAACAATAACCAGAAAGTTTGTGAAATATAATTTAATTTTGAAATTTTGTCGAAATATTTTCAACCAACAGAAAAACTTGAAGCCTAGATGCTCGCCTTCAATTCACGATGATTTTTGTAATTTAACAAAAATGTCTAATACTCGTAATTCTGGTAGTTATGTGGATTTAATAATTTGTGTATTTGGAAACCATAATTAAATAATGTATATTCTTTAGTAGCTGTTTAGGGTTTTCAATAGAGTATTCCTTTGGAAAATATTTAAACTTGCTTGATAAATTGATAAACATTTCAAAATAATTTGATTAATCAAATAAATCAAAAATTATTAGAGTCAATTGATTAAGAAATTTATCACATTAATATTAATAAATTATTTGAATTAATCGAGTAATTGCCAAAAAATTATTATTCGATTAAATATTGAATTATTCGAATAATTCGATTTAAAAAATATATTATAAAACAGTTTTTAGGGATTTAAATTTAAAACTTATGTCATTTTATACAATAATTTAAAAAACATTAATCGAATAAATTATCAGAGTCATAAATAAATAAATAAAAAAATATAATAAAATCAGATTAAAATATAAAAAATTCAGAATTGATCCTACATTTTGCACAAAAAGAAACTTTTATTCGAATAAATCAAATATTATTCGAATCAATCCATTAAAAAAATTTTTAAACTATAAATAAACTCAGAATTAATCGAATAATATAAATATATTTTATTCGACTAAATTCGAATAATCGATTAAGAAAATACATTATAAAAAAGCTTTCTTAAGTGATTAAAACTTTAAAATATTCGAATAATCAAAAAAAAGTTTTGGACTATGTCATAAATTGTTCGAGTTATAAAAAAAATTATTAAATATTTATAATAAAATCAGATTCAAATTAAAAAAAAGTTCGAATATTCGAATAAATTAATATTTATAGAAATCATCGCATTAAGAATATTATGAAATTATTAATAAACTTAGCTAAAACTTGAAACATTTTTCTACTCAATCGAATAATTGTTAAATTTATTATTCAATTAAAATACTAAGTGTTCGAATAAATCTATTCAGAAAATTATTTGTAAAACAAATTTTTAGTCAATAAAATTTTAAAATTATTCAAATTATTCGATTCATAGAAAAAAATTTAATTGAATATATAAAAAAATATGCATGTCAAGTGCACCAACTTTTGAAACCGATGTCTTCGGGATGAAATTTACACCAAGGTTAGTCCTATTGGATAGTAGTTTAGACAAAATTTTTCAACAAGATCGGTCTAGATCTCTCTGAGTTAGAGGGGATCAAAATTTGACATTTTGGCCAAACAGGTGTTTTTTCTCATCCATGTAACTTATTACCTATTGTTCTTAGAAAATTTTCTCCCAAAGAGTTTAGATAGCTATTTCCTCAATATTTCGGAAAAAAATACTTAAAAAAAAATTTTTTGTAGACTTCTTTTTTGCTGAATTAAAGCATTTTTTGCCTTTTTTTTCAAAAAGGGCATTTTTTTTTTTTCATAAGAAAGCTTAGGATTTTTCCTTTAAGAGCTTTTTGGTCACTTAGTGGGATGGGAGTGGGATATCTATCAAAATAAATGATTTGTAATTCAAGACAACGGTTTTTCAATTTTTCACAAATGCACTATTTTGAATTTTTTCCTATTTGTGTCTAAAACCTTACAAATAAAACTTATACTGAGAAACTGGACAAACTAAACTTTCCGAAGGTGCAAATTTCATCCCGATCGGAAGACATCGGTTTCAAAAGTTGGTGCACTTGACATGAAACCCCCCATATATTTAAAATTAGAATAAAGTTTAAAAAAATTCGAATCAATTGAATATTTTGAAAAAAAAAAAAAAATTATGCGGATAAATTAAATAATATTCGAGTCAATAAATTAGAACAGCTATTAAATTAGGAATAAATGAAATAAATTTTTTCGATTAAATTAATAATTACTCGAATGATACCATTCAGAAAATACATCATAAAAAAAAAATCTTAAGTGATCAAAATTTAAATTAATACCTTTATATTTAAATTATTTGAATAATTAAAAAATTTAATCGAATATGTCATAAATTATTCGAGTTATTAAAAAATTGTTATTTTTCAAAATAAAAAAAAAAATCGAATAGATCGAATAGTATAAAAAAAAATATTCGAATAAATTAAAAATTAGTGAAATCAAGTTATTGAAAAATTGTTAAATATTTATGATCAAATCAGGTTCAAACAAAAAATGAAAATCGAATATTATGAAAAAAAAATATTATTCGAATAAATTAAAAAATGAAGAAAATGATTAAATTATTAATAAATTTAGATTAACATTAATAAACTTTTCGAAATAATCGAATTATTGTAAAAAAAAATTATATTTCCATTTAATGAATAACTGTAAAAAAAAGTTATTCCATTAAATTAAAAATTTTTTGAATAAATCGATTCAGAAAATTAATAAATTGTGAAACATATATGATTTTTCAGAGATTATAAATTAAAACTACTTTTAAAAATCTAATATTTTTGCAAAAAAAAAAATATTTTAAAACATTAAAAATTATTCGAGCCAATCGATGAAATAAATAGTAAAAAAAAATTAATAAAATTCGTTAAAATTAGAAATTCTTTCGAATTAATCGAATAAGTTTAAAAGAAAATTCGAATAATTTAAAACTTATGCGAATAAATTGGTTAAGAATTTAATAAATTATAAAATATTTTTTTTTATGAGATTAAAATTTAAAAATTCGAATAATTTAGAAAAAAAAATAGTATTCGGTCATATTAATAATTAATCGATTCAGATAATTATTATATTATAAAATATTTTTTTTATGAGATTAAAATTTAAAAATTCGAAAAATTTAGAAAATAAAAATAGTATTCGGTCATATTAATAATTAATCGATTCAGATAATTATTATATAATAAAATATTTTTTAAATGATTGAAGTATAAAAATAATTCAAATTAATCGAATAATTTTGAAAAAAAAAATTTTAGAATAAATTTAAAATTTAAAACTATTTAAGTTAAATGAATTCATAATTAATAAAACAGGATAAAAACTTAGAACTAATTTAAATTGATCGAATAATTTTGGAAAAAATTATTACTGAAATTAAATTGAAAAATAATCAAGTAAATCGATGAAGAATTAGTAAATTAAAATATTTATTTAAATGATAAAAATGTAAAAGTTTTTCAACGTAATCGAATAATTTGAATCGCACTTAGTAAAATCTTTAAAATTATTTTCATCACTTATTAATAATGAATAATATTGCATTAAAAATAAAACAAATTTCGAATTAATCAAATAATTGTGAAACAAATATATTTCGTTTAAATTAATTGTTATCCATAATATTAATAGGACGGGCGATTTGTTGTGACCGATGATTTGTTCTACCGTTTAATCCCGATTTTGACCAAACGTATATTATTTGAAAGGTATATCTTTTTAGCCGTTTTTCAGATTTACAGATTCTTATTTTTTTTTTCCTTTATTTTTAGTAAATTGCATTTAAAATTGCTACTAACACTACTAAATAAAATTATACATATGCTATGTGTGTTTTATTAAATATGTTAATGTGTTTGTTAATGAGTTTTTTATCTTCATTGACAATAATAATAAACCACTAAAGTGTTGGTTTGTGAATTGGCTAAGTTGAAAAATAAAGCTGCCTAGAAATTGCACTCGAATTTCGAGCGCTGGAATCTGCTAGTTCCAAAAAATCGGTTAAGAAATTTAATAATTTAAAAAATATGTATTATTTTAAGTGATTGAAATTTAAAAATAATTTGAATTAATCGAATATTTTTGAAAAGAAAATCTATTCTAATAGATTAAAAATTATTTGACTTAACCAATTTTGAAAAAAATATTATTGTTCGAATAAATTGAATAATCGTCAAATAAATCGATTAAGAAAATTAATAAATAACTAATAAGTTTTTAAAAATAAATGATAAGAATATAAAATTTGTTCCCATTTGTGGCATATTAATCGTATAAATTAATAATTATTCGAATCAATCGATTTAGAAATTAATAAAGAATTATTAAAACTAAAAATATTTTAAATTTATTGCGTAATTTTGGAAAAAAAAACGTTAGTATTTCTTCGAGTAAATCGGTTAGGAAAAAAATTAATGATTTTCAATAAAAATTTAAAAGTTCTTCAAGTCAATCGCATAATAGTAAAAATATTATTCGTTTGAATTAACAACTATTAGAATAAATCTAGTCAGAAAAAAATATTATAAAATTAATAATTTTTTAAGTGACTAAATTTAAAAAGTAATTCGAAAACAATTATTCGAAAAAGTTAAAAATTATTCTTATTAATCGATTAAGAAAACTAGTAAATGATAAATTAATTTTAAAATATTCTTATTTTAAATCAGGCTTGGATTCTCATTGCATTGGTTTCACATCAAAAGTATATGGATTAAACTTTTTACCAAACAAACTATTTAGTGCTTTTGGTTACTGATGAGAGTTGGTGAATCGAGCCAAAACAGCTGTATAATCTGTCATGCAGAATATAGATCAATTTATGAAACAAATGTGCTAATGTTTTTTGCTTTATTTAAAGAAAAAACATTTGAGCTTGAGCCTGATTTAATTTCTAACTTAGTTAATAAATTAAATAAAATTGAAACTAAAAAAATCGAATTATTTCAAGCATTTTCTAATTATTCGGATAAACCAAAAATTAATAGAAAACAAACTTCTGTTTCAGCATAATCTAAAAATATCGCTTAGATGTGAATTAAAAAATTTGTATAATTAGTAGTATTATTAAAAAAAAAACTTTTATTAAAAAATTGCATTTTATTAAAAATCAACTTTTATTAAAAAAAAGTATGATTGATTAAAATAGTACCTTTTATAATAGAAGCATATTTTATTTAAAAAGTACCCTTTATTAAAAAAGTACCTTTTATTAAAAAAAATACCTCTTAGTGAAAAAGCACCTTTTATTCACAAAAGTACATTTTATTCAAAAAAGTACATTTTATCAAAAAAGTAGCTTTTATTAAAAAATTACCTTTTATTAAGTACCTTTTTATTAAAAAGTAATTTTTTTTCAAAAAGTATGATTGATTAAAATAGTACATTTTATAAAACAGTATCCTTTATTAAAAAAGTATCCTTTCCTAAAAAGTACCTTTTATTATATAGTACCTTTTATTAAATAGTACCTTTTATTAAATAGTACCTTTCATTAAATAGTACCTTTTATTAAATAGTACCTTTCATTAAAAAGTACCTTTTATTTAAAAGTACCTTTCATAAATAAAGTACCTTATATTAAAAAAGTAACTTTCATTAAGAAATTATCTTTTATCAAAAAATTATCTTTTTTTAGAAAAGTAATTTTTATTAAAAAGTACCTTTTATCAAAAAAGTACCTTTTATTAAAAAATTACCTTTTATTAAGTTCCTTTTTATTAAAAAGCAACTTTTATTAAAAAAGTATGATTGTTTAAAATAGTACCTTTTATTAAATAGTACCTTTTATTATAAAGTACCTTTTATTAATAAAGTACCTTATATTATTTTATTAAAAAATTATCTTTTATTAGAAAAGTACTTATTATTAAAAAGTACCTTTTATCAAAACAGTACCTTTTTTAAAAAAATTACCTTCTATTAAGAAGTACCTTTTTATTAAAAAGCAACTTTTATTAAAAAAGGATGATTCATTAAAACAGTAGATTTTATAAAAAATAAATTTTATTAAAAAAGTACCATTTATTAAATAGTACTTTTTATTATAAAGTACCTTTTATTAATAAAGTACCTTATATTAAAACAGTACCTCTTATTAAAAATTATCTTTTATTAAAAAATTATCTTTTATTAGAAAAGTACTTTTTATTACAAAGTACTTTTTATCCAAAAAGTACCCTTTATTAAAAAAATAGCTTTTACTAAGTACCTTTTTATTAAAAAGCAACTTTTATTAAAAAAGTATGATTGATTAAAATAAAAAATTTTATAAAAAAGTACATTTTATTAAAAAAGTACCTTATATTAAATAGCACCTTTTATTAAAAAGTACCTTTTATAAATAAAATATTAAAAAAGTATTTTATTAAAATTTATCTTTTATAAAAAAATTACCGTTTATTAAAAAAGTAGTTTTTATTAAAAAGTATCTTTTAAAAAAATTAATTTTTATTAAAAAGGTACATTTTTTTAAAAAAGTACCTTTTATTAAAAAAATACCTTTTTTATTAATAAAGTACCTTTTATTAAAAAATTATTTTTATTAAAAAAGTACCCTTTCCTAAAAAAGTACCTGTCATTAAATAGTACCTTTTATTATAAAGTACTTTTTATTAATAAAGTACCTTATATTAAAATAGTACCTTTTATTAAAAAATTATTTTTTACTAAAAAATTATTTTTTATTAGAAAAGTACTTTTTATTAAAAAGTATCTTCTATTAAAAAAGTACCTTTTATTAAAAAATTATCTTTTATTAAGATGTATTTTTTTATTAAAAAGCAACTTTTATTAAAAAAGTATGATTATCAAAATAATACATTTTATAAAAATTGTATTTTTATTAAAAAAGTACCTTTTATTAAATAGTACCTTTTATTAAAAAATACCTTTTATAAATAAAGTACCTTATATTAAAAAAGTACTTTTTTTAAAAATTTATCTTTTATTAAAAAAGCACTTTTTATTCAAAAGTAACTTTTAAAATTAGAATCTGTTATTAAAAAAGTACCTTTTTTTAAAAAGTACCTTTTATTAAACAAGTATCTTTTATTAAAAAAATTTCTCTTAGTGAAATAGCACCTTTTATTCAAAAAAGTAAATTTTATTCAAAAAAAGTACCTTTTATCAAAAAAGAAGCTTTTATTAAAAAATTTCCTTTTATTAAGAAGTACCTTTATTTACGAGTAAAAATCAACTTTTATTAAAAAAGTATGATTGATTAAAATAGTACATTTTCAACAAAAGTACCCTTTATGAAAAAAGTACCCATTCCTACAAAAGTACCTTTTGTAAATAGTACCTTTTATTAAAAAATTCCTTTTATAAATAAAGTACCTTATATTAAAAAAATACCTTTTATTAAAAAATTATCTTTTATTAAAAAATTATCTTGCATTGAAAAATTATCTTTTATTAGAAAAGTACTTTTTATTAAAAAGTACCTTTTATCAAAAAAATAGCTTTTATTAAAAAATTACCTTTTATTAAGAAGTACCTTTTTATTAAAAAGCAACTTTTATTAAAAAGTATGATGATTAAAATAGTACATTTTATAAAAAAGTACCCTTTATTAAAAAAGTACCCTTTCCTAAAAAAGTACCTTTTATTAAGTAGTTTTTTTATTATTTTTTTTTTAAGTATGATTGATTAAAATAGTACATTTTATAAAAAATACATTTTATTAAAAATACCATTTATTAAAAAAGTACCCTTTATTAAAAAGTACCTTTTCATAAATAGTACCTTTTATTAAAATATACCATTTATAAATAAAGTACCTTATATTAAAAAGGTACCTTTTATTAAAAAATTATATTTTACTAGAAAATTATCTTTTATTAAAAAAATACTTTTTATTAAAATGTTCCTTTTATAAAAAAGTACCTTTTATTAAAAAATCACTTTTTATTAAAAATTTACTTTTGTTAAAATGTACCTTTTTTAAAAAAGTACCTTTTATTAAAAAAGTGTCTTTTATTAAAAAATTACCTTTTATTAAAAAAGTACCTTTTATTAAAAAAGTACCTTTTTTTTAAAAAGGTACCTTTTATTAAAAAAATATTTTTATTACAAAGTAAATTTCATAAAACAATTATATTTTATTAGTGAAACTCATGCTCAAACCTATCGTGTAAAAATTCCTCAGATTTTCATACTTTAATAAATTTTTGATTTATAAATTGAATTAAAATTGTGAATTAAATTTTGTAAAAAAAAATATATCAAATATGAATTGTCGTACATAAGCGATTTTAACAAATTGATTTTATTTTGCATTACTATTTATACAATTTATATATATTAAATTAATATTATTCATAACCCAATAAATATATAAAATAATTGTTAAAAAAAAGTTATAGAGTAATTTTGTCCCTTTGCCTTTACATTACAATTTAATATATGAAATAAGTGAATTAATTTTTTTTTCGTTCTGAATTGGCATATAAATAAAAAAAAATGGTAAAATTTTGTACTTCAACAACGGTGACAGCAACAAAATAATGTAAATTCAATAAAATTAATTTAATTTTTATTTTTGCTCGTATGGTATGTAAAACTTTATTGTATTTTTTTTCTCCCCCTTCCATTTGTCGATGAGCTTGGAACGAGTTCGGGCAAATTTCACTGTCATTTAAGATTTTTCCCACCCTCTTTGGTTTTTTGAATCTCGTAGTTCGATTTTATTTTTAATACAATACGGGTACAATCTGGGCTTGCGTGTGCATGTGAGTGCTTTATAGAATTTCGGTTTTTATTTGTATTTATAATTCACTCATTAAATTAACAATTATTTTTTCAAACCACCATACAATAATACGAATTCTCACACATACAAACCAAAATACTGTGCTCAAAAAGAATATTCAACAGAAATAGAAAAACTTGTAAGTCAAAAAAAAAATTAATTGCGAAAAAAAAATAAAAATTTTTTAGTGAGAAAGAATAATTAAGTCAAAAAAAAATATTTTTTACTATAATTTTTTTGATAATTTGTTAAAAATAGTCTGTCATAAAAAAAAACAAAAATAAATAAAAAAAAAAATTTAACAATTAAATTTTTAATGCAATTTTAATAATTTAATTTTAAAGAAAATTATGTAGAAAAAAATTTCTAAAAATTTGGACACAGAAAATTTTTTTACCACAATTTTTCAAAATTTGTTAACAGATAGTCTGACATTTTAATTTTTTTATTCACCTGACTAACCCATCTTTTGTAAGGTGCCAAGAAATATTTTAAAATTCATTTCCTACAATTTTTTGTTTAATGTGCAATGTTTTTTTTTTAATTCTTATTTTCGATCTATAAGAAGGATTAAGAAGGAACTTTTTAAAACAAAATTTAGTTTTTATCAAAAAGCAACTTTTTACTACAAAATTAGCTTTTACCAAAAAGGAACTTTTTACTAAAAAAAATTGCCTTTATTATTTTTTATAAAATAAAAACTTATTTTCGAACTTCATAATTTTTAATGATTGAGTTAGAAATGAATCTGGCTCAAGATCAAATGTTTTTACTTTAAATAAAGCACATTTTTTTCAAAAACTGATGTATGTTCTGCATGACAGGTTATACAGCTGTTTCGGGTCGAGTCACCAGCCCTTATCAGTTAAGTTTAAAGGCCTAGTTAGCCATACGTAACCGTAACCAAACGTGTCAGCTGTTTTTTTCTGTTACGTGAAAAGCATTTAGAGCAGTTACCGAACTAAACTGTCACGTAACCGGTACGTCCCAATCTGTTGAAAACATATTTTTGCTACGTTTGTACGTGACATTTGTGAACAGCTGATAAAGTTTGCTTAATTTTACACAGCAACGTGCTGGTTCGTTTTTTACGTTCTATAACTGCACTAAATGCCAATGTTACATTTACGGTACGGATACATTTTAACGACATGTGACTAACTAGGCCTTAATTCATATAATTACAGAAAAACTTGGACTAAAAATATGTACATGCAAACATTATAGAATTTTTTAAGCAAAAAAAGAATTCCCTAATATTTTACCTTTTAATAGAAATTTTAAAATTTTTATTATTTCCTACAAATTTTTGTTTAATATAAATTTTTTAGTTTAAAAAAATGAATTAAAAAAATATGCATGCAAATATTTTTTATAGCATTTTTAAGGAAAAACAAAAATTCCAATGAATTTCCAACTGTGATAGCTAGCAGTAAGAACAATTTTACTGTGATATTTAATTTTATTTTTACATTTTCATTTTAAATTTGTGTTTTATGTCACGCTGTATGTTTCGTATTGAAAATTGACTAAAGGTTATATATTCAATAAAATACAAATCCCTGAAGATGGTGGAAAAATCCCACCGAAACGTTGGATTAAAAAAATGAAAAAATAATCTTTTATTTACATTAAAAACATGCAACTTTAGAAGCCTGTATTTAGAAATTGCTAATAAAATAATCGAAAAAGGTCGATTAAAGAACTAAAAAATTCTAAATATTTAATTTTTTAGTTCAAAATTTTTATAGTAAAAACAATATAAAAAAATGTCTGAAATGAGAATATAAAGAAAAAGTTTAGTGTAAACTATAATAAAAAAAAAGCCAAAAGTAAAAAAATTAAAAAATTTTTTTTGTTTAATAAAAAAATAATTCATATCAAAAAAAAATTTTTTTATAAAAAATTTAAAAAAAAATTTTTATAAAAAATAATTTTTTTAAAAATTTTTTTAAAATATTTTTTTTTTAATAATTTTTTTAAAAAATTTATTTTTTTCGAAAATTCTTTTTGACAAAATATTTTTATAAAATAAAGTTTTTAAATATCTACTGATACCAAGGTTCAGAAAATGCACACATCAAACACACAATGTTCTGTTCTAAAACAACCAACATATATTTTTAATTTCATGTCAATTATGTGTGTTTCTGAATTTTGTGCTTTGCCGAACACAATCATGAATGTGTTTCGTTTTAATACTTGATTGTGAACACGAACATGTTTCTTTCACATATTGTTTTGTTCGAATACACATAAACCACACAGTTTCGAGTGTATCTATATTTTAAAATCGTGTTCTGTTCGTGTTCACAAAAAAAAAAAAAACAGTACATGAACAATACACATGTTCGAGTGTAGCTTTATTTTAAGTTCGTGTTCTGGCACGTGTACTACGGAAAAACAGAACGTGAATATAACAAATAATATAATATAATGAATATAACATATAACAACAGTTTACTTTTAAACACACAGAGAATTTTTTTTATTTTGCTAATGAATTTTTTTGGTTTTTTTTTTTTATTAGTTTTTTGTTTCTATTTTTTTTTTTTTTTTTTATTATTAACTTTTTATTTTTATTTTTTTATACCTGCTAATGAATTATTTTCGATTCTTTAAATAAATTTGGTTGAAACTATTGTTGTCGGTTTTATCGGGGTATATCGGATTTTTTCGATCGCGAGTGGATAATATTTTAATTTTTAGCTGCATGCGTTCAGGAACACGAACTGAAAATAAAGCTACACTCGAACTTTTGTATTGTTTATGTTCTGTTCTTTTTTTTTTTAGAACACGAACTTTAAATATAGCTACACTCGAAACTATGTGGTTTATGTGTGTTCGAATAAAACAATACGTGATAGAAACATGTTCGTGTTCACAATCAAGTATTAAAACGAAACACATTCATGATTGTGTTTGGCAATGTTCAAAATTTATAAACACCCATAATTGATATGAAAATAAAAATATGTGTTTGTTGTTGTTTATATGTACGAATTTTATATTCAGTGTGTGTTTTTATCTGAACTCTGACTGAAACATATTACTGTTATCCTTGAAAAAAATAACCAAATGTGTGGTAACTTTCTGAGCATAGAATAAATCGAAACAAAACCAGAAACATATTGTATTTTCAGTCAGTCTCGACAATATGTGACACGTACGTGTGCGTCACATTTATCTGAATTACTGTTCAGTTTTATACAATACATACTTTTTTTAATTTCACTTGGATTTATTTATTTTTTTTTTTTTTGTTAATTTTTGTTTGGTTTTCATATCTACAGATTGTGTAACATTGTTTGTTGTATATTTGTTTGTTTGCTGAACGATAAACAAACAAAAAAAAAATATATGCGTTGATTAAATTCTGTTACTTTGTATGGATAAAAATCAGGGATTTAAAAACAAATAAAATTGAAGGCATTTGTATTAACAGGAGGCTGCAAGTGCAAAAAATGTTTATATCATTTCTTTTAAAGAAATTTAAAAGTAAAAATAAGATCAAAGAATATCCACGGCTTTTACTTTTAGCAAAGAAAAAATTAAGTCATTCTAAAAGACTTCCATTTTCATTACTGCTTGGATGTTATTTAAAGGTAATTATCATGAAAAAGCTAAAATTACCAATTTTCCCAACATCAAATAAATTTTGATGTCATCCAAAATTATTTTGGGATTTAAAATTAATATCGAGTTATCAAAACAAAAAATCATACAAGAAAATAAAATAAAAAAGAGTATTTTTTTTAATTGCTCTTATCAGTTTTCAAGGATTTAAAGGAAAATTCTCTTTTTTTTATTTTCTATTTATTGATGTAAAAAAATAAATTTTTTTTTTAATTTAAATAAACTAGTTAACTTTAATGATACAAATTATTAAACCATTATTTTAATTTTATCTATTTAATTATTAATACGAATGTGCTGTGCAATAGCGAAATATCATTAAATTAAAAAAAAAATAAAGTATATTTTTTTTTTAAATTCCAATTTCAATTATAAACACTGTTTTTTATAATAACAACAATGATTTTAATACAAACAAACAAGTGAACAGTTGGCAATTTAAATACCAGCAGAAATCCATAAATACTTCTACCAAATACTAGTAACACAAACAAACAAAATAATTAAATAAGTTTATCAACAAAATCAATAACGAAACAATCATACAGAATATTTTCACTATAAGAATAAATAAAAAAAAATTATAAAAAGAATATAAATTTTTGATATGAAATCAAATCAACAACAACAAACGAAAATGCCCAGTCATACAGAAGAGTTACGAAAGGTCTGTCTGTGTTAATGGTGCAAATACATTGATGTCCAGCAAACAAAAAATGAAGTCAATCTAAAACAATCACTTTTACAACAAAGTGTGTTTTTAAAAACAAAACTTAAAAAAAACTAAATTTTTTAGAAAAGTCCCTTTTCAAAAAAAAACTTTTTTTAAATAACTTTTTGTTAAGAGCATCGTGTTAAAAAATTACGTTTTTTTTTTTAATATATTTTTTTACAACTATATTAATTTTATTCCCATTTTTAAATAAGTACCTTTTCTTAAATATATATTCTTGCAAAAATAGCTTTTCAAAAAAACTATATTTTCTTAAAAAAGTAAATTTTGTTAAAAAAAAGTACCTTGTTTAGAGTTCCTTTTTCTAAACACTTCTTCCCTAAAAAAAGTACCTTTTATTTAAAAAGTAAAAAAGTATATTTTATTAAAGAGAAGTACATTTTATTAACAAAAAGTAGCTTCTATGAACAAAAGTAACATTTCTGAAAAAAACCTTTTTGAAAAAGTACCTTTTTAACAAAAGTAATTTTTCTTAAAAAAAAGTAACTATTCTTTAAAAAAAAAAAAGTAAATTTTCTTAAAAAAAAGTAAATTTTCTTAAAAAAGTAAATTTTCTTAAAAAAGTAAATTTTCTTAAAAGATTACCTTTTTTTAAAAACCACATTTAAAAAAAAACTATTTTTATAAAAAAGTACCTATGTATTATAAAAAAGTACCTTTTATGAATAAACACCTTTTATTAAAAAGTTTATTTTCTAAAAAAAAATACTCTTCTTAAAAATGTATACATTCTCTTAAAACAGTACCTTTTGTTAAATAACTAGATTTTCTGAAAGAGTAATTTTTCTTAAAAAAGTACATTTTATTTTAAAAAAATTGTTTTTTATTAAAAAAGTACCATTTCTCAAAAAAATATATTTTCTAAAAAGGCATTTTCTTACAAAAGTACTGTTTCTGAAACAAGTACATTTTCTTTATAAAGTACCTTTTCATAAAAAAGCACCTTTTCATATAAAAGTACCTTTTCATAAAAAAGTACCTTTTCATAAAAAAGTACCTTTTCATAAAAAAGTGTTTTTTTTAATACAGTAATTTTTCTTGAAGAAGTATATTTTGTAAAAAAAAAATAATTTGTTTATTCTTAAAAAAACACCTTTCTTAAAAAAGTTAATTTTTTTAAAGAACCTTTTATTAAAAATGTAACTTCTTATAAAAAAATTTCCCTTTCACTAAAAGTAATTTTTCTTGATAAGTACTTTTTATAAAAAAAGTTCTCCTTTTTAAAAAGCCATACAGAAGAGTAAAAAAGTACCTTTTATTTAAAAAGTACGTTTTCTTAAGAACGTATATTTTATTAAAGAGAAGTATACGTTATTAACAAAAATAGCTTCTATTAATAAAAGTAACATTTATGAAAAAAAAACCTACTATTTTAACAAAAGTAAATTTGCTTAAAAGAAGTAAATTTTCTTCAAAAAGTAAATTTTCTTAAAAAATTGGATTTCCTTAAAAAAGTAAATTTTCTTAAAAAAGTACATTTTCTAAAAGAGTACCGTTTTTAAAAACCACATTCAAAGAAAGTACTTTTTATAAATAAAAAATTAGGTACATATTATAAAAAAGTACCTTTTCTGAAAAAACACCTTTTCTTAAAAAGTTTCTTTTCTAAAAAACACTCTTCTTAAAAATGTACATTCCCTTAAAACAGTACCTTTTGTTATATAGCTAGATTTTCTAAAAGAGTAATTTTTCTTAAAAAAGTACATTTTATTTTAAAAAAATAGTTTTTATTAAAAAAGTACCATTTCTCAAAAAAAATTAATTTTTAAAAATGCATTTTCTTACAAAAGCATTGTTTTTGAAACAAGTACCATTTCTTTAAAAAGTACCTTTTCATAAAAAAGTATCTTTCCATATAAAAGTACATTTTCATTAAAAAGTACCTTTTCATAAAAAAGTACCGATTCCTAAAAAAAGTGCTTTTCTTAATGCAGTAATTTTTCTTGAAGAAGTATATTTTGTAAAAAGAAAAATAATTTGTTTAAGAAAGTATCTATTCTTAAAAAAACACCTTTCTTAAAAAAGTTAATTTTTTTAAAGAACCTTTTATTAAAAATGTAACTTCTTATAAAAAAATTTCCCTTTTACTAAAAGTAATTTTTCTTGATAAGTACTTTTTATAAAAAAAAGTTCTCCTTTTCAAAAAGTCCTACAGAAGAGTAAAAAAGTACCTTTTATTTAAAAAGTACGTTTTCTTAAGAACGTATATTTTATTAAAGAGAAGTATACTTTATTAACAAAAATAGCTTCTATTAATATAAGTAACATTTATGAAAAAACGGCTTTTTAAAAAGTTAATTTTTAACAAAAGTAACTTTTCCTAAAAAAAAGTAACTTTTCTTAAAAAAAAAAAGTAAATTTTCTTAAAAAAGTAAATTTTCTTACAAAAGTAAATTTTCTTAAAAAGTAAATTTTCTAAAAAGAGTACCTTTTTTAAAAAAACACAATTAAAAAAAAACTATTTTGATAAAAAAAGTACATATTATAAAAAAGTACCTTTTCTGAAAAAATAAGTTTTCCTAAAAAGTTTCTTTTCTAAAAAAACACTCTTCTTAAAAATGTACATTATCTTTAAACAGTATCTCTTCTTAAATAACTAGATTTTCTAATAAGAGTACTTTTTCTTAAAAAAGTACATTTTATTTTAAAAAAATAGTTTTTATTAAAAAAGTACCATTTCTCAAAAAAAAATATTTTTAAAAAGCCATTTTCTTACAAAAGTACTGTTTCTGAAACAAGTACCATTTCTTTAAAAAGTACCTTTTCATAAAAAAGTACCTTTCCATATAAAAGTACCTTTTCATTAAAAAGTACCTTTTCATAAAAAAGTACCGATTCCTAAAAAAAAAGTGCTTTTCTTAATACAGTAATTTTTCTTAAAGAAGTATATTTTGTAAATAAAAAATAATTTGTTTTAGAAAGTCTCTATTCTTAAAAAAGTACCTTTCTTAAAAAAGTTAATTTTTTTAAAGTACCTTCTATTAAAAATTAAACTTCTTATAAAAAAATTTCCTTTTCACCAAAAGTACATTTTCTTGATAAGTACTTTTTATAAAAAAAAAGTTCCCCTTCTTAAAAAGTCATACAGAAGAGCAAAAAAGTGCCTTTTATTTAAAAAGTACGTTTTCTTAAGAACGTATATTTTATTAAAGAGAAGTACACTTTATTAACAAAAAAGTACATTTTATTTTTAAAAAAATAGTTTTTTATTAAAAAAGTACCATTTCTCAAAAAAATATATTTTTAAAAAGGCATTTTCTTACAAAAGTACTGTTTCTGAAACAAGTACCTTTTCATAAAAAAGTACCATTTCATAAAAAAGTACCTTTTCATAAAAAAGTACCTTTTCATAAAAAAGTACCTTTTCATAAAAAAGTACCTTTTCATAAAAAAATACCTTTTCATAAAAAAGTACCTATTCTTAAAAAAAGTACGTTTCTTAATACAGTAATTTTTCTTAAAGAAGTATATTTTGTAAAAAAAAAAATAATTTGTTTAAGAAAGTATCTATTCTTAAAAAAGTACCTTTCTTAAAAAAGTTCATTTTTTTAAAGCACCTTTTATTAAAAATGTAACTTCTTACAAAAAAAGTTCCCTTTCACCAAAAGTACCTTTTTTGATAAGTACTTTTTATAAAAAAACTTCCCCTTCTTGAAAAGTCATACAGAAGAGTAAAAAAGTACCTTTTATTTAAAGAGTACGTTTTCTTAAGAAAGTATATTTTATTAAAGAGAAGTACATTTTATTAACAAAAAGTAACTTCTATTAACAAAAGTAACATTTCTGAAAAAAAAAAAAACTTTTTGAAAAAGTACCATTTTAACAAAAGTAAATTTTCTTAAAAGAAGTAAATTTTCTTAAACAAGTAAATTTTCTTAAAAAACTGCATTTCCTTAAAAAAGTAAATTTTCTTAAAAAAGTACATTTTCTTAAAAAAGTAAGTTTTCTTAAAAGAGTACCTTTTTCAAAAACCACATTTTCGTAAAAAAAAATAACTTTTTATAAAAAAGTACCTATTATAAAAAAGTACCTTTTCTGAAAAAATAAGTTTTCCTAAAAAGTTTCTTTTCTAAAAAAATACTATTCATAAAACTGTACATTATCTTTAAACAGTATCTCTTCTTAAATAACTAGATTTTCTAACAGAGTACTTTTTCTTAAAAAAGTACAGTTTAATTTAAAAAAAAAATATTAAAGAAGTACCATTTCTGAAAAAACATATTTAAAAAGGCATTTTCTTACAAAAGTACTATTTCTGAATCAAGTATATTTTCTTTAAAAGGTACCTTTTCTTTAAAATTACCTTTTCTTTAAAAAATACCTTTTCATTAAAAAGTACCTTTTCCTAAAAAAGTACCTTTTCATTAAAAAGTACCTTTTCATAAAAAAGTACCTTTTCATAAAAAATTACCGATTCCTAAAAAAGTACTTTTCTTAATTCAGTAATTTTTCTTAAAGAAGTATATATAAAAAAAAATAATATGTTTAAGAAAGTATCTATTCTTAAAAAGTACCTTTTCTTAAAAAAGTTTATTTTTTTAAGTACCTTTTACTAAAAAGTACCTTTTAATAAAAAAAAGTACCTTTTAATAAAAAAGTTCCATTTCACCAAAAGTAGATTTTCTTGAAAAGTACTTTTTGCAAAAAAAATCCCCTTCCTTAAAAGTTATTTCTGTTGAATTTTACCTTTCCTTAAAAAAGTACATTTTCTTAACAAGTTCCCTCTCTTAAAAAGTAAATTTTCTTGAGAAAAGTACCTTTTTTAAGGTACCAGTTCCTAAAAAAAGTACCCTTTCTAAAAAATAACATTTTCTTCAAAGTACATTTCCTTGAATAAGTATATTTTCTTAAAAAAGTTCCCTTTCTGAAAAGTACATTTTCTTAAAAAAGGACCTTGTCTTAAAAAAGTACATTTGCATAAAAAAGTGCATTTTCTTAAGAAATTAAATACTTTTCTTAAATGTACCTTTTCTTAGAATCGCACCTTTTTTATGAAAAAAAACACTGTTACTTGATAAAAATAGCTTTTATTAAAAAGTTTATTTTCTTAAAGAAATACCTCTTCTTAGATAAGTACATTTTCTTAATAAAGAACCATTTCTAATATATATTTTCTTTAAAAAAAATCCATTTATTAAAAAGGACGTTTTAATTAAAACGTACTTTTTCTTACGAATGTGCCTATTTTAAGGATGCCTTTAATGAAAAAGTAGTTTTTCTTCAAAAATTGCCTTTAAAAAAGATATATTTTTATATCTTTTCTTAAAGAAGTACATTTTCTGAAAGAAGTACCGTTTCTAAAAAGTACCTTACCTTAAAAAGGCACTTTTCTTAAAAAAGCACCTTTTCTAAAACAAAAAGTACTATTCCATTAGAAGGTGACTTTCTTTAAAGGTACCTTTTCTAAAAAAGTACTTGTTTTCAAAAATTGCCTTTAAAGAAAATACCTTTCCATAAGAAAGTATTTTTTCTTAAAAAAGTACTTTTTCTGAAAGAAGTACCGTTTTAGAAAACGTAGATTTGATTAGTTTTACTAAAAAAGTACCATTCTTAAAAAAAAAACATTTGGTTAAAAAAGTTCCTTTTCTTAAAGAAATACCTTTTCTTAAATAAGTACATTTTCTTAATAAGCACCATTTCTATAAAACCAACTTTTTTAAAAAAATTAAATTTTCTTTAAAAAAAATTCCATTTTTTGAAAAGTAATTTTTTTTTTTTAAAGTACTTTTTCTTACGAATGTTTCTTTTTTTAAGGGTACCTTTAATAAAAACGTAGTTCTTCTGCAAAAATTGCCTTTAAAGAAAATACCTTTCTATAATAAAGTATTTTTTCTTAAAAAAGTACTTTTTCTGAAAGAAGTACCGTTTTAGAAAACGCAGATTTGATTAGTTTTACCAAAAAAATAACCATTCTTAAAAAAAATTAATTTTGTTAAAAAAGTTCCTTTTCTTAAAGAAATACCTTTTCTTAAATAAGTACATTTTCTTAATAAAGAACCATTTCTATAAAACCAACTTTTTTAAAAAAATTAAATTTTCTTTAAAAAAAAATCCATTTTTTGAAAACTACATTTTATTTAAAAAGTATTTTTTCTTACGAATGTGTCTTTATTTAAGGGTACATTTAATAAAAAAGTAGTTCTTCAAAAATTGCCTTTAAAAAAACATACCTTTTCATAAGAAAGTATCTTTTCTTAAAGAATTTCTTTTTCTGAAAGAAGTACCGTTTCTTTAAAACTGTCTTACCTTAAAAAGGCACTTTTCTTAAAAAAGTATCTCTTACGAAACAAAAAGTACTTTTTCTTAGGAAGGTGTCTTTATTTTAAGGGTACCTTTTCTAAAAAGTACTTTTTCTACAAAAATTGCTTTTAAAAAAATACCTTTTCATAAGAAAGTACCATATATTAAAAAAGTCTTTTTTCTTTTTTAAGAAAATGGAGATTTGATTAAAAAGTACTGTCATCATTTCCGTGATATTTGCAATATTAAAATTTAAAACTCCAAAAGCTTAAAATAAATGGAATTTTTTATATCTTTTATACACGATACATAAAAATTATGAATCTCATTTTTATTTATTTATTTACCTTTTAATTTTGTTTTTTTGGTAACTCTTTTTTTTGCTGGGTATAAAATGGGAGTTCAAATTTTAACAAAGAATTTAATTAAAATCAGATTTATACACACATACACATAAACACACACACTCGTATAGCTAGTAGATACAATATTGAAATATATAAAATATTTTCAAAGGCAATATAGTCAAATATATATTTTTTTAAACAATTCCACCACTATTTATTTATTTTTTTTTATATGTATGTAAGTATGTGTATGAGCATATAAGAATGTCTATATTTATATCTGCATCCGACTGCTGATTGAGTAACATTTTCTTTATTTTTTTGCACTTCCAAAATACGAGTACTATCATTTTTTAAAAAAAAATTTATATCCCTTTTTTCTTTCTCTTTCCCGGCCTCATCTTTTTTACGGATTTTTTTATGTGACATTTGAATGCTTGGCTGAATACATGCATACAACAGCCAGCGAGTTACGGTAAAAAGAACGGCATGTGGTATGCTTCACCCGGCAATCAGGGCTGGGGCTCAAAACCTGCCAGTCGTAAGCCATCAATAATGGAAGCGGATTTGGGTACATTATCAACCACATCGGGTTCGATAAAACGTAGCGCCGGACGTGTGATACGTATTATCAATAATTTGGATCATTCCGTGCAGGTAAGTGTACAATGGGGAATATGTGCAACAACAAAAAAAAAAGTAATATAAATTTTAAATAAATAACGTCAACAATAATTGGAGAAGAAAAAAGCACATACACACACACACACACACGCACAAGTAATGAATGCAGTGGCAACAAAAAAAGCGACAGAGTGAAAAATTTTCATGGGAAATGATTGCAACTTAAAAGTATGCTTCAAAATTTATGCAGATTCCACAGTATGCTTTTTTTTTATTTGTATTCAATTCACATTCATACATATATAAGTGTTTGTGTATGTGTATGGCTGTGTTGAAATTATGTGTTGGCATATTGTCAAGAGAGTATTGAATGCATAAAAAAAAAAGTTAAAATGATTGTACACAAAACGTTTTTGAAAACTTAATTAAGATCTGGATTTTTGTTGTGATGTGTGTTTTTTTTTTGCACAACGATACTAATATTAAAAAAAAATGCATTAACTTAATTAGAAAAGAGCAACAAACTCTATACAACACTGTGGTTAGCTAGAGTTTTTCTGGGCCAAGCATTTTTTAGGCATTCAGGTTATTTATAATAATTCGAGTAGGATTATTCAACATTGAAGTCAATAAAATTTCTTGCCATTTTTATTTCATTAGAAAATACTTTGAGCTAAATTGAGGCTTTATTTCACATTGTTGCATTCCTAATTTTTACAAAATTTCAAAGTTTGACGGTTGTACAGTGGTTGCAAATAAAAAAAAATTAAAATTAATATAAAACTTCTAAACTAATGGTCAGATTATAGCACCATGTTTGGGGCGATTGTAGGCAAGAATTTGAAAACACCCTGTTACAACATAAGGTGAGGTAAAGGGCGCCATAATGGAGTACCTCGAAATGGAAAAGTTTTTTTTAAATCTGAACGATTTAAATTTTTTTTTTTTTTGCAATCTACATAAAATCGTTAACAAACTTATTTATACTATATTACAATCGCCATTTTTTAACTTCTGAATATGGCTTTAATAACAAACGTAATTTTTATTTTTTTAAATAAAAAAAATAAAAAAAAAACCTTTTTAAAAGAATTTATGAAAATCTTTTTTGAATATTTCAAACCGTTTAGTGGGGGGAAAATATTAAACTAGACATTCTTAAGTGGGTCCTAAAAATTGGGAACTTTTATCAGAAAAATACCTTTAATTTTTTCTCTTTTTTCTCAAATCTTTGATACGAGTAATAAGAACAGGCTGCAAGAACAGTGGGATTAGTGAAATAATGAATATTTTTGGACATGCACCCTACATCCAACTTCAAAACAAAATATTGTGTTTTCAGAATAATTACAAAAAAGTCAAATCGCTTTCTTTATATTTTGGAACAGTGTATTAAAGGCCCAAGTATTTAAAATTTATTTGCCGCAATTAAATTCTGCGCCGCCACATAAACGTGATCAGGAGTGCTTACTTTGTAAAAAAAAAATCTAATTTTCGTATAAATTTATTTGTTTATAAAAAAGCAAATTTTAAATAATTTAATTTTATATAACAAATTAAAAAAAATTACCTTTTCTTAAAAGCGGAAATTTTCCAAAGAAAAAAGATTATTTTCCCATCTTTTCTCAAAAAAGTACTTCTTCTTAAAAAAATGATTTTAATTAGTCATTTATTGTTCGGTTTAAGATCATGTATATATTTTTCTAATGAAAGAAAGATAATAATTTTTGTAATGTAAGAGAAATATTAGAAAAAAATTGAAGACAGCGCTAGATGGAGTAGCTACTTTCGAACAAAGCGACTTGTTTATCGTCAGCATCCTTCTGCCTATTACTCCAACTCATGCTTAATCAACTATTTAACTCAACATTTGAAAGAAAAGAACATGAGAAATGTTTTTCTTTTTATATATGAGAGTTTGTATGAACAAGCTAAGCTTTTCCAATTTTTAGCTTTCTCTACATTAACATAGCCAGATCAATTACAAGTCTTGTAATGTGAACAGCTCTTTGTTTTTGCCATTGTCCTCTAGATGGAACTGTAATGGCATGTGAAATCTTAACAGATTACACAAATGCATTGTACCTCATGTGTTGTATGTTATTGTTATGTATTGTTGATCTGTATTGGAATAATTATGATTTTCTTAAAAAAAAAAAAAAAAAAAAAAAGTACTTTTTCTGAAAAAAGTACATTTTCCTAAAAAAAAAAGACTCTCTTAAAAAAGGACCTTTTCCCAAGAAAAGTATTTTTTTAATAAAGTACCTTTTCATAAAAAAGTTTCTTTTCCAAAAAAAAAAAAAGTAAGAAAATTATAGTCGGTCTAGACCGACTATACGATACCCTATAACATGGTTTAGATACTCTATCTCTTCGGTCCAACTAATTGGATATAGAAAATAAGCATAAACCAAATTTGAGTGCCATTGTTATTAATTTTTCTGGCTGAAAAAGTTCATATCGGCTGCTATATTTATATGGGGACTAGGTCGAAAAATGGACCGATCCTGACCATATTTGGTAAAGTCAGTTATATTTTGAAAAAATATAAACAAACCAAATTTGAGAAAAATCTGTCCAATATTTTTGTTTTTTTGATAGATTTAAGTGAAGATCGGGAAGCAGCTCTATTATTTATTTATTTATTTTATTTATATTAATTACAATACAAAGTAAATTTGTATTCTAATTTGGGTCCAGGGATAAGCCGGGTGACAAAGACCATTTGGCAGGTTTTTGCAGCGACAGACCAAAGCCTCTGGTGGGAATCAAACCCACGACCCTTGCATGATAGGCGAGCACGCTACCTACTCACCTACCGGGCAGCTCTATATAGGGCCTATGACTAAGAATTGTCCTATAGGGATTATTTTGCACTACTGATTAATGGATACAAAAAACACATACAAACCCAATTTGACTAAGATCTATGTGATAGTTTGGATCTTATGGCAATTTACGTCGATTTCATAGGGGTCATTTGTATGGGGACTAGGTCTGAACATTTAGCGATTTTCACCAATTTCAATAGCGTTCATCCTATGGCCGATAAAAGCTTATATACCAAATTTCATCCAGTATAAGGTTGACATGGACACACAGATGGACAGACGGAAAGACGGACAGACGGACGGACGGACGGACATCGCTAAAACGACTCAGAAAGTGATTCTGAGCTGATCGGTATTTTTTTTTTTTTTTTTTTTAATTAATCAACACTCAGGGGATGCCCCCTACAGATGCAGTGCAATGTGTTGATCTCAGGAAAATAGGATAAGGAGGAAAGAGGGAGTAGTTCATTTTTTTTTTTTTGCAGCGACATACCAAAGCCTCTGGTGGGAATCGAACCCACGACCCCCGCATGATAGGCGAGCACGCTACCTACTCACCTACCGGGGCGCTTAAAAGATGGGTCTAGGTCAAATATTTTTGGTACTTACAAACAGCAGCACAAAGTCATTATGCCCAAACCACATAGTGGTATAGGGTATAAGAAGAGTATAAGAGTACGATTTCAAAAAAAAATCAAATTTTTTAAAAAAAAATACCTGTTCAAAAAATTAGTTTTTTCAAAGTTCGTTTTTTAAATAAGTGACTTTTCATATAAAAGTACCTTTTCTGCAAAAAAGTAGTTTTTCTTAAAAAGAAAATTTTTATTAGAAAATTACATTTTCGAAAATAATACATTTTTCTTTAAAAAAAAAAAGTACCCTTTTTAAAAAAACGGTTTATCACAAAAAACTTCCCCTTCTTAAAAACACCTTTTCTTAAAAAGGCACATTATACTGCACAAATGCACATTTCAGAAAAAATTACTTTTTGGAGAAAGTACCTCTTCAGAAAAAAGTTCCCTTTAAAAAAACTTTTTTTTCAATAATAAATTTTTTTAAAAAAAGTTAATTTTCTTGAAAAATACTTTCTCTCAAAAATTACTATTTCTTAAAAAAAGAATGTTCTTAAAAAGGTACCTTTTCTCAAAAAAAGCAGCTCTTCTTAAAGAAGTTGAAAAAGGTATATTTTCTTAAAAAGGTACCTTTTCCCAAAACACTACTGTTCTTCACAGTAAATTTTCTTAAAAAGTACATTTTCTTACAAAAAAAAACTTGTCTTAAAAAAATTAACTTTCTGAAAAAAAAAATCTTTTCTCAAATATATATTTTTTCTTAAAAAGTAAATTTTCTTCAAACAGTACCTTTTCTGAAAAAAGGCCTTTTTTGGAAAAAGTAATTTCTCTTAAAAAAAGCACTTTAAAAACAATTTCGTGAAAACAAATTTTCTGGAAAAAGTAAATTTTCTTAAAAGATTTCATTTTCCAAAAAAATACTTTATCTCAATCTTTATCTCTAAATAAAAGTTCCTTCTCTTAAAAATTTTCGCTTTCGTTAAAAAATTTATTTTCTTAAAAAGGTACCTTGTTCCAAAAAAGCACCTCTTCTTAAAAAAATTAATTTTCCTAAAAATTTCTTAAAAAGGTGCCTTTTCTCAAAACAGTACCTTTTTAAACACTTTCTTTTAACTCATACTCTCTCTCTGTCTGTCTGCCGAGGGGCAACCCCCATTCCCCCTTATCCAATTGATCTGAAATCATAGTTTTGTTGTGACTACAAATTAATTTTGGGGTAGTCACGCACAGTCATGAGTGATCTAAATGTAATTGAGGAGAACACAAATTATGATAATGGCTGTATACAGATCACCAAATAGTAGCGAAACAGAATTTTGCGAAGTATTTGAGCAAGTAATCGAAGATTTATGTGAAACACAATACGACATAATTATAGCTGGAGACTTCAACATCGATTAGAGTAAGGAAGGAACTTACAAAAACAGATTAGAAAACATATTTAACGATAATGGACTTAAACAAATTGTAAATGAATATACAAGAGTAACACCAAACACAAAAACTATAATAGACTATATAATAACTAATAATGAAAACATATCAGCAAAAAACAATAGTGCGAATAAAATAGGAGATCATGAAGCAATTGACATAAATTTTGAAATTCCATCCGAGAATAAGGAGCCAATAAATAAAAAGGAAATTGAGTTTTTCAAATATAATAAACAAGCATACAACAGAGAGATCAGTGCAATACTTAGATCTAATGAAAATGATGACATAAATACTACAGTGGGTCATTTCGACGACTGTATTGAGAAAACAATAAAGAAATTTACAACCAAAAAAAAACAGTGATCAATGCGGAACTGAGGACATTAAAAAGAGAGAAAGTTTTTAAATATCAAAGAGCTATAGTAGAGAACAATGATATAGCCTGGAATAATTATAAAATTAGTAGAAATATATATAAAAATAAAATTGAAACCGAGAAAAACAAATTTGTTAATAATAGAATAAATAATGTCAAGGACCAGAAAGAAATGTGGAATGAAATTAAAGATTTAATTAAGAAAAATAAAAATGTGATAAATACTGTGATGTTTAATGAAATAGAATATAAGGATAACTATCAGATAGCCACACAATTTAACTATTATTTTGTCGATAGCATTAAGTCAATAAATGATACCATAGAAAATGTGCAATACAAAAATGAAATTCCTGTGATAAATAATAGATTTAAATTCCGCGGAATAACAATTCAAGAACTTAAAAAAATATGTAAGAACCTGAATAACAAACCGGATTTTAATAAAGTCTCAAAAAAAATAATTATGGATAATTGGAATATTGTAGGTAAATATATGCTTAAGATTATTAATAAATCGCTTGAAAGCGGGATTTTTCCTGATAGTTGGAAATATTCAATGGTAACACCAGTAGAAAAAATTGCGAAAACAAATAGATGCGATGAATTTCGTCTTATAAACACGCTGAAAACATGTGAAAAAAATTATTGAGAAGATTGTAAAGATACAACTCGAAAAATACATGGAAGTAAATAAACTTTTTTCAAACTATCAGTCAGGATTTAGAAAAAAATACTCGTGCGAGACAGTCAATTATGTTATAAATAGGTGGAAGTATATAGACAAGAAACAGAAAATTATGGCTATATTCCTAAATTTTAAAAGAGCGTTCGAGACCATTGACAGAGAAATATTCAAAAACTTTACATGTACGGTATCAGGGAAAACGAATTAAGGTGATTTAAATCATATTTGACAAATAGAAAGCAAATAACAAAGATTAATGACAACGAGTATGGGGTATCCCAAGGTTCCATTCTAGGAGCACTACTATTTATAATATACATTAACGACTTACCAAACATCTTAAGCAATTGCGAAATTATCTTGTATGCAGATGACACATTAATTTATGCGGAAGCAGACACGGAAGAACAATGCATGAATAAACTAATGCATGACATAAATAAAATAAATAATTGGCTAAAAATTAACAGACTAAAACTAAATGAATATAAAACAAAAATGCTATAAATAAATATGAACAGCGACTCAGTCTTTAAAATAAATAATGAACCAATAGAAAAGGTAAATGAAATAAAATACCTCGGTTTTATAATCGATAAGGACTTAAAATTCAGACAACACGTTGATTATATATGTAAGAAAATCGGGAAAAAAATCGGATTTTTTAAACAGGTTAGAAATAAAATATCGTTAATAACTGCAATAAACATATATAACGTAATGATAAAACCACATTTTGAATTTGGCTCTACAATTTTATATACATGCTGCACAATATATCAAATAGATAGACTACAAAAGTTGCAGAATAAAGCTATGCGTTCAATATTGAAATGTAATCGATTCACTCCAATACAAACAATGCTCGACACGTTAAAATGGCTTAATATTCAACAAAGGTTGGAAGTAAACACAATCAACTTTGTTCAGAAAATGAAAATTGGAAATGCACCAGAATACCAAATAGATCAGCTTAATTATGTGAGAGAAATACAACCATACAACTTGAGAAATGCAGATGACTTCAGACTTCCCAGTACTACAACAACAGCTATGCAACGATCACTTTTCTTCAAGGGCCTAAAGTTATACAATATGCTACCGAATAGTGTAAAAAATTAGAGAAATATTAATATATGTAGAAGAAATATAACACAATTTGTTAGAAATAGAGTTCTATAGCTAGAGTTCTATATATAATTGGTAAAATATACATACCATTATCAGATAAATTTAAAAGTATTGTAAATACTCCTAATAATAATAATAAATAAATAATTTGTCCTCAATTTGTCCGATCGATCTGAAACTTGGGCCATACACTTGCTGTGAAAATAAGATTAACTTTGACTTAGTCACGCACAGTCACGGAGATATTTAAAACGGATTTCCCCTCATCCAATCAATCTGAAACTTGGTCGATATACTTGCTGTAAAGAAAGATTAACTTCGACATAGTCACGCACAGTCACGCATAGTCACGCACAGTAACGGAGTAATTTAAAACCCATTTCATATTATTAGATCGATCTGAAACTTGGTCGATGGACTTGCTGTGAAAAAAGATTAACTTTGACATAGTCACGCACAGTCACGGAGAGATTAAAACCTCACTTCCCCTAATCCGATCGATCTGAAATTAGGTCAATTTATTTATTGTGACCAACAGTTAATTTTAAAACAGTCACACACAGTTACGCTGGAGTCTCGTATGGTCACGCACAGTCACGGAGAGATTTAAATGCCATTTTTTCCCCCTCATCCATCAATCTGAAACTTGATCAATATACTTGCTGTAAAGAATGATTATTTTCGACATAGTCACGCACAGTCACGGAGTGATCTAAATGTCATTTCTCCTCATCCGATCGATCTGAAACTTGGTCCATACACTTGCTGTGAAAATAAGATTAACTTTGAGTTAGTCAGGCACAGTCACGCATGGACATGCAGAGTCACGGAGAGATTTAAAACGGTCGATAGACTTGCTGTGAAAAAATATTAACTTTGACATAGTCACGCACAGTCACGCACTGTCACGGAGTGATTTTAACCCCATTTCCTCTCATCCGATCGATCTGAAACTTTGTTTATTGACTTGTTGTGGCCAATAGTCACGCATAGTCACGCACATTAAGACTTAAAAACATTATGCATCAGGAAAGAAACAGTTTTAATAAAAACTTTGTTTTTATGGGTTAGATTATTTAAAAGTACCTCTTCGTAAAAGTAAACATTCTTAAAAAGTACCTTTTTCTCAAAAAAGCAAATTTTCTTAAAAAGTACCTTTTTCTGAAAAAAATTAATTTTCTTAAAACATCAAATTTTTTTGAAATAGTTAGTACCTTATCTAAAGAAGTAAATTTTCCTAAAAAAGTAGCTTTTCTGAAAAAATACCTTTTCTTAAATAAGTACTTTTCTTAAAGAAGTAGCACTTCTTAAAAAAGTAAATGCCCCGAAAAAAAACACATTTTCTTATAAATAATTTTTTAGAAAAATTCCAAAGTACCTTTTCTTAACAAGTGCCTCTTCTTAAAAAAAAAAACATTTAAAAAAATATAATTTTCTTGAAAAAGTTTTGCTTTCACCAACAAAATTTCGATATGCTTATATCCTCATTTAAGCTTCGTAGACCTATGTTTTAACCTTATTGGTCTAAGATTTTTATTTAATTAAGTGCAATTAGCTTCTGTAGTTACTATAGAAATAAACTTGGCACAAATTCGGTTAGTACCAAAAAATTATAAATCCTTTACACAGCTTATGTTACACTGTTGTCAAACGGTCTTTTTGAACAACAGGACATTTAGAATATGTTTATTTAAATTCCAATGAAATATTAAATTAGAAATTCGGTTGATTTGCAAAAAAAAAAGTGATGGAATGCCACCATATTTCGTTTAAACGCCGAATTAAGATTAAATATTAGTTTTGGTTTTCTAACTAAAATAAATTAAATTTTATATTTTATGAATATTCTGTTGCAATTTAAATATATAAAATTTAGTTTAACAATTTATTTATTCATATGGTATGGCATTTTATGAAATTTAATATTTTTCTATATTAAAAATTTTATTTAGTTATATTCTTGCTAAACATAAACTGTAGTATGCTTTTAGGCATAATATATTCATAACAATGTGGCATAGTTTTTGGATTTATTTTTAAACAATGAAAATGTATTTTTTCATTTTATTTTTTATCTTTAAAAATTTAAAAAAATATCAGTACAACACCAGATTAAATATTATGTTTAAAAAAAATAGATAACAATATTCTTTTTTAATTAAAATAAAAAAAAATAAATTAATCCATTTGAACATTACTGTTTTTTTTTTATTTTGCTTAAAGCCAAGAGATAATAAAATAGGGTGGTTGTTGGGATTTATTTATTTTTATTTTTAAAAAAAAAGCTCAAAGTAAGAAAGTCAAAACAATCATATAAAATTATATATGATTTTCACACCTTTCTATAACACATCAATAAACCACAAGGCATGTGGAAATAAATATAAAACCAAATGCCAATGTGAACAATTAACCTTTGCCTAGTTTTTTTTTTTGGTTTTTTTGTTTTGGGAGTCTCGACAAAAAATCAAACTTACGACACGCTATCATTTGTATTGAAAAGGTATATTTCTATATTAAAATCAATTGTCTGTAATTTGTTTTTATGGTAAAATTTGCAAAAAAAAAAAAAAAAAAAAAAAAAAAAAAAATCTTATAAAAAACGTTTAAACGTTGAAAGTGTTGTAATTGAAGTCATGGTCAATTTAAAAGCCATTTTTCCATATTGTTGTTATTTTCTTGTTAAATCTCAGAAATACACAAAAATTTGTATTTACCTCAAACCAACAACAACAAAAGGTGCTAACGGATACCACATAATACAACACACGATTTTCCACAAAACAACATTGGCCTTAGCCATCAATTTACCATATTTCGTTTGTATGTTAGATGTTTACTCTCCCTTAAGCTTCTCCACTATTCTCCATGCATGACGTTCAAATAGAGAATTGTCTAAAATGCTTCGATGGATAACGATGGCGTGTTTGTAATAGGTTTTTTTTTTACACATTTCGTAAAAAAGAATCCCCACAAATATTTGGCTATAGCTTGAGGAGTAATTATATATCAATCAAGAGTGTAGGCGTTAAATTTTCCAGTTCCAGGCTGTACTAGCAAAATTCGAAAACACTACAAAGTCCTATGTAAATATATCATTCATATATTGCAGATTTTTTTATAAACTTGGAAAGTGTAGCATACTTTTGGGATTTTACAAAATGTTAAATATTAAAGTATACTTTAGGGCAATGGAAATTGCATATATTTGAGATATTTAGATTTTTGTTATAAGTTTAAAAGGACAAATTTCTGTGAACTTTTAAAAATAAATAAAATAAAGTTATATTTGCCTCTTTTCCTGCTCGAGGAGGGACAATCAATGGTTTAAAATTCTATGCGAATATGCTCAGTTCTCAATTTAACTATAGCTAGAGAATGACTAAAAAGAAATACAGGATATAAGATATGCAGGTCACAATCAAAAAAAATAATTTTTGGCTCGAACAAATATTAAGGCTTTCGTAATGCTATTACCTCTTGTATCGAAATTAATTACGTAAATTTGATATATTCAAGAAATTTTTAAAAAAATCTTAAAAATCTAAAAAATAATTTATATTTGCTTAAGAAGCATTACAAGATATTTTGTCGCTAAAATCAAATAAAAAATTTTTATGAAATAATGAGTACACTTTCAAAACTTATTACTTTTTCAATTGAATCTAAAGTTTTTTTAAGCAGCAAAATACAACTATGGACCGAAAGAACTTAAACGACAAAACAGTAAAATTACAACAAAAGCTCACCAATGTTTATAAACATTTGCTGTAGCAACATGATGTATAAGTTATATTCATAAATACTAGCAGATTCCAGCCCTCGAAATTCGAGCCAAATTCTAGGAAATTTTATTTTTTCTTTAAATAAAGACCCTAAAAGTATGCTAATCAGTTATAGCCAATTCACAAATCAACAGAAAAAACAAACTCATATTTATTACAAACACATTAACAAATTTAGTAAACACACTCATAGCATTGTATAATTTTATGTATGTGTTAGTAGCAAAATCAAGGAAAAAATATAAAAATCTGTAAATCTGCAAATCAGCTAAAAAGAAATACCTTTCAAATAATATATGGTTGGTCAAAATCGGGATAAAACGGTAGAACAAAACATCAGTCACAAGGAATCGCCTAGCCTATTATTATTATTCATAAGTATATGTACGTGCATAATTTGAATTAGAATAATTTTCTATTGAAACAAACATATTGAATGGAAAAAAGGTAGAGCAGGAAATATATAAGATTAAAAATTCAGTAAATTTTAAATAACTAATATAAACAATCAACATCGAAAACAAAAAACCTTAAGTACAGTTATATGTTTTGGATAATTATTTTATGGAAAATTTGTTGGCTAAATAATAATTTAAAAAAAAACTCAGCTCATTAAAAATGCATCATTTTTGTAAAAGGTTTAACAAGTTAATGAATTCATATTCGCAAAAGAACTGTAATACATAATTTCCTAATTATCTATAATATTAATAGGTTAGGCGATTTCTTGTTACCGATGTTTTGTTCTACCGTTTTATCCCGATTTTGACCAGCCATATATTATTTGAAAGGTATTTCTTTTTAGCTGTTCACCAGATTTACAGATTTTTAAATTTTTTCCTTTGTTTTGAGTAAATTGCATTTAAAGTTGCTACTAACACATACATAATATTATAGAATGCTATGTGTGTGTTTATTAAATTTGTTAATGTGTTTGTTAATGAGTTTGATTTCTTCATCCACAATAATATAAACAAAAATAGTGATGGTTTGTGAATTGGCTAAGTTGAAAAATAAAGTTGCTTAGAAATTGCACTCGAATTTCAAGCGAATTTCAGTTTTAATAAATAGTCACAAAAACTATTTATGAAAGAAAAAAATATAGCACATAAGTTTTGATTAAAAATTAAATTTAAAAACATTTATTCCAAAAGCAGGTTAATACTTCTTTTTTTTTGTCATTTCACTTGTCTTGAAAAGCATATATTGGTGGTTTATAAGAAAAAATTTTTGTAAACAAATTGTATTTGCCTCAACTGTAATACGGTTTTCTAGGAGTTTACATTTCATAACAACCGGATGAAATAATGTCAATTAAAAACAATCATTACCATTATATGGTAATGCAATTTTTTATATTTTGCATTCGTTAGTCTAATGCTAAGGAAATATCAATGCCAATGAGGAATACCTAGGTATAAATAAATTCAACAATAACTTTGTAGTCACAGCTCAAAGTGTTAAGAAATTTATTGGCTGAATAAAAGTTCGAAAAAAAGTTTAAACTTCAAATTCCAAAAAGTATGCTTTCTTTAAGATCATTTTTTATCACTCGCAATAGACTAGAAAATTTTATTTTTCAAAAATCATTTCTGCATCCTTTAAGAATCAGTGTTTGTAATAACGAATGTTTGTAAAAAAAATGAGATTATTATTTTAAATTAACTAATCAGTTAGTTTTTCTAGCGGAGTTTTCTTATAGTTATAGTTAAGAAGTACTCAGAAATTTTACGGTTGGGTAAAGTTTTAAAAATAAATAAAACTTCTAAAAGTAGGCTTCATTTATTCTGAAATATCCCTCAAAGTACATATAGCAATAATTTATGTAATTTTCTGCTCCTTCTTTCCAGCCTTGTGATTCCAAATGGAATCATTAATTCAAAATTAAGTTTATTTAAAATGCTGGTATAATAAAAGAAATACTCTAAAGTGTTACGGACATCAAAATTATATTATTTTTTAAAATCAAGTACAGTTAAACCTCCTACAACGCGGTTTCCTATAACGCGTTTTCGCTACAACGCGGTTCCCAAAATGCGAACATTTTTTTACAGCGCTACTCTTACAACGCGATTTTTACGAAAATTTTTTCAAATATTTACTATTTTAATTTGAAAAAGGTTTTCTTGCCCAAATAAAATTCTTTGCATTTTGTTCATACTTTGATACCTATCTTTTTTATAGCATTGCCACCCTACACTTGAACATGTGTTTACAAAGTGACAAACAAATACGTAATTGTGTAGTCAACGACAAAATTAAAAAAAGGGGTTTCCCCGCGTTTCTAACATCACACAACGATTTATGCTACTTTCATTTGATGTAATAATTTTTTGTTAGTTTGTTGTCGGCATTGCAAATAAAAGCATCAATCTAAAGCGTGTAAAAAAATTGGGAAAAAATATTCAGTCTAATTCCAGTTAAATTATAAAAAATTTGTGAAACAGTTGTTGTTTTTTTGGTAAAAGAGTTTTGATAAAATTATTTTAAGGTGAATAAGTAAGTTTCTCTTAAACCTTATTCATATGTATGTATGTAACTTTATTTAAATGCAAATAAATTTTTAAATTTAGCCACAAAAATGCCGAATGAAAAAAAAACGCCATTAAAACGAAAATTTTTATCCGTTGAATTAAAAATACAAATTTTGGATCGACTTCAAAATCAAGAGAGGATAAGTGATATTGCCAAACATTTTAACTTAAATGAGTTAACAATAAGAACTTTCAAACAAAACGAAGAAAAAATTAGAAGTTCGGTAGCATCTGGATCCTCTGTAGTCGCGAAAGTAACTGCTCGTCCTAGACCGCAGATAATGGAGAAAATGGAGCAATCGCTTATGGTGTGGATAGAAGACATGACAAAAAAACGATTGCCCTTAGATGGGAATGTAATTAAGCATAAAGCACTAAAAATATTTAATTATTTAAAGGAAACAGGACAATCGTCAATCGATGAAGACAATCATCAATTCGTAGCTAGTAATGGATGGTTTGGAAAATTCAAAAAAAGACATGCACTCCACAATGTAAAAATACAGGGAGAAAGTGCATTCGCAGATGCAGATGCAGCAGAAAAATATCCAGCAGAGTTCGAAAAAATTATTAAAGAAAATGGTTACTTACCTAAACAAGTGTTCAACGCAGATGAGACAGGCTTGTGGTGGAAAAAAATGCCTTCAAGAACTTTTATTTCGAAAAACGAAAAAAGAGCTCCTGGCTTTAAAGTTTCGAAAGATCGAATAACATTATTGCTGTGCGGTAATGCGTCTGGTGATTTTATGACCAAGCCAATGTTTATTAACCGATCATTAAATCCAAGATGTATGAAACAATGCAACAAAAACGACCTTCCAGTGTATTGGAGAGCCAACAAAAAATCATGGATGACTGCCAGTTTATTTAATGATTGGTTTTATCATTGCTTTGTTCCTGACGTCGAAAATTATCTAAAAAAAAAGAACTTAGCATTTAAAGTTTTACTACTTTTAGATAATGCGCCATCCCATTCGATGGTTTAAGTCATCCTAATGTTCAAATCGAATTTTTACCGCCCAACACCACATCGCTATTACAGCCTTTAGATCAGGGCATAATAGCAGCATTCAAAGCTTACTACATTCGGAAATCCTTTGAGGTAATATTAGAGAAATGGAGTCAGCAAATACTACGGTTAAAGAAGTCTGGAAACAATTTACAATTTTAAATTCCGTTGAAATTTTTGATGCGTCACTTAAAGAAATTCGTCCTTCAACACTAAAAGCTTGCTGAAAAGCACTAATACCGGAAATAGACGTTCAGGGCACTGTTTTTACAGTAATAGAAGATGAATATAGGAACATAGTGAGATTGGCGCACGCAGTAGAAGGTGATGGATTTGATGAAATAACAATGGCTGACATTCAAGAATTCATTGCGGACGACGAAATAAATAAAGCAGATTTAGTGACAATGACAAATGAAGAATCAGTTGGAGATGCTCTGACGATCTTTCCGATGTTGAAAATAAAAACTTTTCACTAAAAAATATCGAAAAAGTTTTAAATATGGCAAAGTAGTTGGAAGACTACATTTTGGAGAACCACCCTTTAAGAAATTTATAAAGATTTGCGAAATAAGAGCAAACAAACTTCAATGCACGATTTTTTCAAACCAATAATCGTCGAAAGGATGCCCGAATCTGATAGTGGATCAGCTCAGATTTTGAACTAGTACGAACAAAACGTTCGAAACAAATCGCACTAAGTGATGAGGAGGAGTAGAAAGTTATCGTTCTGTTTTGGCTTTATTTTATTAAATCTTTTAACTTGAATATTTTACGTAGAATTGAAATTTTATTTTATTTTATTTTATTTTGTTTTGTTTTGTTTTGTTTTGTTTTTGTTTAATTAAATGGAGTGTTATTAAATTACATAATATGACTCAACAAATAAATACACAAAATTATATTAAGCACATATTTTTAATATACAAATTCCAATATTTTATTGAAAATTTTTTTACTTTGGAACCAAACTCTGATTTTTGTATGTAGCTAGAGTCTCCTACAACGCGATTTCCTATAACGCGGAGTTTTTCAGGAACCTATTTACCGCGTTGTAGGAGGTTTACCTGTAATATATTTTTATACTAAAATAAGTGCTTTATAACGTTTCACATAAAAAAATATATATTTTCAAATAAAAATTGGGCTGAAATGGGTTAAGGCCATCAAAATTAATATTTAAAAAATCAGGTAATATTTGTTTATAATATATGAATGGCTTTCATAACGTTTCGTATAAAAAAATATATTTTTTACGAAAATAAAACGGCGGTTTCTTGTGACCGATATCAAAACAGTAGTTATTAACCGATTGTGACCAAATACACTAGTCGGCATAATTATTTTGACATACGCAACTGTGATGTTTTCTAGTCCAGTTCGTTTGATTGCATGAACTAACGATACACGGGTTATATTTAAAATAAAATCCATATTTATAGCTGTACGCGTGCCCAGTATTTTGTCGTTTACGCTTTGCATTCCCTTTCTG
Organism: Cordilura impudica; assembly: GCA_963682025.1. Classification (NCBI taxonomy): domain Eukaryota; kingdom Metazoa; phylum Arthropoda; class Insecta; order Diptera; family Scathophagidae; genus Cordilura; species Cordilura impudica. The sequence continues at coordinate 232,169,850 of OY821519.1, forward strand.
CTGATAAGAAAGCAAGCAGACAGCGAATTTTTTCGTAGCATAAGTATTTTGATAAAATCTTTGTGGCGGTGTTCGCGCATAGCAAGTGACAATCAAACAACTTTGGTATTTAAATTTTGTTGAAATTTTTTTGCAATATTCAAATAAAATATTGAATAAAAGTTTTGGAGACCATGGGAAAAATGACCGAGTTAAGCTGTGTTGCTAGAGCTTCAATATTGGCAATTTTAATACTGGCGTCGTATTAAAAGACATTGTAATTGATTTTAATTTATCGCGCCAAAGAGTGCACTATCAAATTAGCAAATTATGGAACATAATGACATCAGAAACTTACCTAGATCAGGTGCTAAATGCAAAACAACGCTAATCGAAGACCGAATCCTTCTGCGGGAATTTCACAAAAATAGTCAACTAAAGCCTCAATCTGCTGCAAATCAATGGAATCAGTCGGCCAAGAATCCAATCGGTGAGCGTAGTGTTCGGCGAAGTTTAAAAGACGGAGATTTTAAAATATACAAAGCAAGAACATACCTCCATATCAGATGTGAACAAGCTTGGCCTTCCCAAAAGAGCATCTTTAGAAGGCAAAAGGGTTTTGGATAAGCGTCCTATGGACAGATCAAAGATCCTTTGAGTTCAACTCATCAAAAAAAAAAAGTTTTTTGTAAGGCTGCCACAGTACGAAGGCCAAAAAGTAAGCCATGGTGGAGGCTCTGTCATGTTCTGGGGGTACATTGCGAACAATGGGTTGGATGACTTGGTTCCCATCGCCGGCTCGATGAACCGAGGCCAATATTTAAGCACCCTAAATGATAAGGCTTTCCCTTCCGGTGACAGGTTGATCGCATAATCATTTATCCTGCAACAGGACAATGCTCCATGCCACAAAAGCAGGATGAAATCCTAATATTTGAAGAATGTTGGTGCTACTACTCTGGATTGGCTAGCTCAAAGTCCAGACTTGAATACCATTGAAAACGTGTGGTCTCTTATCAGCAATCAAAGAATTGGTTATTTACATAAAATCAAAGAAGAGACAATTTTCGAGGTCACTTTCCTTTGGAATGCGATATCCTTAGGGGTCCTTCAAAATTTACTGAACTCAGCTCCAAGACGTCTTCAAAAAGTTATTGAAGCCAAAGAGAGCTATACATTTTATTAACTCATAATCAAATTCCTATACATATGTTAAAAATTAAGCTTCTTTTTTTAGTAATAATAATTTGTCAAAATACTTATGCCAACACCTCAAAATTACTTTCATTCGTATCTTTTTAATTTTTTATGAAAGAAAATGTATTGAGTTATTTTTTAGTTTATATTAGCAATATCTAAACAAAACAAAAAAACCAGTAAGAAAATTATAGTCGGTCTAGACCGACTATAGGATACCCTATACCATGCGTTTAGATACCCTACCCCATAGGCCCTACTAACTGGACATAGAAAATAAGCATAAACCAAATTTGAGTGGGATTTTTATAAATTTTTTTGTCTGCAGATATGAAAAAGTTCATATCGGATGCTATATCTATATGGGGACTAGGCCCAAAAATGGACCGATCCTGACCATGTTTGGTAAGGTTTCTTGTATTTTGCAAAAATATATACAAACAAAATTTGTGAAGAATCAGTGCAATATTTTTGTTTTTTGATAGATTTAAGTGAAGATCGGGAAGCAGCTCTTTATGGGGCCTATGAATAAGAGTTGTCCCATAGGGATCATTTTTGGACTACTGATTAATGGATGTAATAAACACATACAAACCCAATTTGACTAAGATTTATATGATAATTTGGATCTTATGGCAATTTAAGTCGATTTCATAGGGGTCATTTGTATGGAAGCTAGGTCTGAACATGGACCGATTCTCACCAATTTCAATAGCGTTCATCCTATGGCCGATAGAAGCTTATATACCAAATTTCGTCAAAATATATTCATATTTGCGACCTGCAGTTTGATTACAAGCTTTACATGGAGACACAGACGGACGGACGGACGGACGGACGGACGGACGGACATCGTTAAATCGAATCAGATAGTGATTCTGATTCGATCGGTATAATTAAAGATGGGTCTAGGTCAAATATTATTGGTAGTTACAAACAGCAGCACAAAGTCATTATACCCAAACCACATAGTGGTTAGGTATAAATATTATATTCTATAAAGATAACTAAAAATTGGATACAAAAATTCATCATTTTGTTTTTGTCAAAATAATTATGCCGACTAGTGTATACCTCATTTGAAAGGTATTTATTTTTAGCTGTCCACCAGATTTACAGATTTGCACCGTCTGAAACATTTTTTTGGAGTAATGCTCATTTAAAGTTGCTACTAACACATGCATAAAACACATACTGTGTGTATGTTTATTATAAATATCAAAAGCCCGGTGTTGAATTGTGAATTGGCTAAAATTGATTGTCATACCTTTAGGCTCCTTTGGAATTATGTATTAAATGAAAAAATTAAATTTCCTAGAATTTGCACTCGAATTTCTAGGGCTGGGCTCTGCTAGTTTATTTTGAAATAAAAAACGTATACATATAATATCTTTTCATAAATTAGAGCACTAAAATTATTTTAAAAATAAAAGAAATCCTTTTATAATGTTTTACATAAAAAAATATTTCTAGCATTGAAAAAATTAGTACCATCTTTTATTTTTTGTGTGTTTATTACATCCATAAATCAGTTATAAAGCAACTTCCCGATCTTCACTTAAATCTATAAAAAAAAAATATTGCACAGATTTTTCTCAAATTTGGTTCTTATATATTTTTATATAAATGCATCGTATAGTCGGTCTAGATCAACTATAATTTTCTTGTTTCTTAATAATTCCTGAAAAATTTTCTGAAATGTTCGTTAAAACAAGATAATTTTTTTAAAAATGTCCTTTAGTGTAAAAATTTTTGAGTTCTTAGGAATATTTTTTATACCCTATACCACTATGTGGTTTGGGTATGACTTTGTGCTGCTGTTTGTAACTACCAGAAATATTTGACCTAGACCCATCTTTTATTATACCGATCGAATCAGAATCACTAACTGATTCGATTTAACGATGTCCGTCCGTCCGTCTGTGTGTCCATGTAAACTTTGTAATCAAACTGCAGATCGCAAATATGAATATATTTTGATGAAAATAGGTATATGAACTTTTATCAGCGATAGGATGAACGCTGTTGAAATTGGTGAGAATCGGTCCATGTTCAGACCTAGCTCCCATACAAATGACCCCCTATGAAATCGACATAAATTGCCATAAGATCCAAATTATCATATAGATCTTACTCAAATTGGGTTTGTATGCGTTTCTTACATCCATTAATGAGTAGTCCAAAAATGATCCATATGGGACAACTCTTAGTTATAGGCCCCACATAGAGCTGCTTCCCGATCTTCACTTAAATCTATCAAAAAACAAAAATATTGCACTGATTCTTCTCAAATTTTGTTTGTATATATTTTTGCGAAATACTAGAGACTTTACCAAACATAGTCAGGATCGGTCCATTTTTGGGCCTAGTCCCCATATAGATATAGCATCCGATATGAACTTTTTCATATCTACAGCCAAAAAAAATTAATAAAAATCCCACTCAAATTTAGCTTATGCTTATTTTCTATGTCCAGTTAGTTGGGCCTATGAGATAGGGTCTCTAAACGCATGGTATAGGGTACCATATAGTCGGTCTAGACCTAACTTGTTTTTGATTACCTTCGCAAATACAAATTATTACAATATAAATTTTAAACTTAATCAAAATTAAGTCGATTATTGATTGACTCAACAATTTCAAATACTACAAGATAGAATTTAAGCCGACAATTTGCAAATTCTCGCAATTTAACGCCAATGATATGATGATGAAGTTATTGTACATTGGCAAATACATATGTCTTAAGCCTTAAAATATGTTATTGTTTCAAAAGCAGCCATTAAGTGTATTGAAATTGCAATATAAACACAAGGCCTCCCCTCCCCGCCCCCTTCAATTTTACATCTTATGTGGCTAATAATAGACAAACGAAAATATGTTGTTTTCAAGAAACATGTAAATTGTACAATATGCAGTGCTATCAAATGCCTTAAGTTATGCCAAACATTATGTGAATTATACATAAATCGCATAATTAACAACTAAAGCTTTATAAATACTCAGTCGTAAGCAAATATTTATTTATGTTAATGTTTTGATAAAAGAATGAATATTTATTTTAAAGAGATATTATTTGTAAACATATTAGTAAGCGGAAGAACAGACAAGTTTTATTATTTGAAAAAGTGATAATTATTTAGAGTAAATTAAGTATTACTTTTTTCCACTGATAAAAACTGTCAATGTAAGAGCAGGGATGTCAACTTTGAAATAACCAAAAGCACCAAAACCAATAAAAAAACGCGTAATTTTCAACAAAAAAAACACTAAATTTTAAATTTTTTTAATTTGGCCTTTTACAGTTAAACCCCCTGTTATCTGAATTTCAATTTCGCTTGATTTCATTTCTTTCAAGGATTCTCATTCATTTATTTTCAAATTATCAATTCAATGGAATAATGCATAAAACAGAAAATAAATAAAGGTAAAAGTATATTTTCTGAGAAACCTCGAATAAAGAAAATAATTTATCTTGTGAAAGAGAAAAAAGTAAAAATAAATACTACCAATTACATATTAAAGTTAAATATTCTTTGTATTCTATAAATCCCCGAATAAAAAAAAAAATAAAACAGAGAAAAAAAAGTAAAAAAGTAAAAAAAAATTGTACTTTAAAAATTACATATTAAAGTTAAATATTCTTTGTATTCTAAACAAAACATTAATTTTTAACTAGTAGAGCCCACAACCATCGAAATTCGAGTGAAAATTGTAGGAAAATTTATTTTTTCATTCAATTATAAATATTTGTTGAACACACAGAAGATATATAACTGGGTTTATTAATAAATAATTTCATAGGAGCCTAAAGGCATGCTAATTAATTTTGGCCAATTCACAATTCAACACAAATTTAATAAACACTCACACAACATTGTATAATTTTAAATATGTGTTTTATGTATGTGTTAGTGGCAACTTTAAATGAATTTTGCTCCAAAAAAATGTTGCAGGCGGTGTAAATCTGTATATATGATAGACAGCTAAAAATAAATACCTTTCAAATGGTATATTTTTATCAAAATCGGTTAGTACTTGAAATTGTAAAATCAGTCAGAAGAAAGAGTCCTGCCTATTAACAATATAGAATTACAGTTTTAATTTAAAATATCAGATACTTATATTAAAGTCTATTATTTCCTGATCATCACTTTCATCTGGCCATAAAATGGTTTTAATTTAAAATTCTAATATTTTAAAACCATCATTAGTATTAATTAAAATATTTACTTCATCCGGTATTTGATATCTTACGCAAAAGAAATTTTCTCTTGTCAATCCATTTTTAATGTGAAGTAAAGCATTAACTGAATATAATGATATTCGACTTCTTATTTTTGGATTTGAAAAGGTTCATGGCGGTAAAAACCTTTCAACTTCAACGTTTGAATAAGGGAGCGATAAAAGTTTAATAGCAATATTAGCTAAAACTTCAAATGGCTTTAAATCATTCCAAAATTCAATTGTGAATTCAACATTTTACATTTCATCAGGTGGATCATTCGCCATATATTTTCAATTCTTGACAAAATGTCAACATTCGATTCGACTAGGTGGCTATCGGTAAATTAAAGATTTGATGTCACTGATGTTTAAAAACAAGCACTAAAAACCACTAACTTGAAAAATTTTCGCGTCCTCAATTTTAAAAAGCAATAATGCACAGAGTTGACAACCCTGTGTAAGAGTCACCCTAATTAAAATCTTCATATATAAATATATAACTATCAACCTGTGTAAATAGAATTTACTTAAGTAAATAATTACATTTTATTAGTAATGACAACAGCCAGAAATCCAGAGCAATGCAGACATCATGCAAAGCGAGGGACTATTAAATGTTACAGGTTGGTTTTCTTTAAACATTTTAAAAAAGCCAAGCACGTGCTGATAGCAAAAATGCTTTCTGCCACACACCTGCCAATTATAAAGCAAATATCAAAAAAAAAAAAAAAAAAAGGAGGCAAAACGTAAACAATGAAAACAATTTCATATAAAAGTATTTTAAGTACTTTTTAAATGACGTCAAAAGCCAATCAAATAAACAAACAAAATATTGATAGCATACTTTTTTACAGAGAGCGAGAGAGAGAGAGAGTGTGTGTATGTGTGTGATAAAAGTATGACTCTCGAACAAACAATAAATATATGACGTTTAAAACTAAATGTAAATTTCTCTACGTTCAGTTCGTTCGTTACCAAACAATCAACTAAATTGTGGTATATTTTTTGTTGTTATTGTGGTAATATTTTAAATCCTTTTGCCAAAAATTTTCGTTGCTCTATCTCATATGAATTGTAAAGTTACTTTTGTACGTTTGTTCTGCCACAATCAAGGTGTTAAGCTATAAGCTTTTTGTATGATATTCGTGGCTTCTGTTTCATTTTTTTTTTTTTTACTTTTTTATTGTTGCCTTCTGCACACTCTTACTAAAATGTAATCGTATAGTGTTATTTGTATGTTGGTAATTTGTTTTTCTTCTATATTTTTATGACAAATAACGTCACGTTTCACTGGTGGGGTCGTATACACACAAACATTGTATATACGAGTATGTATGATTACTATAGTTAGAGTACAAAAGAACAAATTTTTACCACGAAAATCTACATTATTGCCAAAAAAAAATATATATATTATTTATATATATTTCTTTGGAATTGTATGTGACTAAATACAATAAATATGGGCTGTTCCATTTAGGTATTTGAATATATTTAATTTTTAAATATGTATTTTGTTGCTTTAGTGGGTACTTGAAAATAATTGAAGCCTACTTTAAGGGGTTTTGAATTTTTTTATAAAATAAATTTAAAAAATCTTAAATTTAATATTTTTTATAATTATTTCTAGTTTGATTCTTCAATCTAAATTTTCGTTCTTAAAAAATGCTTCTTAAACCCTTAGGCCTTTCAAGCCCAATATTTTTTAATATTTTTTATGACAAAACTTAAAGGCCCTTCGTTTATTAAAGGAAAAATAGCGGATTTAACAATACATCATGTGAATCGGATCACAGGGGAGATGTGTAAACATCACCCAGTTACTTTCTAATTTTTCATTTTTCATTTTTAATTTTTTATTTTTCATTTTTTATTTTTCATTTTTATTTTTAATTTTTCGTTTTTCATTTTTCATTCATCATTTTTCATTTTTTTTTTTCATTTTTAATTTTTAATTTTTCGTTTTTTATTTTACATTTTTCATTTTTGATTTTTCGTTTTTTATTTTTCATTTTTGATTTTTTATTTTAAACAGGTGATTCCATATCATATTTTTTCACCAATACAATCATAATTCACACCGATTTTGTATTACTGCTCACATGTTACGCTGTTTTTGTGACTGTATTGTGAAATAGAAATTTACCCCCCCCCCTGCGCGTATAGATGTTTACACATCAAAAAAATATTCTGCACCCTTTGCAGCCTAAATTTGTTTAAAAAAAAAAATTTTTTTTTTAATATTATCTGATTTTTTAATAATTCAGTCCAATTTTTTTTTAATTATGCAAAACATTATAAAGCACTTCTTTTATTATAAAACTAAATTATGAGATTTTTTGAAAATTAAAAATAAAAAAAAAATATAAAAATATATTACCTGACTTTCTATAGAAAGTTTATTGTAAAAAAAATTAACTGATTTAAAAAAAAAAAAAAAATAATTTGAAAAAAATATATATTTTTTATTTTAAAAAATACTTTTTCCATCAGAAAAAAATATAATAACACATTTTCCAAAAAATTAATTTTAATACCCTCAACTCTAATCAGGCCAAATTTTTTTTTTCAAATAAGTATACTTTTTTAATTGTGATACCCTTAACAATTTTCAGCTCAATTTAAAATAAAAATTTCCAAAACATTATAAAGCGATTATTTTATACAAATAAATTACGAAATTTTTTGAAAAATAAAAAAAAATATTAGAAAAAATATATTACCTGACTTTCTTTAGAAAAACATTAAAAATCACTTCGTTTATTGTAAAAATAAATTAACTGGTTTAAAAAAAAAACAATTATTTGAAAAAATAAATATATGGGGGATTTTATGTCAAGTGCACAAACTTTTGAAACCGATGTCTTCCGATCGGGATGAAATTTGCACCAAGATTAGTCCTATTGGGTAGTAGTTCAGGCACAATTTTTCAACAAGATCGGTCCAGATCTCTCTGAGTTAGAGGGGGATCAAAATTTGACATTTTGGCCAAACAGGTGTTTTTTCTCATCAATGTAACTTATTACCTATTGTTCTTAGAAAATTTTCTCCCAAATAGTTTAGATAGCTATTTCTTCATTATTTCGGAAAAAAATACTTAAAAAAAAAAATTTTTTTTTGACTTTTTTTTTTGCTAAATTAAAGCATTTTTGCCTTTTTTTTCAAAAAGGGCATTTTTTTTTTTTCATAAGAAAGCTTAGGATTTTTCCTTTAAGAGCTTTTTGGTCGCTTAGTGGGATGGGAGTGGGATATCTATCAAAATAAATGTTTTGTAACTCAAGACAACGGTTCTTCAATTTTTCACAAATGCATTATTTTGAATTTTTTCCTACTTGTGTTAAAAACCTTACAAATAAAACTTATACTGAGAAACTAGACAAATTAACCTTTCCGAAGGTATGTAACATGCCTAACTAAAATTTCATACCCTCAATACTGTAATACCCACAATATGTTAACCTCAGGAAAAAATAACTTTTTTTCATAGAAATGTTGAACAATTATTTTTTTTTTTTTATTTATTTGTAATAATAATTAAATTAATATATAATAATTATAATAAAAATAAATAGATAAATTATTTAATAAAATTTAATCTTAAAACATTAGATCCATTCATATCATAACTATTTTATAGTTAATTTATTGTAGCTGATGAAGTATTTAAGTTTTGTCACTTTTTAAAAATCCAATCTTTCATCCAGCTTATTTGTCGAATTTATTTGCTGCTTTTTTAGCCAATCCTTTCTTAGCGTTACTAGGTTCAGCTGTTGATTTCGCTGGTGTTTTTTTTTTTTTTGTGACTTTTGAAAGAAATCGCATTGAGTAGAGGCAGAAAACTTTTTCATCTCGAGTCTTCCATCGACAAGCGGTATAAAAGCACGGTATTGAGCGGTGCCATCGATTGTTATCGCAGCATCGAATCTGCTCTTTAGTGTTTTCAATGTTTTCTCATAATCCTCTTTGCTACTAAAAACTATTTTAGTTTCTTTACAATAATTCTTTGTCCAATGGGCACTGGAGGCTATACTTCGCTGCATTTCTTTTCAGGTTTGCCCCAATACCATCACATGCTCCTTTACCATGAGCAGTAGGATGAAAATGCCACTCAGCTAGCATTCCAAAATCTTTTTCATGAGCCATAAGATTTGCGAAGCTACTTTTGTTTTTAAAATGTTGACAAGTTCCGTCCGAAACGTAGTATACCTTCTTTACTGTAAATTTAGATTTTAGATATTTTAGTATTATCTTCTGGTACTCATGTTTTAAATCGTCGGATATGATTGCCATACTTTTGTGTTCCAGTTTTTCATCTTCCATGTAGTAAGTAACTACTGTGAATATAGTTGCTTGGTCGTTGTTGAAGTGGAATGCTTGTATGGCATCCTGAAGAACATATTTATAGTTTTCTGCGAAATCATATGAAATAACGAATTCACCAGACTTCAAATGTATCTTCAAATCCTTGAAGAATGACCATTGCTCTTTGACTAAAAAGTCATGGTTTCTCAAGTTTAGCAATCCTGTACACATTTCTTCCACAAAATCATCCACATTTAAAATGATTGTTTTCAATGTGCATCTGTCAGTCTGAATCCAAGAATCAAATTTGACCTCCTCTATACTCGATCTAAAGAGTTGATTAAATTTTCTTTGATGAATGTTGTTTTCGGGTAATTGGTACATTCACCTAAGTAGCAAGAAGTTGTTGCATTAGGACACATAGTCAATTTAAGGCAATCGCGGTAATCGTGTAAATCTTCTGCCGAATCATCTGTTAAATACTTTAAGTTGATTTCCTTCAACATCAGTTTAACATTTTCATGGTAAATGCAAATGCATACTGTGTGAGTACCGCTGCTTCCTGCCAAAACGCAATGTTTTGGCCTCATTTGGGTAAATTCCGTGAAGCCAATTTTAACATCCTCGTGTTCAAATTGAAATGTTGCAAATAACTCTTTCAGGTTACAGAGAACCTTTCTCTTCTGTTATGTTATGAAGGTATGTTACATACCTTCGGAAAGGCTAATTTGTCTAGTTTCTCAGTATAAGTTTTATTTGTAAGGTTTTTCACACAAATAGGAAAAAATCAAAATAGTGCATTTGTGAAAAATTGAAAAACCGTTGTCTTGAGTTACAAAACATTTATTTTGATAGATATCCCACTCCCGTCCCACTAAGCGACCAAAAAACTTTAAAGGAAAAATCCTAAGCTTTCTTATAAAAAAAAAAAAAAATGCCCTTTTTGAAAAAAAGGCAAAAAAATGCTTTAATTTAGCAAAAAAAAAAGTCAAAAAAAAAATTTTTTTTTTTAAGTATTTTTTTCCGAAATATTGAAGAAATAGCTATCTAAACTATTTGGGCGAAAATTTTCTAAGAACAATAGGTAATAAGTTACATGGTTGAGAAAAAACACCTGTTTGGCCAAAATGTCAACTCAGAGAGATCTGGACCGATCTTGTTGAAAAATTGTGTTTAAACTACTATCCAATAGGACTAACCTTGGTGCAAATTTCATCCCGATCGGAAGACATCGGTTTCAAAAGTTGATGGCACTTGACATGAAACCCCCCATATGTATTTTTTATTATAAAAATTACTTTTTCTATTACCAAAATATAATAACTGATTTCCAAAAAAAAAATAATTTTAATACCCTTAACTCTAATCAAGCAAAAAAAAAATTTTTTTTTCAAAAAAGTATACTTTTTTAATTTTGATACCCTTAACAATTTTCAGCTCAATTTAAAAAAAAAATATGCAAAACATTATAAAGCGCTTATTTTATTATATAAATATATAATACTAGATGTAACCCGGTGTGCTTCGCTACACCCTCCCCCCCTTCCGAATCCTTATGAAAGGGCTCACGTAAAGTCCCAAGGCTCTCACTAATACAGTAATTCAGATATATCACATTTAATATTAAGTTTGTATAGGGGTGCCATGCGCATTTGTCCAATCCCGCCCATTTTTTTGTCTGACTACTCGCGTTAATAATAGATGACCTGAGATAAATTTTCAAAGCTCTCTCTATCATAGTACTTAGTATATATGATATTAAAAATTTACTTTGTATGGGAGGTGCCATGCCCACTAAAATTTCAGGAAGATCAGATAAGTCGTTACGGAGATTACCTGCTACAAACAAACAAACAAACACATTACCTCTTTATTATGCAAAGTATAGATCATTAATATAGATTCCTTTATTTTGATACTTGCTGATATAAAATGATTTTTGCTTTTTTAATTCGGTACAATAATTATCAGATTTTTCGGCGTTCCTGCCCTGGAGGTACATGTAGCTGCCCATGAGAAGAACATGGATTTGCCAAATTAGATCTGGCAACACTCAACTATTGGCCTTGAACTTAAAATATCACTTGGCAATTTTTATTTTTAGTGATTTTTGATTTTGCCCATTTTTGATTTTGAAAATTTTTGTTTTTGGGCGATTTTTATTTTTCGCGATTTTTGGGTTTGGCGATTTTTATTTTGACGATATATTTTCCACGACAAATCACATTGATAACTAATGTACTTGTCAAAAGACTGTTGCTTTCGTAGTACATCATATTTTTTATATAGGAGGTGCCACGCCCACTTATCCCATCCCGCCCAATTTTTATCGGACTGCTCACATTAATATCTGGTGGACTCGTGCAAAATTTCGAGTGTTTCCCAGTTATATGATATTAGATATCTATTTTGCATGCGCGGTGCTACGCCCACTGCTTCGATCGCGCCCATTTTTTTTGTTCTACTAATCATACAAAGAACCTATGGGCTCACGCAAAGCCATAAAGCTCTCTCTTTTACAGTACTCCAGATAAAAAGTTTAAAAAGTTACTTTGCATGGGGAGTTCCACACCCTTTGGTGTGAACCCACAAATTTTTTGTCTGACTACTCATGCTAAGATCTGATGGGCTCGTGCAAATTGCAAAGATTCCCTTTTTTAGTACACCAGTTATATGATATCATATATTTACTTTGTATGGGCGGTGCCACGCCCACTGCTCCGATCACGCCCATTTTTTGTGTAACTAATCATATGAATAACTTATGGGTTCACACAAAGTCCCAAGACTCTCACTATAACAGTACTCCAGATATATGGCATTTTATATTTTATTTGTATGGCAGGTGCTACGCCTATTGGTCCGATACTGCCCATTTTTTGTCCGACTGCTCACATTAATAATAGGTGCCATCAGACAAATTTGAAAAGCTCTCTCTGTCACAGTACTCGAGATATATAACATTGAATTATTACTTGTATGGGAGGTACCACGCCCACTTCTCCGATCCCGCCCATTTCCGGCGTGGCTACTAATATTAACAATAGGTGACCTCACACATATTTGCAAAGCTCTCCCTATCATTATTCTCAATATATGCATATGATATTAAAAATTTACTTTGTGTGGGAGGTGCCACGCCCACTAAAAATATTGAAAAAAATTCTCGCCTATAGCACTTCCCATATCCGCAGTAAGACTCCGTGAAAATTTCAGGAAGATCAGATGGTTAGTTACGGAGATTACCTCCTACAAACAAACAAACAAACAAACACACATTACCTCTTTATAATATAAGTATAGCTTAGTATAGATTAATGGGCTAGGCAATTTTTTGTTACCAATGTTATTTTCTACCGTTTTATCCCGATTTTGACCAAACGTAAAATATTTGAAAGGTATTTCTTTTTAGTTGTTCACCAGATTTACAGATTTTAAAAATTTTTCCTTTATTTTGAGTAAATTGCATTTAAAGTTGCTACTAACACATACATAAAATTATACATATACTATGTGTTTATTTTATTAAATTTGTTAACGTATTTGTTAATGAGTTTGTTATCTTCATTCACAATAAAAATAAACCATAAGTGTTGGTTTGTGAATTGGCTAAGTCGAAAAATAAAGCTGCCTAGAAATTGCACTCGAATTTCGAGCGCTGGAATCTGCTAGTATAAATAAATAATAGCCTAATTCTTCTTTTCAAAACGAAAAAATGACAATTCGCTTAATACAAAAATTAATTAACTGATTAAAAAAAAAACAAATAATTTTAATGCCCTTAACCCTTTCGAGCCAAATTTTTAAAAAATACACAAAATTTTTTATTTTGAAAAACATGTATATAACATTAACTGATTTTAAAAAAAAAACATTTTAATGTTTTTAACCCTTTTTGTTTTTTTAATTTTTTTTTATGCAAAACTTTATTAAAATATTTCTTTTATTATAAAAAATATCTGTTTTCTTCTTTAAAAAATTCAAAACGTTATAAAAGCCCTTCCTTTATAATGAAAATAATATTAAGTTAATAATATTAAGTTATAAGAGGTCTCATTGTATTATAAAATATATTATCTGACTTTTTTTATATAAATTTTCAAGCTCTTAACCCTTTCCCACACAAATTTGTATTAAAAAATATTATGCAAAATGTCATAAAAGCCCGTTTTTATTATAAAAAATATTATTTGATTTATTTTAAAAAAAAATCATGTGAGTCCGCTCACAGGGAAGATGTGTAAACATCTAGTAATTAAAGATTTTTTTATGTCATTTTTTAAAATCAAACAGAAAGCGTCATCTATGTATCACTTATAGCAAAATCTGTTTCAGCTAATTCAACAACCGTTTGCTGTAAAACGTTAAAAATATCCTAATATAGACGTATATAAGTGATACATAGATGACGCTTTTAAAAAAGTGGCATAAAAAAACAATTTTATATCATAATTTTTTCACCAATACAATCATAAGTCACACAGCGTTATCTGCTTCAGCTCACACCGATATGAGTTACGCTGTTTTTGTGATTGTATTGTGAAATAGAAATTTACCCCCCCTGCGCATATAGATGTTTACACATCAAAAAATAATTTTAATGCTACAACCTTTTCTAGACCAAAATTAGTTTAGCAAAAAACAAATATGTTTTATTCAAAATGTTATAAAGCACTTTTTATTATAAAAAATAAGCATAAACCAAATCTGAGTGAATTTTTATTAATTTGTTTGCCAGCAGATTTGAAAAAGTTCATATGGCATGCTATATTTATATGGGGACTAGGTCGAAATATGGACCGATCCTGACCATATTTGATGAAGTCACTTATTTTTTGCAGAAACATATACAAACCAAATTTGAGAAAAATCTGTGCAATATTTTTGTTTTTTGATAGATTTAAGTGAAGATCGAGAAACAGCTTCATATGTGGGCTATTACTAAGAATTGTCCTATAAGGTGTATTAACTGATTAATGGATGTAATAAACATACACAAATCCAATTTGAACGAGATCTGTATGACAATTTCAACCTTATGGCAATTTAAGTCGATCTCATAGGGGTCATTTGTATGGGGACTAGGTCTGAACATGCACCGATTCTCACCAATTTCAATAGCGTTCATCCCATGGCCGATAAAAGATTAAATACCAAATTTCATCAAAATATATTCATATTTGCGACCTGCAGTTTGATTACATGCTTTACATGGACACACAGACGGACGGACGGACGGACATGGTTAAATGGAATCAGATAGTGATTCTGATTCGATCGGTATAATAAAAGATGGGTCTAGGTTAAATATTTTTGGAAGCTACAAACAGCAGTACAAAGTCATTATACCCAAACCACATAGTGGTACAGGGTATAAAAATATCTTAATTTTTAAAATAATTTAATGTACTTAACCCTTTTTAGTCCAATTTTTATTAAATTATTCAAACCATTATAAATCACTTCCTTTATTATAAAAATAAATAACCAAATTTTTTTCATACATATTAATGCCCTTAACCTTATTTTTTTTTTAACTGGACTGGAACAGTTTAAAAAAAATTATTATAAAAGTATATTGCCTGATTTTCTTAAAAAAAATAATATTCTCAACGCAAAACGTTTTTAAAGCACTTCGTTCATTATAAATATATTATTAACTGATTTGGAAAAATTATAATTTAATAAAGAATTTATTTTTAATTTTGTAAATGACTTTCTATTATAACAACATATTAACTAATTTTAAAAAAAAAAACTAAATTTTACCCTTAATCAGTCCAAATTTTTTTTTCGAAAAAAATATATTTTTATAATTTTGATACCCTTAACAATTTTTAGCCCAATTTTAAAAAAATGTTTCGCAAAATATTTTAAAGAGCTTTTTATATAGATTGGTGCCCTTAACCCCGCCAGCTTATTCAAAAATAAATTAAATGATTTAAAAAAAAATTGTCTGATGCCCTTAACCCTTTATAAATTATATATACTTTTTTATTTTTAAAATACGTAGCTATATACATTAAGTGATTTAAAACAAGTAAGAAAATTATAGTCGGTCTAGACCGACCATACGATGCCCTATACCATGCGTTTAGAGACCCTATCTCTCAGGCCCAACTAACTGGATGTAGAAAATAAGCATAAACCAAATTTGAGTGGGATTTTTATTAATTTTTTCGGCTGCAGATATGAAAAAGTTCATATCGGATGCTATATCTATATGGGGACTAGGCCCAAAAATGGACCGATCCTGACCATGTTTGGTAAAGTCTCTTGTGTTTTGCAAAAATATATACAAACAAAATTTGAGAAGAATCAGTGCAATATTTTTGTTTTTGATAGATTTAAGTGAAGCAGCTCTATATGGGTCCTATGACTAAGAGTTGTCCAATAGGTATCATTTTTGGACTACTGATTAATGGATGTAATATATACATACAAACCCAATTTGACTAAGGTTTGTATGATAATTTGGATCTTATGGCAATATATGTTGATTTCATAGGGGTCATTTGTATGGGGGCTTGGGCTGAACATGGACCGATTCTCACCAATTTCAATAGCGTTCATCCCATGGCCGATAAAAGATCAAATACCAAATTTCATCAAAATATATTCATATTTGCGACCTGCAGTCTGATTATAAACTTTACATGGACACACAGACGGACGGACGGACATCGTTAAATCGAATCAGATAGTGATTCTGATTCGATCGGATAGTGATTCGGTATAATTAAAGATGTGTGTAGGTCAAATATTTTTGGTTGTTACAAACAGCAGCACAAAGTACATAGTGGTATAGGGTATAAAAATTATTATCTATAATATTAACAGGCTAGGCGATTTTTTGTTACCGATGTTTTGTTCTACCGGTTTATCCCGATTTTGACCAGCCATATATTATTTGAAAGGTATTTCTTTTTAGCTGTTCACCAGATTTACAGATTTTTAATTTTTTTCCTCTGTTTTGAGTAAATTGCACTTAAAGTTGCTTTAACACATACATAAAATTATACGTATGCTATGTGTGTGTTTATTAAATTTGTTAATGTGTTTGTTAATGAGTTTGTTCTCTTCATTCACAATAATAAACCAAAAAAGTGTTGGTTTGTGAATTGGCTAAGTTGCCTAGAAATTGCACTCGAATTTCGAGCGCTGGAATCTGCTAGCTATTATTATTATTTAGATATTTATTTAATTAAAATTCCAATAAATCTTAAGTCTAAAGCACTAGCAACTTAGGCTATCCGCTTAAGCCTTTAAAAAAAATTAATTTAAGTGTTCTCAACCCTTTCCAGCCCATCTTTTTTTAAATAATTTTTATGGAAAACTTCATTAATGATTAATGATTTCCTTTTATTATAAAAAAATATCTGTTTTCTTTAAAAAATTCAAAACTTTACAAAAGCCTTCCTTTATAAATAAAATAAATAATACATCATTACAAATAATACATTATTATAAATATATTATCCGATTAGTTTATATAACTTTTCAATTCCTTGTATTTAAAAAAAAAAATTATGGAAAATGTCAACCCTTTCCAGAGCAAAATTTGTTGTCCAAAAAAAAAAATTTTTTTTTATATTATATTTTTTTATATATATTATATTATATTAAAATTTTTTTTTATATTAAAAATTTTTTTTTATATTAAAAATTTTTTTTATATTAAAAATTTTTTTTTCCAAAAATAAAAAAAAAATATTTTTAATGCAAAACGTTATAAAAGCACGTCTTTTATTATAAAAATATATTATATGGTTTATAAAAATTGTTGCCTTATCCCTATCCATCCCACTTTTTTTTTTTTTTTTTGTCAAATGCTATAAAACGTCTCCTTTTGATATAAAAATATATTATCTAACGTTTCTTAAATAAATTTTCAAGTTCTTGACCCTTTCCAGCGGAAATTTAAAAAAAAAATATTTTTAATGCAAAATATTATAAAAGCAATTTTTATTATAATATTATTTGATTTACTTAAAAACAATTAAATTGCCAAAAAAAAAAAAAAAAAACATTTTTTATAAAAAATATACCAGAAATTTTTAATCTACCTTGATGCCCTTAACCCTTTCCAGCCCATTGATGTGTTTAAAATATTTTTTATACCAAACGTTACAAAAGCATTTCTTTTATAATAAAAAATTGTATCTGAATTCTTCTGAAAAGACATTTAAAATATTATAAATCACATCTTTTATTAAAAACATATTTTATATTTATTTTTTCAATAATTTTGATGTCCATAACCCTATTCAGCACAATTTTTTTTTTTCGAAAAAAAATATTTTTTTGTCAAAACAATATAAAAGGTCGTCTTTAATTATAAAACTATATTATCTGATGTTTTTAAAATTAATTTTCAAGGTCTTAACCCGTTCCAGCACAAATTTATTTTCAAAAAAAAAATATTTTTTATGCAAAATATTATAAAAGCCCTTGTTTTATTATAAAAAAATATTATTTGATTTATTTACCAGACCAATTTTTTTTTTTTTTTTTTTCAACAAAAATATTTTTTACTCAAAACGTTAATAAAGCACTTTTTTATTAAAAAAAAAAAACTAATGTTTTATTTCAATCCTTTCAGCCCAAATTTAAAAAAAAAGAATTTTTTAATTTTTAAAAATATTACCTCTTTTCTTTAAAAAGCATAGTATTTTTGAAAAACGTTGAAAAATTAACTGATTTAATTAAAATAATTTGTATGCCCTCAACCCTTTCCAGCCCAATTTTCTTTTAATATTGTATACAAAACCATATAAAAGCACTTCTTTTATTATTTTATTTTTTAATTTTAATTTTAAATTAATGATTCGATTTGGAATCACTGTGCTAGAAAGGGTTAACATATGCAGAATGATACACAATTAAGAAGAAGAGCAGAAACTTATATAGAAAAGTTCTATACTTTGGGAACATTTCAAAATAAATGCAGCATACTTTATGGAGTTTTATATATATCCAACTTTAAGTCAGCCGAAAAATATGTGAGAACTTTAAAACTATGACTAAGAAAACTCTGATAGTTTTTTTTTTTTTCATAATAAAAATCATAATTGTTTATTTGACTTGTCTGATTAGGTATTAAATAAAAAATAATGTTGTCAAGTTTTACAAACATTTATTATTTAGGCAGAAATGATTTATGAAAAATAAAATTTTCGTAGTCTATGGCGAGTCATAAAAATAACGTTCTTAAAAAAAATTAAATCTGCTGTGATAATCTCGCCACATTACTGGAACTGTAAAGAAAATTAAAGCATACTTTTAGGGACTTTAACTTTTGTTATTGTTTCTTTTTCACACTTTTCCCTAGCCAACAAATTGCTAAACACTTTGAAACTATAACTACAGAGGAACTCTTAAATTTACTCAAACGCATACTTGAGAATTTCTGATTGGCAGAGAAATTCCATTAGTATTAAACTAACAAATGCAAAAGTCAAAAAAATTCATTGCTATTTAGTTGTTGACGATTTTAAAAGATTAATTTAATTGGTATTGCTTCAACCAAAAAAAAAACGTATTACAATTGAAATATTTTGTTTACGAAATTTTTTTTCTTATAAACTTTCAAAATATACTTTTCAAGACAAGTGAAAGGACCAAAAAGATATATTAACCTGCTTTTTCAATAAGTGTTACTTATATTAATCTTAAATCAAAATTTATGTTCTAGAAAGATTTTGTTTCATAAATAATTCTTATAACTATTTATTTAAATAGTTAGCAAATTATGTTTTACGGTTCTCTTGTGAATATAAATTAATTAACTTGCTAAACCTTTTTACAAAATTAATGTATACTTTAAGGAGTTTAACATTGTTTTTACCATGTATTTAACCAACAAATTTTTGAGCACTATGAGTTTATAACGACTTAATAATTTACTCATAAATAGGGATCATAAATGATACTTATTTAAATGTTTAATCAAAATGTATGTTTCTTTAACTTATAAAATTTTTAAACGTGGTTTTCTGATGAACTCAAACAGAAATTCACTGATGTAGAGTTTAATTAACCCTCTCCAACCCAATGTTGTGTATGAGTTCTGTGACTTTAAACCACTTGAACTTTTTTTTTTTTTTGTTATACTCATTAATTAATCTACATTTAATATTAATTTTTCTTTGTTAAGTACTCTTTTCATTCCTGTACAGCAAAGGCTACAGTTGCTATTCGTTGCTAAGCCAGTGTAGGCCATTTAAAGAAAATGTCTTTTGAATTGTCAGTATTTTAGCAAGTTTGAAACATCAGCATGAAAAAAAATACATCTAAACAATTGTAAATATTTCTTGATGTTTTATGGTGGATTATGGTTAAGGATATAATTTTTCTTTTGTTGTATAATTTTCAAAGTAATGTTGAAAAAGTGGATTTTAATTACTTAATAAAGGCCAGATGTTACCATTAATGTTCAATTTTTTGCTACAACAAACAAAAGCCTTATGGTTTACTTGATACAAAAGTGCTGTGCAAAGAGAGACTGGATGATGGGCACAATTGGAAAATAAAGTGAAAAAAAAATATTGTAATTTGTTGTTATTGTTATTATTATTATGGAATCTATAATTTGTATGCTAATTAATGGTTTTTGTAAATGCTAAAGATGCTACTAAAGAGAAAGCACCACAAATAAACAGAGCATACTTTTAGGTTGAACAAAAATTTACACAATATGGTATACATTTAGGCTTAAATAAATAACAACATTAGTTTAAAGCATAAGGCCAGTTTTGAAGGTGAACCATAAGAGAATTCCACTGGTTGGTTTCAGTTAAATTATAAAAAATATACACTTCTCAAATGGCGGAATTTAAATGTATTAAAAAATAAACATGTAATAGTCAATGTTTTATTTTCTTCAATTATACTTTAAATTCTTAAATAATAATTTGAGATATTTCTTTTAAAGATTTTGCTTTTATTAATTTCATCTATTTAAGTTTTAAGCTAAAAAAAACTGTTGCTCTCTTATAATTGATTTTACTTGGATGTGAGTATTTCATTTACTTAGCCTTTTCAGATAATTTCGATAACACTTCATTAATTGCTTTTTGAATAGATATCTTAATAACAAATCATTGGCATTTTCATTTTAACTATTTCTTCTTAAACATATTAATATTTTGATTTGCTGTTATTGATTGAAAGATTATTAAAATTTATGGCCTCAACCTAAGTCTTCAAATTAATCTGTTTGATTTTATTAAATTATTATATAAATAGCCTAAAGATTTCAATAGATGATGAATGAGTTGATTCTTTTATATGTATAATATATACATATATAGAGATTATATGAATGTGTGTGTGTGTATGTGAGTGTGTGATAAATGTTATCATTAAACCACAAAAAGATAACAATGCTTAAAGTATCAAAACCATATATCATTCAAAATAAGCTGTAATGATTATTTAAACGATAAATTAACAAAATATAGCAGAAATCATAGCAGAAAGATATTGAAAAATATTGACCATACATACATATATATACCTCTATATTAAAGCAGCATAACGAATTTTAAAGACCCCCCAACAAGATGTTGTTAGACAAGAAATACATTTCGATAGTCACAACTCTCATGGGGGCAGCCGAATATAGCGTTGGAATTTATATATTTTATAGACCATGAAAAAGTAAGTGACCCGAA
The DNA here is from genome assembly GCA_963682025.1 of Cordilura impudica. NCBI lineage: Eukaryota > Metazoa > Arthropoda > Insecta > Diptera > Scathophagidae > Cordilura > Cordilura impudica. The sequence continues at coordinate 232,191,230 of OY821519.1, forward strand.
TTTTTTTTAGCTGCTCATTTTTTTCTGCTGATTTTTTACATTTGAGTTTTTTGACTCATATATAAACTGGACAGCATATGAAAGGTATATGCAAGGAAGAAAAATTAAAAAGAAAAATATAAAATGAAAAATTAAAAATTAAAAATTGAAAATGAAGAATAGAGAATTAAAAATGAAAAATGAAAAATCAAAAAAGAAAAATGAAAACTTAAAATTAAAAAATTAAAAGAAAAATAAAAAATTAAAAATACAAAATAAAAAATTAAAATAAACAATGAAATATTAAAAATAAAAAATGAAAAACGAAAAAAAATTAAAAATTAAAAATGAAAAGTTAAAAATGAAAAATAATAAATTAAAAATGAAAAATGAAGAGAAAGTTATAAAAGGAAAGGAAAAATTAAAAATTAAAAATTAAAATTAATAATTAAAAATTAAAAATTAAAAATTAAAAATTAAAAATTAAAAATAAAAAATTAAAAATTAAAAATTAAAAATTAAAAATTAAAAATTAAAAATTAAAAATTAAAAATTAAAAATTGAAAATTAAAAATTAAAAATTAAAAATTAAAAATTAAAAATTAAAAATTAAAAATTAAAAATTAAAAATTAAAAATTAAAAATTAAAAATTAAAAACTAAAAACTAAAAATTAAAAATTAAAAATTAAATATTAAAAATTAAAAATTAAAAATTAAAAAGTAAAAATTAAAAATTAAAAATTAAAAATTAAAAATTAAAAATTAAAAATTAAAAATTAAAAATTAAAAATTAAAAATTAAAAATTAAAAATTAAAAATTAAAAATTAAAAATTAATAATTAAAAATTAAAAATTAAAAATTAAAAATTAAAAATTAAAAATTAAAAATTAAAAATTAAAAATTAAAAATTAAAAATTAAAAATTAAAAATTAAAAATTAAAAATTAAAAATTAAAAATTAAAAATTAGAAATTAAAAATTAAAAATTAAAATTTAAAAATTAAAAATTAAAAATTAAAAATTAAAAATTAAAAATTAAAAATTAAAAATTAAAAATTAAAAATTAAAAATTAAAAATTAAAAATTAAAAATTAAAAATTAAAAATTAAAAATTAAAAATTAAAAATTAAAAATTAAAAATTAAAAATTAAAAATTAAAAATTAAAAATTAAAAATTAAAAATTAAAAATTAAAAATTAAAAATTAAAAATTAAAAATTAAAAATTAAAAATTAAAAATTAAAAATTAAAAATTAAAAATTAAAAATTAAAAATTAAAAATTAAAAATTAAAAATTAAAAATTAAAAATTAAAAATTAAAAATTAAAAATTAAAAATTAAAAATTAAAAATTAAAAATTAAAAATTAAAAATTAAAAATTAAAGATTAAAAATAAAAAATAAAAATTAAAAATTAAAAATTAAAAATTAAAAATTAAAAATTAAAAATTAAAAATTAAAAATTAAAAATTAAAAATTAAAAATTAAAAACTAAAAATTAAAAATTAAAAATTAATAATTAAAAATTAAAAATTAATAATTAAAAATTAAAATTTAAAAATTAAAAATTAAAAATTAAAAATTAAAAATTAAAATTAAAAATTAAAAATTAAAAATTAAAAATTAAAAATTAAAAATTAAAAATTAAAAATTAAAAATTAAAAATTAAAAATTAAAAATTAAAAATTAAAAATTAAAAATTAAAAATTAAAAATTAAAAATTAAAAATTAAAAATTAAAAATTAAAAATTAAAAATAAAAAATTAAAAATTAAAAATTAAAAATTCAAAATTCAAAATTAAAAATTAAAAATTAAAAATTAAAAATTAAAAATTAAAAATTAAAAATTAAAAATTAAAAATTAAAAATTAAAAATTAAAAATTAAAAATTAAAAATTAAAAAATAAAAATTAAAAATTATAAATTAAAAATTAGAAATCAAAAATTAAAAATTAAAAATTAAAAATTAAAAATTAAAAATTAAAAATTAAAGATTAAAATTAAAAATTAAAAATTAAAAATTAAAAATTAAAAATTAAAAATTAAAAATTAAAAATTAAAAATTAAAAATTAAAAATTAAAAATTAAAAATTAAAAATTAAAAATTAAAAATTAAAAATTATAAATTAAAAATTAAAAATTAAAAATTAAAAATTAAAAATTAAAAATTAAAAATTAAAAATTAAAAATTAAAAATTAAAAATTAAAAATTAAAAATTAAAAATTAAAAATTAAAAATTAAAAATTAAAAATTAAAAATTAAAAATTAAAAATTAAAAATTAAAAATTAAAAATTAAAAATTAAAAATTAAAAATTAAAAATTAAAAATTAAAAATTAAAAATTAAAAATTAAAAATTAAAATTTAAAAATTAAAAATTAAAAATTAAAAATTAAAAATTAAAAATTAAAAATTAAAAATTAAAAATTAAAAATTAAAAATTAAAAATTAAAAATTAAAAATTAAAAATTAAAAATTAAAAATTAAAAATTAAAAAATAAAAAATGAAAAACAAAAAATAAAAATGAAAAATAAAAATTTGAAAACGAAAAATAAAAAATGAAAAATAAAAATGAAAAATGAAAAATAAAAAATTAAAAACGAAAAATGACAAATGAAAAAAGAAAAATAAAAAAAAAATGGAAAATAAAAAATTAAAAATGAAAAATAAAAAATTAAAAATAAAAATGAAATATAAAGAATGAAAAATGATGAAATGAAAAATAAAAATGAAAAATAAAAATGAAAAATAAAAAATGAAAAATGAAGAATAGAAAATTAAAAATGAAAAATGAGAAATGAAAAATAAAAACTGAAAAAAGAAAAATGAAAAATTAAAATTAAAAAATTAAAAGAAAAATAAAAAATTAAAAATACAAAATGAAAAATAACAAATAATAAATGAAAAACGAAAAAAAATTAAAAAATGAAAAAAGAAAACTGAAAAATAAAAAATTAAAAATTAAAAATTAAAAATGAAAAATGAAAAGAAAATTATAAAATGAAAAGAAAAATGAAAAATTAAAAATAAAAAGTGAAAAATTAAAATTGAAAAATGAAAAACAAAAAATAAAAAATGAAAAATAAAAATGAAAAATAAAAAATAAAAAAATTAAAATGAAAAATTAAAAATTAAAAATAAAAAATGAAAAATGAAATAAAAAACAAAAAATAAAAAACGAAAAACAAAAATAAAAAATTAAAAATAAAAAATGAAAAATGATAAATGAAAATTAAAAATGAAAAGTAAAAAATGAAAAAAGAAAAATGAAAAATAAAAAATTAAAAATGAAAAATGAAAAGAAAATTATAAAATGAAAAGAAAAATGAAAAAAATAAAAATAAAATAAAAAATGAAAAAAAAAAATGAAAAATTAAAATTGAAAAATGAAAAACAAAAAATAAAAAACAAAAAATAAAAAATGAAAAATAAAAATGAAAAATAAAGAATTAAAAATGAAAAATACAAAATGAAAAATAAAAAACGAAAAATTAAAAATAAAAAATGAAAAATAAAAAAAGAAAAGTGAAAAATAAAAAATTAAAAATAAAAAATGAAAACTGAAAATTTAAAAAAAAATAAAAAACAAAAAATAAAAAACGAAAAACAAAAATAAAAAATTAAAAATAAAAAATGAAAAATGATAAATGAAAAATAAAAAATGAAAAATGATAAATGAAAATTAAAAATGAAAAGTAAAAAATGAAAAAAGAAAAATGAAAAATAAAAAATTAAAAATGAAAAATGAAAAGAAAATTATAAAATGAAAAGAAAAATGAAAAAAATAAAAATAAAATAAAAAATGAAAAATAAAAAATGAAAAATTAAAATTGAAAAATGAAAAACAAAAAATAAAAAACAAAAAATAAAAAATGAAAAATAAAAATGAAAAATAAAGAATTAAAAATGAAAAATGAAAAATACAAAATGAAAAATAAAAAACGAAAAATTAAAAATAAAAAATGAAAAATAAAAAAAGAAAAGTGAAAAATAAAAAATTAAAAATAAAAAATGAAAACTGAAAATTTAAAAAAAAAATAAAAAACAAAAAATAAAAAACGAAAAACAAAAATAAAAAATTAAAAATAAAAAATGAAAAATGATAAATGAAAAATACAAAATGAAAAATAAAAAACGAAAAATTAAAAATAAAAAAAGAAAAATGAAAAATAAAAAATGAAAAACGAAAAATTAAAAATGAAAAATAAAAAACAAAAATTAAAAATTAACCGTTTGAAATAATAAATATTTTTATATTAGCAGAGTCCCTGCAGTTGATTGCTATAAGTGATACATAGATGACGCTTTCTGTTTGATTTTAAAAAAGTGCCATAAAACAATCTTTAATTATTAGATGTTTACACATCTCCCCTGTGATCGGACTTATATGATTTTTTTTATTTTAAATCAAAACTAACATATATTACTCGTAGTTCTGTTTTAGTGAGGATGCATTTCAGGGTTTTCGATATAGTGTCTAGTTTGGGTTTTAGCCGATTTTTACCGAAAACAAAACTTTTGTTCGGAAATAAAAATGAAAAATAAAAAAATTAAAAATAAAAAAATAAAAATGCAAAATGAAAATTAAAAAATTAAAAAAGAAAAATAAAAAATGAAAAATGAAGAATGAAAAATGAAAAATAAAAAAAATTAAAAATAAAAAATGGAAAATGAAAAATGAAAAAAGAAAATTAAAAAATAAAAAATGGAAAATGAAAAATGAAAAAGGAAAAATGAAAAATGGAAAATGAAAAATTTAAAAATGAAAAATGAAATATAAAAAATGAAAAACGAAAAATTGAAAATTGAAAATAAAAAACGAAAAACTAAAAATTAACCGGTTGAAATAATAAATTATAATAATTATTTTTATATTAGCAGAGCCCCTGCAGTTGATTGCTGTAAATGATACATAGATGACGCTTTCTGTTTGATTTTAAATAAGTGCCATAAAAAATATTTAATTACTATATGTCTACATATCGCCCCTGTAATCGGACTCCCATTTTTTTTTTTTAATCAAAACACATATATTACTCGTAGCTCTGTTTTAGTGAGGATGCATTTCAGGCTTTTCGATATAGTGTCTAGTTTGTGTTTTACCCGATTTTTACCGAAAACACAATTTATGCAACCCTGTGCATTATATATAGGCAATATGGATATCAAAAATTCTAGCTTTAAGAGTATATTACAAAAATACTTGACTTTGAGACCTTTCGATTGGTGTATAACATAAGGTTGCTATTAACACAGAATATATAAAAAATAGACTTTTCGAAAAAAATTCTAATAAAATGCGATATTTTTTGTCAGAAAAGAAAATGGCATTAGTTTTGTTCCCCAACCTTTTTTTTCTAACATATCTACCAACTATCTCTATTCCTTAAGAGGGTTCCCATACAAAACGGAAATTTTTTATAAATTCTTTTTATGAAACAAGCTCCAACTTATTGAGTTGAAAAGGTCATTTAAAAAATGTTCATAGGCTGATTATGTATTTTCCAATTTTTAGTGCAGCACTTGAGAAATATTTTTTTTCGCGAATTTAATATAACAATATATTTTATATCCAGCTGATGCTATAAATTACTGTAGCTGATGTAATAAATAAATAAATAATAAAAACTAAATATAAAAAGCTGGCAATCATTGAGCCAACTCGTGTCGATTCTTGTGGTAAAGCATCTGGACCAGAAGTTCCAATGTTTGCCCGCTTCAAATAGCAATGGCAAAATATTATAGATAAGCCATATAAGCCAAATTGAGCTCAAGTTATTTTGTTTCTCTCAATTGAACGAAAAATAATCCAGAGACGACTACAAGGAATTTTTCGAAATTGTTATAACCATAATTTCAGATCACCAGCATTTGTCAGTTATGCTCAATGATGCGGATCACTTATTTGTTCGTGTTATATAAAATAGTCAAGTCTCTTAGCCATCTGTTGGTAACCTCCATGAGACCTTCCTTGTCAGGCGTTACTGGTTTATTAGACCAATTAAGATCGCTTAAGAAATATTAAGATCTGAAACAAATTTAGCACAAAGTATCGTGATGCTAAGAATCAGGGCATAGCCTACCCGTATCCATTCAAGATGGCACCATATTAAAAATATTTTAAGATTCTGTGCAGACCGCACCATCGACCCGACCCACAGTGGGAACGCTTCATACATTTCTTGGCAAAAAGTATAAGGAGAGCTGGTGATACTTTGAAATTTGTCCCAAAGTCTTTTATGAACTCGATTAAGAAAACTTTAAAGTTTCATCAAAATTGACCATGTCCATCGCGTCCCGCCCATATAACCCGAATAGATTTTTTCGCCCAAATTTTTTATTTCTATACCAAAAGTCATGAAACTTGGCATAAGTCATCAGTGTTATGAACTTGAGAGTTTCATGGAAATCGGCCACGCCGATCGCCCACAGCCCATATAACCGAATATGCATTTTTGGACCCGAATTTTTGTTTCTTCATTAAAAGTCTTGTAACTTGACTCAAGTTATCAGTATTATGAAGTAAAGATGTTTGCACAGCTTTACAGAAATATGTCACGCCCACCGCCCATATAACAAAAAAGTTTTTATTTAAAAATTTTGTTTTTGAAACAAACGAAAAAAATGTTTTTCTAATCCGGCTTAAAAGCTATAAGTAACAATATTTTTCCATAAAAAAAACTAGCTGAAACAAGATTAACGATATAATGACTGATAATTACTTTTACGTGTATGCAAATATAGACTTTTATTCATTTTCTATCATATCTCTAACGACATCATCTAGTTCCAAAACATGTTTGTGAGGTTGACGTCTTATGTTAGTAATGTAAGGCTCTGACGATACAAGAAGGCGATGGAAAACATCAGTATTTGTTGCTACTCTGTTGCATATTCTGGAGAACATTAGTCTATACCTTCTATAGTTCTAATTTCGAGCTTCTTCAGTTTCTTAAAACACATGGGCCTAAAAGTATTCACCATTTTATATCGTGTTTCTATGAATTACTGAAATGAAATTTCGTGTGTCTTTTTTTATAATTTTGTTCAACAGTAAACATTATTCCGAATTTGTTTTATTAAATCAAACGAATACACTCACATCTTTCATTTGTTTGTAACCAGAACACAAAGGTCGATAAAGCTCACATTTTTTTATTTTTTTTGTCCAAAAAAACCTAAAACACTGAATTTTTGAGTGCCATCATAAAAACCCAAATATAATTGTTATCCAATTATCTTTTTTTTCTCAAAATTAATGCTGAGATACTCTTTTTCAAATATACTTGCATCAAATATATATACCCGGACCATTGAAATGCATGAAAATGTGAGCCAGTTACTGCAGAATTTCGTTTAGGTGACTTTGCCCATTATTTTGGACAAAAAAGAATTTCTACAAAACTGCATAATTACATTTTTCATATTTTATGTTCGAAAACCGGACTTTTTGCCAGCCCCCAAAAGAAGCCAACATAGAGGACTGATGATACAATAATTGATGACAAAAATCTGAAAGAAACATCCAATGACTCTGAGAACTGTGAACTGAGATTTTCTAACCACCTAAACCATTAACAAAAATATCACCCACGTAAACTGCAAGTTAGGGTATGACAAGAAAAAAAAACTAAATAGCCAAACATTGATTTTACAATATATTATGTATGATATGTCCTTAATGGCAACAAAGACACATAAGTACAAGAAAAGGAACACGTACACAAATCTTGCCTTTCTTTTTAGTATTTTCTATTGGTAAATTTAATTTTTTTTATAAAAGCTATACAAATACATCTACAACAACCATTTGACTTAAAAACACAACACTTGTCTATCAATTGACCACTTAAGCATAACCACAAACATGCAAACAAAATAAAGACAAAAAACACAGACAAATACATATTCGTGTAGAATAACACAAACTAAACATACATTTCATCAGATATTCATCCAACACACGTTCAAACGTATGTTTTTTTGATAAAATACAACAATAACAAAATAGAAACAAAAACAAAAAACAACAAAAAAAAAGATAATATAAAAAACAGATATCTTATGTATGCATATGTAGTTGTAAAACTACATCCTAGTCAGCATTTGGAAGATTTTTTTAACAAAAATCACCTTACTGGGTCTTCTTCGAGCTCTTTTGATGATTAAAAACTAATTAATCTCATGCGCGATTAAAAAAAGACTCGAATGTGATTCATGCTTACTAGTGGTCCTTAAAAAATTAAAATGCGATTTTGGGGATTGGCGGGGTCCAGTTTGTTACCTTTCCATATAAAAATAATAAATTTGAAGTTTGGGGACAATCGGATAAAGAAAGTCGCGCCGGAAATCGATTGAAAATTTCAAGTGTGTTTATATAGGGAAAATATGACTTTTTTTGAGATTTAACGAAAATTTCGTTCTATAGCTTAATTTTTCCGACAATTTGTTGTAAGAGTCGGAATTAGTATTAAAATATCTATTCAAAAAGCTATAAAACTGCAAAATCGAATAAAAATTCGCCAAGCAATAGCAAATGCCCCAACCACTTTTGTGTCAAAAAAACTAGGTCGTGAAATTTGATAGCATTTTTTTCAACTTTGAGAAATTGATTAAAACCATAATTTTTTTTTTGTCTCTATACTTATAAGTAATCAGATATGAAGTTTTGTTTTATTATCACAATGCTAACCTATTGCGCATTGAGACCGAAAATGGGAAATTTGTTTGATAAAATTTTGAAAACTCCCTTTTCAAGTTTTAAAAAATTTTCTGAAACAAAATTTAAAAAAATGGATCTGGCACTTTAAGATTTTATTAAATACATGTCAGAGAATAACTGTGTGAATTTTTAGGTAAATCCCTATGCCAGAGTTTTTTGACAAGGATTTTATTTTTGGTGATTCGAGAAAAATTGAATTTTCGTAAAATATTCTGTAAATGTACTCTTTCTAAATACATACTTTGTATCAAAAATTCATCACTTTTCTACTTTTAAATGTTATATTTTATCTTAATAGCCTAGGGTTTCGGAAAAAAATAATATGACCCCATTAACCCTTTTGAAATTGGAATAAAAAACAATTTATTCAAAAAATTCAAATATTTTGTATGTGCTGTTGAATTTTTAGATGCGACGCTTAAAATATAATAACCAAATGTGTAGAACTTCCATTCATAAAATTTGGGATAAATCCGAGAACATTAACCCATTATTTGCCAAGGCCAGCTTTGGATTTTAAGATGTTTTTAAATAAAAATTACCGTAAACGAATTTTTCTATTAAACTCGATGAAACCACTATTTAGAATTCAAGAAAAGTAATTCGGTTAATTTTTATTTAACCCTTCAGTGCTCCTGGGATCAAAATAATCCATTGTGATATATCTCTGGTGCAATTATCTGCTTTTTGCTCGCAAATATAAATTAAAACAACTTTTAAAAAATTTTGTTATAAAATTATTTTATGTATAAAAACTGTCTGAAATTCGGTCCATGTTCAGACCTAGTCCCCATGCAAATGACCCCTATGAAATCGACATAATTTGCCATAAGATCCAAATTATCATATAAATCTCAGTCAAATTGAGTTTGTATGTGTTTATTATATCCATTAATCAATAGTCCAAAAATAATTCCTATAAGTCCATATAGAGCTGCTTCCCGATTTTCACTTAAATCTATCAAAAAACAAAAATATTGCACAGATTTTTCTCAAATTTGGTTTGTATTTATTTTTCCAAAATATAAGTAACTTTACCAAATACGGTCGGGATCGGTCCATATTTCGACCTAGTCCCCATATAAAAATAACATCCGATATGAATTTCTTCATAGCTGCAGCCAAAAAAATTAATAACAATGCCACTTAAATTTGGTTTATGCTTATTTTCTCTATAGAATTAGTTGGACCGAAGAGATAGGTTTCTAAACCATGGTATAGGGTATCGTATAGTGGGTCTTGACCGACCATAATATCTTACTTGTTATTTTGTTGGTTTTGTTTGCAACGGGAAAATGTTTATTGAAACAAGTGTTGAACATTAGAACATTGTGAATTTTTGTTCATTAATATCAGTTGAATCGTTGTGTAAAGTTCAGCTATTTAAATTACAAATAAACAAGTGACCAAATTTAAAAGTGGAAAGTAAATAAATTTAAAAGTGAAATGTGAAAAAATTTAATAGGAAAAATAAAAAAATTTAAATAAAAAACGTAATCTCAGCCAAAGAATTAAAAAGATTTGATAAAAAAATAAGCCGAAAATTTAATATATCCACCAAAAATAAAAAGATAAATTCGCAAGAAACTTTCCAGAGCAGATGGAACCTAGCCAACCAATGAAGAACATTAATGAATAACACTAATTTAATCTGTGCGAGGGATTAACCAGTGCAGTGAATTTTCTACGTGTATTTTTGGAGAAATTTAATAATACAAATGGATTTTTTAACAAACATTATTATTACTAGCAGATTCCAGCGCTCGAAATACGAGTGCAATTTCTAGGCAGCTTTATTTTTCAACTTAGCCAACTCACAAACCAACACTTTTATGGTTTATTATTATTGTGAATGAAGATAAAAAAAACTCATTAACAAACACCTTAGCAAAATTTAATAAAACTCGCATAGCATATGTATAATTTTATGTATGTGTTAGTAGCAGCTTAAAATGAATTTTACTCAATATAAAGGGAAAAAAATTTAAAATCTGTAATTCTACAGAACGGCTAAAAAGAAATACCTTTCAAATAATATACGTTTGGTCAAAATCAGGATAAAACGGTAGAACAAAACATCGGTCACAAGAAATCGCCTAGCCTATTAATATTATAGATTTTATTTATAAGTTTGAAATATGTAAACTGAGAAAGAAATTATGGAATCTATAATATTAATAGGCAAGGCGATTTCTTGGGACCGATGTAAGTTCGTAAGTTTTATTACTATTTGGAACAATAATCTCTCATTTGAAAGGTATTTCTTTTTAGCTGTCCACCAGACTTATAGATTTTTACATTTTTACATTTTTTTTTTAGTAATATGAATTTAAAGTTGCTACTAACACATACATAAAATTATACAATGCTGTGTGTGTGTTTATTAAATTTGTTAATGTGTTTGTAAAAAACCCTGTGTTGTATTGAAAAATAATTTTGGACAATGCATCGACCAATAACGACAATAAAAAGTGTTGCATTGTGAATTGGCCTAAATTGATTAGCATGCTTTTAGGGTCTTATAAAATAATTTATTTAATGAAAAAATAAAATTTCTTAGAATTTGCACCCGATTTAGAGGGTTGGGGTCTGAAAGTAACTGTTTTGGAATATAGCAAAATGCCTAAGAAAGGAAAAAAACTATGTGAGTCAGATCACAGAGGAGATGTGTAAACACCTAGCAATTAAAGATTTGTGTAAGTTGAAAGTACTTATGCTTTCAGTATATTTTTTCAATTTGGAGTTGTTATGTATTTAGCCTAGTTTAATTAGCTGTTATAGTTGTATATTGTTATATTTGTGATTGTGTTATACTTTTTGGTTGTTGCAGTGTTATTCTTGAGGGTTTTTGAATTAGCTGCATTAATTTTATTGCACGTATACACTCTTAACTCACACCGTTTTTGTCTTACTCTGTTTTTCTGATTGTATTGGGAAATAGATTTTTACCCCCCTGAGCGTATAGATGTTCACACATCAAAAAAATGTTGTACTTCCTTTGATAGGAAATACGACCATACATTATAGTGACGAAGAAATTTCAAACCAACTTGTTTATACTTTTTTGAAAAACCACAAGCTTTCGGAGGACTTGTGGGAACAGTCACATGCTTCAATTAGCACTATTAATGATCAATTTTCCTCTATTGATATTATAACAGACCCAACAGATTATGTAAAAACTGAATGAAATAAGGTTAATAATTAAGGAACTAAAACCCTGAAAAGCAGCCGACACAGATGGCATTAAAAATTTGATGTTACAACAATTATCTAATTGTGCTATTATATATTTTTGCTTTATAATAAATTGTTATTTAAAATTACAAAATTTTTCAAAAATCTGGAAAACTTCTAAAGGCCCATTTACATGATACCACTCAGTCGGACTATCATAAAGTCGTACCGACATTATTTCAGCATAATTAGGCCATTTAAACCCTCACACTCAAGTCTTTTGAAAACTGCTGTTTAGAATAACAAACAAATTTTTTTTCCACTTACTTTCAAAGTCTTTAAACAAAACTAACAGAGCCCATCACTCGAAATTCGAGTGCAAATTCTAGGAAATTTAATTTTTTCATTCAATTTTTATAAAAAATTTATGAATATTTAAATAAAATTCATTAAATTTCATTATAAATATTTGTTGAACACTCAGAAAACATATAAATCTTTGGGTTTATTAATAAATAATTTTAAAGGAGCCTAAAGGTATACTAATCAATTTGAGCCAATTCATAATTCAATATAGGGCTTTTGGTATACATTTTTTTGCAAACACATTAGCAAATTTAATAAACACACACACAGTATTGTATAGTTTTATGTATGTAATAGTAGCAATTTTAAATGTTTATTACTCAAAAACAATGTACCAGATGGTGCACAGCTGTAAACATGATGCATATCTGCGAAGAAATACCTTTCAGATGGTATATTTTTTGTCAAAATCGGTTAGGAACTGAGAGTGTAGAAGATGTCACAAGAAATCGCTTTGCCTATTAATAATTAAGATTGCCTCTGAAATATAAAATTTTATTCTTTCCAAAAATCTTGTATACTTTGTAATATAAAATGTTTATAATTTAGATGAAAAGTTTTACAAATAACTAAAATCTGTAAATTGTGTGATAACAATAGGTTAAGCAATTATTTTAAATAAATTTTATTTAAAAAAATCTGAATAATTTCTGTTTATATATATGGGGGATTTCATGTCAAGTGCACCAACTTTTGAAACCGATGTCTTCCGATCGGGATGAAATTTGCACCAAGGTTAGTCCTATTGGATAGTAGTTTAGACACAATTTTTCAACAAGATCGGTCCAGATCTCTCTGAGTTAGAGGGGATCAAAATTTGACATTTTGGCCAAACAGGTGTTACTTCTCATCCATGTAACTTATTACCTATTGTTCTTAGAAAATTTTCTCCCAAAGACTTTAGATAGCTATTTCTTCAATATTTCGGAAAAAAATACTTTAAAAAAAAAAAATGTAGACTTTTTTTTGCTAAATTAAAGCATTTTTTGCCTTTTTTCAAAAAGGGCATTTTTTTTTTTTTTTTTTTTTCATAAGAAAGCTTAGGATTTTTCCTTTAAGAGCTTTTTGGTCGCTTAGTGGGATGAGAGTGGGATATCTATCAAAATAAATGTTTTGTAACTGAAGACAACGGTTTTTCAATTTTTCACAAATGCACTATTTTGAATTTTTTCCTATTTGTGTCTAAAACCTTACAAATAAAACTTATACTGAGAAACTAGACAAACTAAACTTTCCGAAGGTATGTAATATACCTAACTAAAATTTTATACCCTCGATACTGTAATACCCAGAATATGTTAATCTCAGGAAAAAAATCACTTTTTTTCTATAGAAATGTTGAAAAATTATTATTTTTTATTCATTTGTAATAATAATTAAATTAATGTATAATAATAATAATATTAAAAATAAAAAGATAAATAATTTATTAAAATTTAATCTTAATTGCATTAGATCCATTTATATCATGACTATTTTTATACTTAATTTATTGTATCTGATGAAGTATTTAAGTCTTGTAAATTTTTAATTACCCAGTCTTTCATCCAGCTTTTTTGTCGCCTTTATTTACTCCGTTTTTTTGTCAATCCTTTCTTGGTTCAGCTGTTGATTTCGCTGCTGGTTTATTTGTTGTCTTTGGAAAGAAATCGCATTGAATAGAGGCAGAAAACTTTTTCAACTTGAGTCTTTCATCGACAAGCGGTATAAAAGCATGGAATTGAGCGGTGCCATCGATTGTTACCGCAGCATCGAATCTGCTCTTCAGTGTTTTCAATGTTTCCTGATGATCCTCTTTGCTACTAAAAACTATTTTAGTTTCTTTACAATAACTCTTTGCCCAATGGAATAAAGCAGTCGCATCTAAAATGCTATCTTGATGAGAGCACTGGAGGCTATACTTCGCTGCATTTCTTTTAAGGTTTGCTCCAATACCATCACATTCTGCTTTACCATGAGCAGTAGGATGAAAATGCCACTCAGCTGGCATTCCAAAATCTTTTTCATGGGCCATAAGATTTGCCAAGCTACTTTTGTTTTTAAAATGTTGACTGTAAATTTAGATTTAGATATTTTAATATCATCTTCTGGTACTCATAAACTGCAACGGTATCATGTTTTAAATCGTCGGATATGATTGCCATACTTTTGTGTTCCAGTTTTTCATCTTTCATGTAGTAAATAACTACTGTGAATATAGTTGCTTGGTTGTTATTGAAGTAGTGGAATGCTTGTATGGCATCCTGAAGAACATATTTATAGTTTTCTGCGAAATCATATGAAATAACGAATCACCAGACTTCAAATGTATCTTCAAATCCTTGAAGAATGACCATTGCTCTTTGACTGAAAAGTCATGGTTTCTCAAGTTTAGCAATCCTGTACACATTTCTTCCAGAAAATCATCCACATTTAAAATGATTGTTTTCAATGTGCATCTGTAAGTCTGAATCCAAGAATCAAATTTGACCTCCTCTATATATTCTCGATCTAAAGAGTTGATTAAATTTTCTTCGATGAATGTGGTTTTCGGGCAATTGGTACATTCACCTAAGTGGCAAGAAGTTGTTACATTAGGACACATAGTCAATTTAAGGCAATCGCGGTAATCGTGTAAATCTTCAGCCGAATCATCTGTTAAATTCTTTAAGTTGATTTCCTTCAACATCAGTTTAACATTTTCATGGTAAATGCAAACGCATACTGTGTGAGTTCCGCTGCTTCCTGCCAAAATGCAATGTTTTGGCCTCATTTGGGTTAATTTCGTGAAGCCAATTCTAACATCCTCGTGTTCAGATTGAAATGTTGCAAATAACTCTTTCAGGTTACAGAGAACCATCCTCTTCTGTTATGTTATGAAGGTATGTTCCATACCCTCGGAAATGTTAATTTGTCTAGTTTCTCAGTATAAGTTTTATTTGTAAGGTTTTTCACACAAATAGGAAAAAATCCAAAATAGTGCATTTGTGAAAAATTGAAAAACCGTTGTCTTGAGTTATAAAACATTTATTTTGATAGATATCCCACTCCCATCCCACTAAGCGACCAAAAAGCTCTTAAAGGAAAAATCCTAAGCTTTCTTACGAAAAAAAAAAATGCCCTTTTTGAAAAAAAAAGGCAAAAAATGCTTTAATTTAACAAAAAAAATAGTCTAAAATTTTTTTTTTTTAAGTATTTTTTTCCGAAATATTGAAGAAATAGCTATCTAAACTATTTGGTAGAAAATTTTCTAAGAACAATAGGTAATAAGTTACATGGATGAGAAAAAACACCTGTTTGGCCAAAATGTCAAATTTTGATCCCCTCTAACTCAGAGAGATCTGGACCGATCTTATTGAAAAATTGTGTCTAAACTACTATCCAATAGGACTAACCTTGGTGCAAATTTCATCCCGATCGGAAGACATCGGTTTCAAAACTTGGTGCACTTGACATGAAACCCCGCATATATAACTTTTTAAATAAACTTATTTGAATACTTCAATTAAATGTTTTATTTTTTGTAATGCAAATTAGAAATACAACTGAAAAATGACTCGAAAAAGACTCGAAAATTATTGAAATATTCCGGGAAATGACTCGAAAATGAGTCGATCAGAACAGCGGGTAATAACAGACTCTTCCAGAAATGTCATAACAGACTCTTCCAGAAAAGTCATAACAGACTCTTCCAGAAAAGTCATAACAGACTCTTCCAGAAGATTCATAAAAGACTCTTCCAGAAAAGTCGTGGGTAGGGTACCATTTTCTCCCGACAAAAGAGTCTTTTATGATCAGAAAATGAGCTCATATATGTTTATTTTAATTGCGCAGAAGAGTCGAAAAAGACTCGAATATGATCATTAATTTCATAAAATGCTGCCTGGGATTGAACATGTATAAGCCTAATCATTCTTTGCAATAGAATCTCTTGCAAAAAGACCAATAGCAACAAAAAAGACAATCAATCAAATTTCCATTTAATTGAAATTGTTTTTCAAAAAAAAAAAAAAAAATAGCAAAAAAAGGTCTAGTAAGTAATGGTTACAATAAGTAACACTTTAAAAGCACAACAACAATAAAAAGGAGGAGAGTAGCAGTAGTAGTACAGAAAATCAGAATATTTCACATGTGTATGTAGCAGTCACTCTTTCTCTCTCTCTCTTTTTTAAGAAAATAAAACATAACAAAATCTAACAACAAAAAGAACACAAATATTACTCCTCTAAGCATTCAAACTGCAGGCATTTAAATTCGAAAAACTCAACAAGGAAATGCAAAGAAAAAAAATAGAGCCAGAGTAGAGTATGTAAAGTGAAATAGGAAATAAAGAAAATTGTTTTCGTTGCTAAAGTGACCAAGGCCAAGGGCATATTGTGTTAGTTGACACATAGAAATGAACACACAGAGAAATTAAATTTGTTGAGAATTTCATGCATTAAAAAATCTAAAATATTCACTTATAATATGTGGTGAAAAAAGGAAAACGTGCATTAAAAATTCAAAATATATGCATTTCTTAATAATAATTAATTTAAATCATACCAAGAAAATAAACTTCAAATAATATTTATTCCAAAATGTGGAGAATTAGCAGAGATTTTAATTTGTGTAAATAAATCGCTGGCAATTTCCCTCCTTTTTGGAAAAACTTCTTTTTGGACAATATCATTTGAAGTTTACTTTTCAAGCGTTCAGCTTCTTTCTAACAAAAATATTATTAAATTAAAAAAATTCTATCTAGAAAATGTGCTAAAAAAATTAATTTAAAGGATAAAAATCCATAACATTTTATTTTAAAATTTCTTGAACCGGATCGATATATATGAGAAAAAGTTCAATAAAGGAGTAATTTGATGAAAAATTTTGAAAATATGTATTTAAAGCCAAATGTGAAGAAATATGCAAATACAAATCGATGCCATTTTATTTTAAGCTAGTATAGCCCAGCACTCGAAATTCGAGTGCAAATTCTAGGAAATATTATTTTTCCATTAAATTTTTTTCTGCCAAAGTTTTTTTAATTTATATATATAAAAAATTTATGTATACTAGCAGATTCCAGCCCTCGAAATTCGAGTGCAAATTCTAGGAAATTTTATTTTTTTCATTATATAAAGACCCCAAAGGTATGCTAATAAATTATAGCTAATTCACAAATCAACAAAAAAAACAAACTCATTTTCATTACAAACACATTAACAAATTTAATAAAAACACACGTAGCATTCTATAATATTATGTATGTGTTAGTAGCAACTTTAAATGCAATTTAATCAAAATAAAGGAAAAAATTTTAAAATCTGTAAATCTGCAAAACGGCTAAAAAGAAATACCTTTCAAATAATATACGTTTGGTCAAAATCGGGATAAAATGGTAGAACAAAACATCGGTCACAAGAAATCGCCTAGCCAATTAATATTATAGATTTAAATGAGCCTAAAGGTATGTTAATCAATTTAAGCAATTCAACACAGAGCGTCTAATATATAAATTAAATCATTCGCATTAATAGGGTGTAACGAATTATTATAAATATTTTGTTTTATTTAATTTAATATATTTTTAAGACAGATTAAACATAAATTTTATCATTCTCAGCTTCTCCTCGATATGAACTACAATTATGCCAATTTTTACACTCCTCCGTGCCCGCATATTGCTTAAAAAGAGAACTAAAAATTTACCTTCACCTATTAATATATAGATTTCTTGAATCGAAAATATGCAAAAACAGATATGCATTTAATGCAACTACAAATCGAAGCTATTTTATTGCTAATTTATTGGTTCAGATAATATTTAGAAAAATAGTTCAATAAATAAGCAATTTGATATAAAAAATATGCAAAAATATGCATTTCATGCTTAATATTAATATATATGCAACTGCAGATATATGTAATTTTTTGGAAACTTTATTGATTCGAATATATGTTTCCCAAAAAAGTTCAATAAATGAGCAGTTTTTAAAAAATATTTAAACAAATACATTTAAAGCAAAATATGCAACTGCAAATCGAAGCTAAATTACTGTTTTATTGTTAATTTATTGATTGGGATGACATTTATGAAAAAAGTTCAATGTATGAGCAATTCATATGCCAAAAAAATTCGCAAAAACATGCATTAAAGCAAAATATGCAAAAATATACAATTACAAATCGATGCCATTTTATTTAAAACTAGCAGATTCCAGCTCTCGAAATTAGAGTGCAAATTCTAGGAAATTTTATTTTTTCATTAAATAAAGACCCTAAAGGTATGCTAATCAATTATAGCCAATTTACAAATCAACACAAAAAAACAACAAACACATTAACAAATTTAATAAACACACACATAGCATTGTATAATTTTATGTATGTGTTGGTAGGAAAGTAAAGGAAAAAATTAAAAAAATCTGTAAATCTGCAAAACCGCTAAAAAGAAATACCTTTCAAATAATATACGTTTGGTCATAATCGGGATAAAACGGTAGAACAAAACATCGGTCACAAGAAATCGCCTAGCCTATTAATATTACAGATTTCTTCAATCAGATCGATATTTATGAAAAAAGTTCAATAAACTAGCAATTTGACGGAGAAAATGTAAAAACAGTTATGCATTTAAAGCAAAATATGCTAATCGAAGCTATTTTATTGCTAATTTATTAGCTTAGATAATATTTAATAAAATAGTTCAATAAATAAGCAATTTGATATAATAAAAATATGTTAAAATATGCATTTAAAGCAAAATATGTAAATATATGCAATTGCAGATTGCTGCCATTTTGTTTTTGAAAGTTTGTTGATTCTGATAGATGTTTCCGAAAAAGGTTCAATAAATGAGCAGTTTGAAGAAAATATGCATTTAAAGCAATATATGCAAAAATATAGAACTACAAATCCAAGCTATTTTATTGCTAATTTATTGATTGGGCTGACATATATGAAAAAGTTCAATAAACGAGCAATTTGATATATAAAAAATATGCAAATAAATGCATTAGAGCTGAATATGCAAAAATATGAAATTACAATATACAATTTCTTTAATCGGATCGATATTTAAGAGAAAAAAATTCAATAAATTAGCAATTTGTTAAAAATATGCAAAAATATGCATTTCAAATAAAATATGCAACCACAAATCAACATTTTTTGAAAAATTTATTGACTCAGATAGATATTTCCGAAAAAAAGTTCAATAAATCAAATCCATTCAAAGCAAAATATGTACAACAAAATGCAATTGCAAATCGATGGCATTTTATTTTAAATTTCTGTAATCGGATCGATAGTTGTGAATTTACATAAGTTCAATAAATGATCAATTTGATATAAAAAAAAATATGTAGGAACATGCATTTAAAGGAAAATATGCATAAATATGCAACTGCAGATTAAAAATACTTTTTCTAAACTAATTGATTTGAATAGATATTTATGAAAAAAGTACAATAAATAATCAATTAAAATAATTTGAATTTAAAATAAAATATGCAAGAATATGCAACTACAAGTCGGTGACATTTTCTGAAAAGTTATTGATATTTGCATTTCAAAAATAAAAAGATAAAGCGATTTAAGCAAAAATATGCAACAGCAAATCAAATTTACTGATCGGATAAATGTTTATTAAAAAAGTTTTTATGAAAATATGCACAAACATATAGTTAAAGCAAAGGCGATTTCTTGTGACCGATGATTTGTTCTACCGTTTTATCCCGATTTTGACCAAACGTATATTATTTAAAAGGTATTTCTTTTTAGCCGTTTTGCAGATTTACAGATTTTTAAATTTTTTCCTTTATTTTGAGTTGCATTACATTTAAAGTTGCTACTAAACATACATAAAATTATACATATGCTATGTGTGTGTTTATTAAATTTGTTAATGTGTTTGTAAATGATTTTATTATATTCATTCACAATAATAATAAACCAAAAAAGTATTGGTTTGTGAATTGGCTAAGTTGAAAAATAAAGCTGTCTAGAAATTGCACTCGAATTTCGAGCACTGGAATTTGCTAGTATATAAAAATATGATACAATTTTATTTGAATTTTCTTGACTTGGACCGCTATTTCTAAAAAATAAAAAGTTCACTAAATGAGCAATTTTTTTTTAAATATACAAAAATATTCATTTAAAATAAATAAATAAAAATATGCAACTACAAATCGATGCCAATTTTTTAGAAATTTATTGATTCGGATAAATATTTATGAAAAAATTCCATAAAAGAGAAAAAAGCATTTAAAGCCAAATATGCAAATATTTACAACTAGAGCCGATGGCCTTAGCAGATAGTGCTTAATTAATATAATTTTGTAATTATTTATTATTATATAGTTATTAAATAAATAAATAAATAAATAAACATATACAAATCGATGAAGTTATTCTGTGAAATTTATTGATTCTTATAGATATTTATAAAAAAGTTTAATAAATATGCATATCTATAATATTAATAGGCTAGGCGATTTCTTGTGACCGATGTTTTGCTCTACCGTTTTATCCCGATTTTAAACAAACGTATATTATTTGAAAGGTATTTCTTTTTAGCCGTTTTGCAGATTTACAGAGTTTTAAATTCTTTCCTTTATTTTGAGTTGCATTGCATTTAAAGTTGCTACTAAACATACATAAAATTATACATATGCTATGTGTGTGTTTATTAAATTTGTTAATGTGTTTGTAAATGATTTTGTTATATTCATTCACAATAATAATAAACCAAAAAAGTATTGGTTTGTGAATTGGCTAAGTTGAAAAATAAAGCTGTCTAGAAATTGCACTCGAATTTCGAGCGCTGGAATCTGCTAGTATACAAAAATATGATACAATTTTATTTCAATTTTCGTGACTTGGATCGCTATTTCTAAAAAAAAAAGTTCACTAAATGAGCAATTTTTTTAAAATATACAAAAATATGCATTTAAAATAAATAAATAAAAATATGCAACTACAAATCGATGCCAATTTTTTAGAAATTTATTGACTCGGATAAATATTTATGAAAAAATTCCATAAAAGAGCAAAAAGCATTTAAAGCCAAATATGCAAATATGTACAACTAGAGCCGATGGCCTTAGCAGCTAGTGCTTAATTAATATAATTTTGTACAAATTTATTATTATATAGTTATTAAATAAATAAATAATTAAATAAAGATATACAAATCGATGAAGGTATTCTGTGAAATTTATTGATTCTTATAGATATTTATAAAAAAGTTTAATAAATATGCATATCTATAATATTAATAGGCTAGGCGATTTCTTGTGACCGATGTTTTGCTCTACCGTTTTATCCCGGTATTTCTTTTTAGCCGTTTTGCAGATTTACAGATTTTTAAATTTTTTCCTTTATTTTGAGTAAATTTGCATTTAAAGTTGCTACTAACACATACATAAAGTTATACAATGCTATGTATGTGTTTATTAAATTTGTAAATGTGTTTGTAATAAAAATGAGTTTGTTTTTTGTGTTGATTTGTGAATTGGCTATAATTGATGAGCATATCTTTAGGGTCTTTATTTAATGAAAAAATAAAATTTCCTAGAATTTGTACTTGAATTTCGAGGGCTGGAATCTGCTAATTGATGTAAATATGAAAAAAATGCATTTAAGCAAAATATGGAAAAAAAAATTTAACAACAAATCAAAGAATTTTTTTTTCTTTAATTGTTTGTGAAAAAAAGTTCTAAATAAAGATATCTACGAAAATAAGTATTCAGAAATATGCAAGGACAAATTAATACCATTTTATTGTAAATTTTTTGATTCGGATAAATATGCAGTACATTACATCGAGTAGAAACATTTTTTTTATGCATGGAATTCCTTGCCCTCGTTATCACGTACAAAAGACTGTTCTCTCACACGAATTTCTGTTACGATAATCATATAATTAGGTGCTGCAACCGAACTAATAACATTGACATCAAATTCGATTTGTCGCAACAAGGCACAGGCAATATTTGCTACTCATGTAGTAAAGAATTTGTTGTTGGTGTAGTAGTATAATCACAAGAGACTTTAAGGAAATTCCTAATACAATAACAAATAGTTGAATAAAATCAACTTATATAAACTTGAGTTACTATTTGACATTAATTAATTAATTGAAAATGAAAATTAGCATGAACGCATAAATAACAAGTCATGGTTTATTTAAAACGTAATACATATGAAAACCATTTCCTCCAAATTATTAAAATTTGTTAATTATCTAAATTCGGAATATGGGGTATGAAATTAATTTAAGTATTTTTTTATACCCTATACCACTATGGGGTTTGGGTATAATGACTTTGTGCTGCTGTTTGTAACAACCAAAAATATTTGACCTACACCCATCTTTAATTATACCGATCGAATCAGAATCACTATCTGATTCGATTTAACGATGTCCGTCCGTCTGTGTGTCCATGTAAAGTTTGTAATCAAACTGCAGGTCGCAAATATGAATATATTTTGGTGAAATTTGGTATTTAATCTTTTATCGGCCATGGGATGAACGCTATTGAATTGGTAAGAATCGGTCCATGTTCAGACCTAGCCCCCATACAAATGACCCCTATGAAATCAACATATATTGCCATAAGATCCAAATTATCATACACATCTTAGTCAAATTGAGTTTGTATGCATATATTACAAACATTAATCAGTAGTCCAAAAATTATACCTATTGGACAACTCTTAGTCATAGGCCCCATATAGAGCTGCTTCCCGATCTTCACTTAAATCTATCAAAAATCAAAAATATTGCACTGATTCTTCTCAAATTTTGTTTGTATATATTTTTGCAAAATACAAGAGACTTTGCCAAACATGGTCAGGATCGGTTCATTTTTGGACCTAGTCCCCATATAGATATAGCATCCGATATGAACTTTTTCATATCTGCAGCCGAAAAAATTAATAAAAATCCCACTCAAATTTGGTTTATGCTTATTTCCTATATCCAGTTAGTTGGGCCTGAGAGATAGGGTCTCAAACGCATGGTATAGGGTATCGTATAGTCGGTCTAGACCGACTATAATTTTCTTACTTGTTTCTTTTGTTCTCAGCATATCGTATGATTATTTTTTTTATGTTATGGAATGAACGTCCGGAAATAATACGCAATGTTAACCAACATTAAAATAAATCTTACGTCTCCGCTATTGCATTTTCCAACTTTATCGGCAATTTTGAATGCTATATACCAGAAATGCTTTTGTTTGGAAGTTTCCTCTAGACTAAGACCGTGTGTTTTAGTCTAGTCTTAGTCAAATTGGGTTTGTATGCACATATTACATCCATTAATGAGTAGTCCAAAAATGATCCCTATTGGACAACTCTTAGTCATAGGCCCCATATAGAGCTGCTTCCCGATCTTCACTTAAATCTATCAAAAAAAACAAAAATATTGCACTGATTCTTATCAAATTTTGTTTGTATATATTTTTGCAAAATACAAGAGACTTTACCAAACATGGTCAGGATCCGTCCATTTTTGGGCCTAGTCCCCATATAGATATAGCATCCGATATGAACTTTTTCATCTCTGCAGCCAAAAAAATTAATAAAAATCCCACTCAAATTTGGTTTATGCTTATTTTCTATATCCAGTTAGTTGGGTATCGTATAGTCGGTCTAGACCGACTATAATTTTCTTACTTGTTTTTAATTGTACTAAAAAAATTGGTACTGTTGTGAGAAAAGATAGTTTTTAGGAAAATATATTTTTTCTAAGAAAATAGTTACTCAAAATAGTACTTTTTTAAGAAAACATACTTTAAAAAAATACTTTTTTAATAAGACGAACTTTTTAAGAAAAAGTAATTTTTGTAAGAAACTTACTTTTTAAGAAAAATCAATTTTTTAAGAAAAGCTACTTTTTTGAAAAAACTTAAGGCCGTATTCATAATGAAAAGTTAAGCAGTATCTAGCATGAGTATTATTTATAATGCACTTGCTGCCGCGTTTGCTAAACTCAGATCAACAACCTTTCAAACACTGACTAAGTATGTTAAAACAGCTGATGTGTGTCAAACTAAGTAAAACAAAATATATAAATTATTTTTAAGTGCAAATAAATGTTGTGTGATGGGTTTTGTTTGGCATGAGGTCATGAAGTTAAAAATTAACGAACAACACAAATGTTTTAATTTTTAATTTTATTATATTTTCAATATTTCGAACAGCTTCGCTGTTCATCTTCAGGAAAATAATTTATAGCTCTGTAATTACAGCGCGGAGTTGAAAAGCGTCTTCAGTTGGCTGCGTTCTATTTTCAACAAATAAATATTTTTTTCTTTGCGGATTTTTTAAACATTTTTTTTTTACATAATTTTCAAATTAAAATAATTTTTTCGTAAACTTAACACTTGTAAATATTAATTTTAAAAAATTAAGGAGTGAAATCACACAAATTGATATGTAAACAGAGTTGATTTTCACTATATCAGGTTGCATTAATGCAAAAAATGTGGTGGTATCACAAACAAAAAATTGATTATGAATAAACTATATGCTAACTTAAAACTAAGGCTAATCGGTTGACTAGTAAGAACCTCGTTGAGCGCGACATGTAAGCAGCAGCTAACTTTTCATTATGAATACGGGGGTTACTTTTTAAGAAAAAATAATTTTTGAAGAAATGGTACTTAAAGAAAAATTACTTTTTTTGTTTTTAATGAAAATGTACTTTTTTATGAATGTACTTTTTAAGAAAAGCTTGTTTTTTGGGAAAATTTTCTTTATTAAGAAGGGGATTTTTTTATTAAAAGGTACTTCTTTTAAAAAAGGTTATTTTTTAAGAAAAGGTACTTTTTAAGAAAATTTATTTTCAGACTTTTTATGAAAAAGTACTTTTTGAAAAAAAATTTTTTTAAGGAACAAGACATTCTTAATAAAAAAAAGGACTTTATTAAGAAAAGGAACTTTTTAATTAATGGAATTTTTTTAAGAAAATGAACTTTTGGAAAAGAAATTTTTCAAGAAAACGTAACTTTTTAAGAAAATTTAGATTTTTAATATACGGTTCTTGTTTAAGAAAAGTTTTTTTTTTTAAATAATACTTTTTTTAAGTAAATATATTTTTTTTATGAAAATTTTCTTTTTTAAGAAAAATCACTTTAAAAAAAATTGCTTCTTTTAAGAAAAGGAAATTTTTTAAGAAAATGTACTTTTTGAAGAAAAGATATTTTTTTATTATGACTTTTTTAAGAAAAATACTTTTTAAAACAAATATACTTTTTATAGAAACAGTACTTTTTTAAAAATATTATTTTTTTTAAGAAAAAGCACTCTTTTAAGAAAAATTACTTTCTTTAGAAAAGGTACTTTTGCAAGAAAAGAATACTTTTTGAGAAAATGTATTTCTTGAAGAAAATATACGTTTTTAAGAACAATTACTCCTTTATTTTACCTCTTTTAAGAAAATGCAATATTTTGAACAAAGGTACTTTTTAAAGAAAAGGTTCTTTTGTGAGAAAAGCTACTTTTTGAGAAAAATTACTTGAAAAAGTACTTTCTGACGAAAGGTATTTTTTAGAAAAGATGGTTTTTTAAGAAAATATACTTTTTTTAAGAAAGGGATTTTTGAAATAAAGGTGACCTTTTTTAAGAAAATTTATTTTTTAAAACAAGGTGCTTTTTAAAATAAGGCACTTTTTTAAGAAAATGTACTTTTTAAGAAAAGGTACTTTTTCAGGAAAAAGTGAATTTTTATGAAAAGATACTATTTTAATAAAAGGTACTTTTTAGTAAAAAAAAAAACACTTTTTAAGATAAGTTATTTTTTTAATGCAATTTTTTAAGGAAAAACGCTTCTTAAAGAAAAGAGACTTTTTAAGAAAATGTATTTATTTAAAAAATAGTAGTTTTTTATGAAAAAGTACTTTTTAAAAAAATAACTTTTTAGAAACAAGCCATTTTTAAGAAAAGAGACTTTTTTAAGAAAAGGAACTTTTTTAATATAAAGGACTTTTCTAAGAAAAGGAACTTTTTTTTTAACTTTTTAAGTAAATGCATTTTTTTAAGAAAATTAATTTTTAATATCAGATTCTTGTTTAAGTAGTTTTTTTAATACTACTTTATTAAACAAATATGTTTTTTAAGAAAATTTATTTTTTTTAAGAAAAATAAATTTTGTAAGAATTGCTACTTTTTTAAGAAGAGATAATTTTTAAAGAAATAGTTCTTTTTATAGAAATATTACTTTTATAAGAAATATGACTTTTTTAAGGAAAAGTACTTTTTTAATAAAAGGTACTTTTAAAAGAAAAGCCACTTTTCTAATAAAAGGTACTTTAAAAAAAAAACACTTTTTAAAATAAGTTATTTTTTTTAAAGGCAATTTTTTAAGGAAAAACACTTTTAAAGAAAAGAGACTTTTTTAAGAAAATGTATTTATTTAAGAAAAAGTACTATTGGAAAAAATTAACTTTTTTTAGAAACAAAACATTTTTAAGAAAAGGGACTTTTTTAAGAAAAAAGTCTTTTTTAATATATGGAATTTTTATAAGAAAATGAACTTTTTTAAAAAAAGGAACTTTTTTAACATAAAGGAATTTTTTAAGAAGAGGATCTTTTTTTAAGATAAAGGACTTTTTTAAGAAAATGTACTTTCTTACGAACATGTAACTTTTTAAGAAAATGTATTTGTTTAAGAAAATTACTTTTTAATATCAGATTCTTGTTTAAGTAATGTTTTTTTTAATACTACTTTTTTAAACAAATACATTTTTTAAGAAAATTTATTTTTTTAAGAAAAATAAATCTTGTAAGAATTTCTACTTTTTTAAGAAAAGGTACTATTTGAAGAAAAGATTATTTTTAAAGAAATAGTTCTTTTTATAGAAATATTATTTTTGTAAGAAATATGTCTTTTTTAAGAAAAAGTACTTTTTTAATAAAAGGTACTTTTAATAAAAAAATACATTTTTTATAGTATAGGTACTTTTTTTAAAAAATACAACTTTTTTAAGTAAAAGTACTTTTTAAGGAATTTTTAATTAAATGTACTTTTTTCAAAAAATGTAGTTTTTTCACAAAAGGTACCTTTTAAAGAAAAAGTTCATTTTTATGAAAAGATAAAAGGTACTTTTTAATAAAAAAAAACATTTTTTAAGGCAATTTTTTAAGGAAAAATACTTTTTAAAGAAAAGAGGCTTTTTTAAGAAAATGTATTTATTTAAGAAATAGTAGTTTTGACAAAAGCACTATTTGAAAAAATAACTTTTTTAGAAACAACACATTTTTGAGAAAATTAACTTTTTTAAGATAAAGGACTTTTTTACGAAAAATTGTACTTTCTTACGAACATGTAACTTTTTAAGAAAATGTAACTTTTTTAAGAAAAAGTACTTTTTAATTCAGATTCGTGTTTAAGTAATGTTTTTTTTTTAATACTACTTTTTTTAACAAATATATTTTTTAAGAAAATTTACTTTTTTAAGAAAAAATAGCAGAAGTAGTTCTTTTTATAGAAATATTACTTTTATAAGAAATATGAAAAAGTACTTTTTTAATAAGAGGTACTTTTTTAAGAAAATATATTTTTTACAGTAGTAGTACTTTTTTAAAAAAATACAACTTTTTAAGAAAAGGTACTTTGTTAAGAGAATGTACTGTTTTAAAAAAATTTAGTTTTTTCAGAAAAGGTAACTTTTAAAGAAATTTTACTTTTTTAAGAAAAGTAACTTTTTTAAGAAAAAGTATTTTTTTAAAAAATGTAGTTTTATTCAAAAAAGGAACGTTTTAAAGAAATTGTACTTTGTTAAAAAAATTTTCTTTTTTAATAAAATTTACCTGTTTTATTGAAATAGTACTTTTGGAAGAAATAGTACTTCTGGGAGAAATAGCTCTTTTTTAAGAAAAAGTACTTTTTTATGGAAATGCACTTAAAAATATATTACTTTTTTTAGTTTTTAATGAAAATGTACCTGTTTATGAACATACTTTTTAAGAAAATCTGGTTTTTTGGAAAAATTCCCTTTTTTAAGAAGGGGGCTTTCTTAATAAAATGTAGTTCTTTTTAAAAAAGGTTCTTTTAAAAAAGGTTATTTTTTAAGAAAAGGTATTTTTTATGAAAAGGAAATTTTTAAGAAGGTACTTTGTTAGGAAAAGGAAATTTTTTAAGAAAAGGTATTTTTACTAAAATTTACTTTTTTTAAGAATAGAATTTTTTTAAATAAAAGGTACTTCTTTTAAGAAAATGTACTTTTCAAGAAAAAGTGCTGTTTCAAGAAAAAGTTAATTTTTATGAAAAGATACTCTTCTAATAAAAGGTACTTTTTAATAAAAAAAAAACACTTTTTAAAATAAGTTATTTTTTTTAAAGGCAATTTTTTAAGGAAAAACACTTTTTAAAGAAAAGAGACTTTTTTAAGAAAATGTATTTATTTAAGAAATAGTAGTTTTTTTATGAAAAAGTACTATTTGAAAACAAAAAACTTTTTTAGAAACAAGACATTTTTAAGAAAAGGGACTTTTTTAAGAAAACAGTCTATTTTAATAAATGAGATTTTTATAATAAAAGTAACTGTTTTAAGAAAAGGAACTTTTTTAAGATAAAGGAATTTTTTAAGAAAAATTATACGTTCTTACGAACATGTAACTTTTTAAGAAAATGTATTTTTTTTAAGAAAATTACTTATTACTATGAGATTCGTGTTTAAGTAATGTTTTTTTTTAATACTACTTTTTTAAGCAAATATATATTTTGTAAGAATTTCTACTTTTTTAAGAAAAGGTACTATTTGAAGAAGAGATTATTTGAAATATTACTTTTATAAGACATATGACTTTTTTAAGAAAAGGTACTTTTTTAAGAAAACATATTTTTTATAGTAGTAGTACCTTTTTTAATAAATACAACCATTTTAAGTAAAAGTAGTTTTTAAGGAATTTTTTAAGTAAATGTACTTTTTTAAAAAAATTTTGTTTTTTCACAAAAGGTACCTTTTTTTAGGAAAAGGAAATTTTTTAAGAAAAGGTATTTTTACTAAAATTTACTTTTTTAAAAAAGGAATTTTTTTAAATAAAAGGTACTTCTTTTAAGAAAATGTACTTTTTAAGACTTTTTGTGAGTACTTTTTGAAAAAAAAATAAGGAACAAGACATTCTTAGGGACAGGGACTTTTTAAATAAATGGGATTTTTTTTAAGAAAAGGAACTTTTGGAAGAAAATGGACTTCTTTTAATAAAAAGCACTTTTTCAAGAAAATGTAACTTTTTAAGAAAATTCATATTTTTAATATACGGTTCTTTTTTAAGAAAAGTTTTTTTTTTTAATAATACTTTTTTAAGTAAATATATTTTTTTAAGAAAATTTACTTTTTTAGGAAAAAGCACTTTAAAAAAAAGTTTGTTTTAAGAAAAGGAAATTTTTTAAGAAAATGTACTTTTTTAAGAAAATGTACTTTTTGAAGAAAAGATAACTTTTCAAGAAATAGGACTTCTTAAGAAAAAATACTTTAAAAAATATATACTTTGTATAGAAATAGTACTTTATAAAAGGTACTTTCTTTAGAAAAGGTACTTTTGTAAGAAAAGTTACTTTTGAGAAAATTTATTTCTGGAAGAAAATTACGTTTTTAAGAAAAAATATTATTTTACCTATTTTAAGAAAAGGTATATTTTAAAGAAAAGGTTCTTTTGTGAGAAAAGCTAGTTTTTGGGAAAAATTATCTTTTTAATAAAAATTACTTTTTTAAGTATTTTTTGGAGAAAAGGCATTTTTTAAAAAATATGCTTTTTTAAGAAAATATACTTTTTTATGAAAGGGATTTTTGAATTAAAGGGGACTTTTTTAAGAATATTTATTTTTTAAAACAAGGTGCCTTTTAAAAAAAGCTACTTTTTTAAGAAAATTTACTTTTTAAGAAAAGGTACTTTTTAAAGAAAAATTGCTTTTTCAAGAAAAAGTTCATTTTTATGAAAAGGTACTTTTTAATAAAAATAGAACACTTTTTAAGATAAGTTATTTTTTTTAAGGCAATTTTTTAAGGAAAAATACTTTTTAAAGAAAAGAGGCTTTTTTAAGAAAATGTATTTATTTAAGAAATAGTAGTTTTATTTTATGAAAAAGCACTATTTGAAAAAATAACTTTTTTAGAAACAAGACATTTTTAAGAAAATAGACTTTT
The DNA here is from genome assembly GCA_963682025.1 of Cordilura impudica. Classification (NCBI taxonomy): domain Eukaryota; kingdom Metazoa; phylum Arthropoda; class Insecta; order Diptera; family Scathophagidae; genus Cordilura; species Cordilura impudica. The sequence continues at coordinate 232,221,593 of OY821519.1, forward strand.
TAAGAAAAGAGTCTTTTTTAATAAATGGGATTTTTATAAGAAAAGGAACTTTTTTAAGAAAATGAACTTTTTTAAGATAAAGGACTTTTTTAGGAAAAATTGTACTTTCTTACGAACATGTAACTTTTTTGGAAAATGTATTTTTTTAAGAAAAAGTACTTTTTAATATCAGATTCGTGTTAAAGCAATGTTTTTTTTAATCCTACTTTTTTTAAAAAAATAAATTTTTTAAGAAAATTTCCTTTTTAAGAAAAAATAGCAGAAATAGTTATTTTTATAGAAATATTTCTTTTATAAGAAATATGATTTTTTTTTAAGAAAAAGTACTTTTTTAATAAGAGGTACTTTTTAAGAAAATATATTTTTTACAGTAGTAGTACTTTTTTAAAAAAAATACAACTTTTTAAGAAAAGGTACATGGTTAAGAGAATGTACCGTTTAAAAAAATTTAGTTTTTTCAGAAAAGGTACCTTTTAAAGAAATTTAACTTTTTTAAGAAAGGTAACTTTTTTAAGAAAAAGTATTTTTTAAGAGAAGGTAGTTTTATTCAAAAAAGGAACCTTTTAAAGAAATTGTACTGTGTTAAAAAGAATTTGCTTTTTTGAGAAAATTTACTTCAAAATAGTACTTTTGGAAGAAATAGTACTTTTTTAAGAAAAAGTACTTTTATATGGAAATCCACTAAAACATATTTTAAGAAAATACACTTTTTAAAGAAAAAGTAAGTAATTTTTATTAACTTTTTATTGTATGGATCATTTTCATGATTGCGTGCTGTATTTGTATGTTCCCTTTTCATGCAAAACTTGAGTTATATTTTATATATATCTTTTGTTTTTAATAAATCGAATACGTAAGAATATAAAAAGTAATTGCTTGGAGGTGTTGACCACCTTTAGCGCTTACTGTATGGAAAAAAAAAGTTGAACAAAAAATTAATTATGTCATGTTAAAAGAGCATCATCATCTTTCTCTCACTGAAATTTTGTACATAAATTAAAAGTTTTTATTGCTCAACATCCGACTTAATGTATGATATACATTTTTATAACAGCATTAACTCTTCAAGGACAATAACAATAACAAAACAATAACAATACAATATAAATAATTTGTACAATAGGGAAAAAACTTTTTGTTTAGCAAAATTCCAAATCTAGAGGGGATTTATGAATAAAGAGCTAATAATTTTGGATAAAAAAAAACATCACGCATTTGATAACGACAACGAAAATGTTTATAAGACCTATGAATAATAATGTGTGTTTATATAAGTTTATCAATAATATATAAATTATACGCGTTTATATTTTCGAACAAGTCGAAAAGTTCTAAAATATTTAAATTTACTTAAAATATTAAGTAACATTTCTGAGTTCGTTAGATGTTCATTAACAGTAATACCCCTAATGTACTTGTATTTGTATACTTAAGAGTATGACAAAAAGAAAGGAAACAAAAACAAAATATGAAAAATTACCCAAAAACACGCACACACACTTACATTAAAACACATGCACACTTACACACGTCTATATATTCAAACCCTGTTCTAGATATTTACGTTTGTTTGTTTGTTTGTATCAAAAAACATTAGAACAAAAGAACAATAGTTGATCCAAAAGCAACTATAAATTTTACACAATTTCGCATACAATTAGGTCAGAGACATCATAATTATAATCACCCTAAATATTTAAGTCTTAAACACTTAGTAAATAACAATACAACCACAGAGATGATGGGTATCTTAACAAAAAAAGGCAAGAGTGGAACAATTTAGCGCTTATAACACAAGTTCGTGTTCGGAAGTGTAACATTAACAGAGCATTAAAGTAGGAATTCATAAAATTAAATATGAAAAATTATTTTTTTTTTATTTTTTAAGCAACAACAGGTAAACGAAACAAAAAAAAAATTATTAAAAAAAAAATGTAAGGAACAACAAAATTTAAGGCATTAGAAGGTTAATATCGATTAGGATTTTCCCAGTAACAATTTTTTATTTATTCAAAAAATTTTTTTATTTCAATTTATTTTTATTTTTTTTTATTATTTCCAGTTATCAGTTTGCTATTCCCAATATTAATTTTGGATTTTGTAAATATTTTTATACCCTCCACACCACTGTGCAGAGGATATATACATATCAGTTTGTCAGTCCCATAAACTATATATATTCTTGATACTTATAAAAGGAGAAGTCGATCCGGCGATGTTTGTCTGTCTGTCTGGCTGTCTGTTGAAAACATTCTCCTGTCCTCAGTAGGTGGAATAGGTCGCCCTACTTAGGCTCAAAATGTTCATTATAATCTGCAGCACTTTGGTATCGAACTTGGAGCCTCTAGAGCCAATAGATGAGGAATGACGTACGAAAATGTAAATATACTCCGATAAAATTTTATATATAAAAAACTAAAAATAGTGAAAAATGTTTATACGTAACAGATCATGTGCATTTGAGTGGGTCAAATTGTAGGGGGGCAGAAAAAGTCTCCATGGGCCCATCGCGATTCTGGTACTATGAGCCATAACAAGTATTGTTGCCCAAGGAACCATACCTCTAAAATCATTTTCGAACCGTCCAAAATTTCGATGAAAAAATAGATTTATGTCGTATATGGGTATCCCATATAATTTATATGCTTTCGAAAATTATTTTAGAGGTATGGTTACTAGGGCAAAAATATTTGTTATGGCTCATGGTACCAGAATCGCGATGAGCCCATGGAGTAAAAATAATTGACCCACCCTAATGTGAATATATCTGTGGTCACAAGCAATAACCGCCTAACTCGAAAATAGCTTTTAATATAAATGTAATGTGTCTTCATTACGACTTAGGTCAGAATATTTGTATTAATATCTTTTTAAAAAGCAGTGTTAGAGAAATGGAGATTTCACGTAAATATAAAGCGTTTTTAGTAGAATATGATAGCAGACATAACTCAAATCGGCAAAAATCATTCTTTCGAGAAAAATAACTGTTTATATAAATGTAATGGGTCTTCATTACGACTTAGGTCAGTATGTTTTCATTAATAACTTTTTCAATAACAGTGTTAGAAAAATGGGAATTTCATGTAAATATAAAGCGTTTTTAGTAGAATATGATAGCACACATAACTCAAATCGTTCTTAAGTCGACTTAGGCGGTTATGGCTTTTGACCACAGATATGTAGATGAGTGTCTGGGATGCATACACATTTTTGGTTGCTTGTCGATTTTTTTTTTTTTTTTTACAAATATGTATGCATCGCTAAAAAGCAAACAAGCAAAGATGTTATTGTATTTCTTTACATTTATGCGCATTTAAGAATTGCATTCAATTAAAAAAGCACGAAAATATTGGTGGTGACATATTTGAAAGTTATTTAAAACCACAGCAAAGAAGATATTATTTAAGAAAAACTCTGGAATCAATATATAAAATTTTTATTAGAAATTTCTCTATTTTTTTTTTAACTAAATATTTTTTTTAAATGCACTTTCTTAGGAACGAGTACTTTTTTATACAAAGTACTTTTTTATACAAGGTTCTATTTATATAATAAGTAATTTTTTTTTAAAGGTACGTTTTAATAAAAGGTACTTTTATAAAAGGTATACTTTTGTAAAAGGTATTTTTCTCAAAAAGGTACTTTTTTATAAACGAAACTTTTTTATATAAGGCACTGTTTTATAGAATGTACTTTGTTATAAAAAGTAAGTTTTTATACAAGGTTCGATTTACATAAAAGGAACTTTTCATAAAAGGTACGTTTTTATAAACGACAATTTTTTATAAAAGGTACTTTTTATAAAAGGTATACTTTTAAACACGGTACTTTTTTCCAAAAGGTTCTATTTTATAAAAGTTACCTTTTTATTAAAGGTACTTTTTTATAAAAAGGTACTTTTTTATAAAAGGTACTTTTTACTAAAAGGTACTCTTTTATAAAAGGTACTTTTTTATAAAAAGTACTACTTTATAAAAGGTGCTGTGCTATAGAAGCTACATTTTTATAAAAGGTATTTTTTATAAAAAGTGCCGTTTTATAAAAGGTACGTTTTTATATAAGGTACTTTTTATATAAGGTGTTTTTTTATAAAACGTACCTTTTTATAAAACGTACTTTTTATGAAAGGCACTTTTTACAAAATGTGCTTTTTTATAAAAGGTGCTTTTTTATAAAAGCTCTTTTTTTTATAAAAGGGACTTTTTTAAAAGGTAAATTTTTTATAAAATTAATTTTTTGTAAAAGGTAATTTATTCATAAAGGGGACTTTTTTAAAAGGTAATTTGTTATAAAAGGTACTTTTTTATAAAAGCTGCTTTTTTATAAAAGACTCCTTTTTATAAAAGGTAATTTTTTATAAAATGTACTTTTTTATAAAAGGTGTTTTTTTATAAATGGCACCTTTTTATAAAAGGCAAGTTTTTATAAAAGATAATTTTTTATTAATGGTATTTTTTATAAAACGTATACTTCTAAACAAGGAACTTTTTTCTAAATGGTGCTTTTTTTATGAAAGGCACTATTTTATTAAAGGTACTTTTTCATAAAAGGTACTTTTTTATAAAATGGACTTTTTTATTAGGTAATTTTTTATAAAAGGTACTTTAAAGGTATTTTTATAAAACGTATACTTTTAAAAAAGGTACTTTTTTCTACAAGGTGCTTTTTTATAAAAGGCCCATTTTTATAGAAGGTAATTTTTTATAGAAGTTACTTTTTTATAAAAGGTAATTTTTTATAAAAGGTACTTTTTATTAAAAGGTACTTTTTTATAAAAGGTAATTTTTTATAAAAAGTACATTTTTATAAAAGGTGCTGTGTTATAGAAGCTACATCTTTATAAAAGGTACTTTTTTATAAAAGGTACCTTTTTACAAAAGGGAAGTTTTTATATAAGGTACTTTTTATATAAGGTGTTTTTTATAAAAAGGTACCTTTTCATACAAGGTTCTATTTAGATAAAATGTACTTTTTATAAAATGCACGATTTTGCAACTTTTTTATACAAGGGACTTTTTAAAATGTAAATTTTTTATAAAAGGTATACTTTAATAAAAGGTACGTTTTTATAAAAGGTAATTTTGTATTAAAGGTACTTTTTTATAAAACACACTTTTTTAATAAAGGGACTTTTTTAATAGGTAATTTTTAATAAAAGGTACTTTTTTATAGAAGGTGCTTTTTTAGAAAAGGCTCCTTTTTATTAAAGGTACTTCTTTAAAAAAGGTATTTTTTTATAAAAGGTACATTTTATTGAAAGGTACTTTTTTATAAAAGGTTCTTTTTTATAGTAAGTACTTTTTTATAAAAGGTGCTGTGTTATAGAAGTTATGTTTTTATAAAAGGTACTATTTTATAAAAGGTACCTTTTTATAAAATGTAGGTTTTTATATAAGGTACTTTTTATATAAGGTGTTTTTTATAAAAGGTACCTTTTTAAAGGCTCCTTTTTATTAAAGGTACTTTTTTAAAAAAGGTAATTTTTATAAAAGGTACATTTTATTAAAAGGTACTTTTTTATAAAAGGTTCTTTTTTATAGTAAGTACTTTTTTATAAAAGGTGCTGTGTTATAGAAGTTATATTTTTATAAAAGGTACTATTTTATAAAAGGTACCTTTTTATAAAATGTAGGTTTTTATATAAGGTACTTTTTATATAAGGTGTTTTTTATAAAAGGTACCTTTTTAAAGGCACTTTTTACAAAATGTGATTTTTTATAAAAGATGCTTTTATAAAAGCTACTTTTTTATAAAAGGGACTTTTTAAAAGGTAATTTTTTTATAAAAGGTAATTTTTTATAAAAGGTATACTTTTATAAAAGGTCCTTTTTTATAAAAGGTCTTTTATTTTTTAAAAAAATTTACTTTTTTATAAAAGGTACTTTTTTATAAAAGGAACTTTTTTAAAAGAGGCATTTTTATATAAAAGAAACTTTTTTTAAGGAACGTTTTTTTATTAAAGGAGCGTTTTTTTATAAAAGCTAGGCCCAACTTTTTTATTATACCGATCGACTCTGAACCACTTTCTGAGTCGATTTAACGATATCCGTCCTTCCGTTAGTCCGTCCGACCGATTGTCCGTCTGCGTCTTCATGTAAACATTGTAATTAAACTATAGGTCGCAAATATTAATATATTCAAAAAAAATCAGTGCATGTTCAGATCTGTCCCCATACAAATTATTCTTATTAGAGCGACTTGTATTGCAATAAGCTCCAATTATCATATAGATCTCGGTCAAATTTGTTTTGTGTGGGTTTAGTGTTTTTTTAGTCCAAAGTCATATCTAATAAAGCAATTCTCAGTCTCAAGACACATTGACTAAAATCATGGCATAGGGTACCGTATAGTCGGCCTTCGAAATTTAAGTATGAAAACGTTTAAGGGCATTTTTTGTATCGTTTTGTCCTTATAACCTAAAACATTTTATACAAAAGCGGAGACTCCGCTCTTTTATTTGTTTTACATATTGGATGTTGTTATGGGAAATTAAAAAAATTAGTAAAAATACTACGCACCATTGAAAAAAAATTTAAATTTAAATTACAGTATTAATGGCAATATGTCTGAAAAATTACGTTAAATCTAACAAAAAATTTCGCTTCAGAGCATCATCTCAACTATATGTAAAAAGTGCAATATGTAGAATGTACAAACCATACATCACATATGGCAACTCTTACGAAACTGAGAATAGTAGATATTAGAAGTATAAGTGCGAATTCTAGGAAATTTTATTTTTTCATTTATTAAAGACCCTAAAGGTATGCTTCACAATTCAACTTATTTTAAATGAAGAAAACAAACTCAACACATTAACACAAACCCATTAAAAAATTTAATAAACACACACATAGCATTGTATAATTTTATGTATGTGTTACTAGCCACTTTAAACGAACATAACTCCAAAAAAAATATTCCAGGCGATGAAAATCTGTAAATCTGAGTAACAGCGAAAAAGAAATACTTTTCAAATGATAAATTTTTTGTTAAAATCGGGGTAAAACTGTGAAACTCACATCGGTCACAAGAAATCGCCTTGCCTATTAATATTATAGATATATTAGAAAATTCAAAAATAACGATTGTTTGTTTGGACAGAGTTGTATCTTTTGAAATTAATACGAAGTAAAAGCTGTATGGTATGAAAACTGATTCTTAACCACACTGCTCGTAGGCCTGACTTTAGGTGAGTGCGTTAAAGCACTGACCAAAAAGTGCAAGTACTAATGTATGTGAGATAGACGCAGGTTCAAACCTCACGGCCGCCCTAAGTATAAAAATTTCATATAGAAACAATCTATACAATTATAACATAACAGTTATCACAATTTTCAATAAATCGCTGATGAAGGCTGAAATGCCAGAAACCGGTCCGATTAAGAATACAGTGTAGTTATAAATTTTTGAAGTATACGCTTTCTTCTTCTTCTTTACCACGCACCATTGAAAACAAAATCAAAATTTGCAGTATTAATTGCAATTTGTCTGAAAAATTACGTCAAATCTAACAAACTAGAAAAAATACTTGTTTAAAAATATTAAAGAATTTTAAAAAAACTGATTTCAACTCATTTGAGATGAAAAATTTTTTTTTGATTTTTTAAATTTAAATTCTTAATTAACAGTAAGCAAGCCATTAAAGGAGTTCTTTTAAAACTCTGCTTGGCATAAGTATCTGTTCAACATGCAAAAATACAAGCTCCATAACACTTTAAACATTTGTCCATAAACCTCTCATTACAAGGATGATGTTATTAAGAAACCATCTCTGCGTAACTTTAAGTGATGTGGAAAATGAAAGCATTCTCCTCCGTATGTGTGTGTGTGTGTTTGGGGCTCGTGTTGGTGTTGAAAACAAAAATGACCCTTTACTAGTTACTCGGCCACTAATTGTTTATAGCACTAACTGTTGAAAATGTTACGATTCAAAAGCCATATTGTAGGGGTGGGTATAACATAACTGTTATACTCGTATATGAGTGGAAAATAAAAGCATTGAAGTTAAAGTAAATTGTCCATATAGTCAATATGTTTTTAACTATGTATGTATGTGCATATGTATTGCTGTTAACAATGGCGTGAAATTACCAATTGCGTGTATTTTGTGTAAAAAAAAAATTATGTTCTTTTTGCTAAATAGAAAAAAATTGTGTGTTTTATTTTTTGTCGGTGAATGTGTGTTTAGGTCAAATGATGAAATTTTTGCGATAACTTGTAGATTCTATAATAAAATATATACACATAATTACACATACATATAGACATGATTTGGTCAAGTGATTGCCCATTATTACATTCAGAATTCCAGATCAAGCTTATGTATAACAACAGCAGTTACTCGTATGAATAATTTATAGTTATGATAAACATTTGTTTTCTCTATTTTTTTTTTTTTTTTTTGAAAAGTATACTCAATGGATATAACAAACAATATGCTGTATTCCTTATCTAGGAAGTTATCTGTGTATAAACAAACAACTGATTGGGAAAAATATTTTAAAAAATTCAAAAAAAAAAATGAGTGTTCAAACACTTTCACAAACAAAATGCTCAAAATAGCCACGATAGCCACGATAGAAGTACCATGAATGAATTAAAGCTAAGTTTAAGCTTTATTAAACCACTTTTAAGGAACTTAATCTAGGCTTTTTGGAGTCACGCTTAAGGTAATAAAACTCTTAAGATAATTGATTACAAATTATAGTGAAGCAAATATAAAGTCAGGATTCATCCATGAACATAATCTTTATAAAGCGAAGACTTAGATCTATAGGCGATTTCTTGTGACCGATGTTTTGTTCTACCATTTTATCCCGATTTTGACCAAACGAGTATTATTTGAAAGGTATCTATTTTTAGCTGTTTTCCACATTTACAGATTTTTAAATTTTGGAGTAAATTGCATTTAAAGTTGCTACTAACACATACATAAAAATATTCATATGCTATGTGTGTTTTATTAAATTTGTTAATGTGTTAGTTAATGTTATTTCTTCACAATAATAATGAACCATAAAAGTGTTGAAAAATAAAGCTGCCTAGAAATTGCACTCGAAATTCGAGCGCTGGAACCTAATAGTTTTAATTAATAGATTTAAGAATACAGAACCTTTACCAATATAGGTTCTTTTATCAGAGATATTAAAAGACTAGGATCTTAGTCAGGCAATTTGAGATCATGATTTATGCCTTAAAAAGCCATAACTTCATCTAGCTCTGAAGCTAGCTTCAAAAAGCCGGAGATAATGGACTAAATCTTGAATGAATCCACGAACTACAGATGTAATTAATAAATATACTTAACTAATAGTTATAATTCTTTAAGAAACCAGACTTTGTAACTAACACAGCTCTATGCAGCCATCATGTGTAAGTCAGGCTCAAAACAACACTTCATACAGGATTTTTAAAGCTGAAGCCCCTCCAAATATAAAAACAATATACTAAGAAAGTCCTTGAAATTAAAGATTTAACAAAGTTCTCCTTATGAAAATATATCTTGTGATATTTCCTATTAAAACTTTGCAGTACACTAGGGCTTTTTACCAAAAACGTTTTATTTTTTCATTGTTGCAACTCTTATATTCCAAAAGATTTTTACGAATTTTTTTCAGATTTTTGGCGGTCAGTAAGAGAACGTTAAAAGCGATTTTATTCAAAAAATTAGTAAGAGTATTAAATTGGGCTATGCCGAACCTTTGATACTCCCCACCTGGATTTTACGTTTACATTAATATCTGGACTTAATACACTACTTGTAACAAATATAAACAAAATATTTGCAAAAGTAATCAATTTGATAAAATACTAAATTATTACAAGAAACACACCGAATTTGTAGAATTTTTTTGAGGTGCCACCACGTTCTAGATCATATGATGCTCGATTTACCCTTTTTTAAATATCAACCTGCTCGAAATAATTTCAAACAATATTGTCGTATATTTACGCAGATAAATGGTTTATTTTTTGAGTGAGCGTGATATAAACAGACAGACGGATAAACGAACAGATTGACAGATGTAAGTCGGACACACAGAAGGTGGGACAATCAGAGGGACTGATGGAGCGACAGACGGAGGGACAGAAGTTCCTTTGATTTTATGTGCGTGCCTGTCTTGACGACTTAACCACACGGTGGTTTTAGCACTAGGTGAGATACAATGCGTCCACCAGCGCCCCTTCCTTAGATGGATAGCAAGCTAGGAGAGATGATTTGGCATACTCTCCTCCCTTTGCTATTGGGTTGGCCCGATCTAAAAGCCTTCTACTCTATGGGTCGTAGAATCCGGTTGAATGCAACTCCACATCGAACTGTGTTCTTCCCGCGATTTCGGACTACCACAGCCACCACGAAACTCCCCGAGGGGCCGTTCCAAAAAAAGCTATTTAAGGTTACAATACGTTGTTGTCGGTCATCAGCAGCACTTGCAAAAACACATACCTTCAATAAGCCGCACATTTGTCTACTACGTTCGTTGTTACTAGCTGTTATTATCAGGTGGCCCTGATATGTACAACGTTCCGTACCAACATTTCAACCGATATCCGTCTCATCCTCGAAACGCTGTATTGCCAAATGACTCAAGCGCCCTTGGACTCGTCTTCTATTCGACACTCTTTGTCTACTAATTCTACCGTAATGGTCATCTTTGCTAAGACTGGTACTAGCTCACCCATTCACGGCTTCGAATTCTTCGTCTTATGCCTTCATCTGACTACTACGCTCCGAACTTACTAATTGTCGCTACCAAGTTATTCCCCAAACAGAATAGTACTTGGTGGTCCTGACCTTAACCTTTAGCCGCTAGGAATAATCACCAGAATTAACTGGCTTTGCCTAGCGTTGCCCGGGAGCACCACTTGGAGGTAGGTTATAGGCATGGACGAAGTATCAACCGTCACTGGCGAACCAGTAACTTTATGATACAAGTTTGCTCCCAGACGGAGGGATATACGGACGGATAGACGGCGATACGGACGGACAGACGGACAGACAGACAGATGACAGACAGATAGACAGACGGACGGACAGACAGACATCGCTATATCGACTCGAGTTGTTATAAGGATCAAGAATATATACTTTATGGGGTCGGAAATTTATTTTTCGATGTGTTACTAATGGAATGACAAACTAATAAAGATTTTTTCAATAAGAGCGCTACAAAAGTTTTTTTTAAATAAAACAAAATGAAATTCTTTATTCCTGTGAGAGTACGTTCGATGCCATTATGTATGGAAATCGATCTCTTTTGCATGGCCACCACGGGCACGCTTGCAGAAGTCCAGACGCTGAACCCAATTTTCGACGGTTTTTAAGTATAAATCGGCCGATACTGCTGCAATTTCACGTTCGATATTCGTACGAAGTTCATCAATCGTCGCTGGCTTATTGGCATAGACCATAGACTTGACGTAGCCCCACAGGAAAAAGTCCAACGGCGTCAAATCGCACGACCGAGGCGGCCAATCGACTGGACCATTTCGTGAGATAACACGTTCTCCAAACTTGGTTTCCAATAAATTGATTGTGACATTCGCTGTGTGGCTTGTGGCGCCGTCCTGTTGGAACCACATGTCCTCCAAGTCCATATCATCCAATTTGGGGCCAAAAATATTCGGTTATCATTGAACGGTAGCGATGCCCATTCACAGTAACGTGCCGGTCTTGATCATCACGGAAGAAGTACGGCCCAATGACGCCGCCGGCCCATAAACCGCACCAAACTGTAATTTTTTCGGGATGCAATGATGACTCATGGAGTACGTGTGGATTGCTGTCTGACCAATAACGCATATTTTGTTTATTGACGAAGCCATTCAGCCAGAAATGAGCCTCATCGCTGAAGATGATTTTTCGATGAAAATCCGAATCATTTTCAAGATGTTGCTCAGCCCAATTCACGAACATACGACGCTTCTGGTGGTCAAGCGGCTTCAGTTCTTGCGTCAATTTGATCTTGTAAGAATGTAGGCCAAGATCTTTTCGCAAAATTCGCCATAACGACGTCACAGAGATGCCAAATGCTTGAGAACGACGGTGAGAGACACATTTGGGCTTTCTTCAACTGAAGCCTCAGCGGCAGCAATATTCTCGACACTACGGGCACTTCTTTATCTCACTGGCACGGGAACATTTTGTACTGTGCCTGTGGATTCAAATTTTTCCACTAGACGCTCAATTGTTGATCTGCTAGGATGACTATGACGACCATAAATTGGACGTAGCGCTCTTAACGTTGAGGCCACTGACTCCGAATTTCGGTAGTAAATTTTAATAATTTCGACTCGTTGTTGGCTCGTATATCTTTCCATCATGAAATGGCAAACTTTACTGAAGAGAAATGTCAAAAGAGCGGCAAGAAATATGGCGTCGTTTGCGTCCCTGTATTTCTACTTTTGTAGCGTCCCTGTAGAAAAACCCTTTATATACCCTCTATACGTGGTGTAGAGGGTAAATTAATGATATGAAACATAATTATACCCTATGTGGTCATGGTATGCCTTTGTGCTGATGTTTGTAACTACGAAAAATATTTGATCTAGACCCTTTCATTATACCGATCGACTCAGAATCACTTCTGATTCGATTTAGCTATGTCCGTTCGTCCGTCCGTGCGTCTGTCCGTCTTTTTTTTTCTTTAATTGCTGGGGCGGAGAAATCTTCTAAACATATGAATGGTGTCTTTCATTATGTGAGATTCCACCCGGATGGACCGCCTACTCACAAAAAACCGACTCCCCAGTTTTCAACCACTCTCCCCGCGGGACTGCCGTTAGGTATTACCTCGCGGGGCTGGTTAACGCTTTTGGCTGCTCCTGAATTCCATCTATTTATGCTCTTATCCTCTTACGCATGTCCTCCTCCATGCGTAGTTTCTGATTGATGGTGGTTACTAAGTCGAAGACCGAATTCCAGTTTTTCTCTGATCTTAGCATTGCATCTATTATGTGCTCCGGGTTCTATATTCAGACCAATTTACCTGATTACTATGCACCTGCGAATCTGGAACATTCAAAGAAAACATGTTCCGTATCTTCACATATTTCCGGGCATAGTGGTGAATCACTGAAACCTCCGTGACCGGTTAAGAACTGCATCTAGTTATAGTTAACTTCACCATATTTGCGGTCTATTCACTTCTTAGTCTGTGTGTCCATCTCCCCTTGGGTGCGTTGTCCCACCTTCTTTGCCACTGGTTTATTGTCTCCTTCCTTTCTTGTCTATTTTCCTCGGGGTTTTCTCCCCTTGGAACACAGACTCTCTGTCTTTCCTCTACTGCTAGGTAGATCGGTATCATTCCAGCTAGCAGACCTATTGCCTCCAATGATATGGTCCTGTACCCACTGCAGACTCTCAGACAATTTCGTCTATACAACGAGAGTACGTTTCTCCTTGACGAGCTTCTAATATTCCTTGCCCAGATTGGGGCTCCATACAGCAATATGGAGTTCACTACCCTTGCGATCAGATCCTTCGGTTCTGACGTCTGTCCGTCTGTCCGTCCGTCTGTCCGTCCGTCTACCCGTCCGTCTGTGTGCCTATGAAAACCTTGTAATCAAACTACAGGTCGCAACTGTGAATATATTTTGATGAAATTTGATGTGTAAGCTTTCATCGACCATAGGATGAATGCTATTGAATTTGGTGAAATTCGGTCCATGTTCATACCTAGTCCCCATACAAATGACACCTATGAAATCGACTTAAATTGTCATAAGATCCAAATTATCATATAGATCTCGGTCAAATTGGGTTTGTGTAGGTTTATTACATCGATTCATAACCCTATAGGGTAAAAATAAACCCTATAGGACAAAAATAAACCCAATATGTTTAGGGCCATATAAAGCTCCCATATAAAGCTGCTTCCCGATCTTCACTTAAATCTATCAAAAAACAAATATATTGCACAGGTTTTTCTCAAATTTGGTTTTACAGGTTTTTGCAAAAAATAAGTGACCTTACCAAATATGTTCAGGATCGGTCTATTTTTCGACCTAGTCCCCAGTTATTTAAGACGTTAATTTGTTATGTTGTTAATATCTGAAATTTGTGCTTATTTTTTTATAAGTTATATAAAACCACAGCCAAAGAAATTCTTCCTTTGAAAGCAATAAAAAAATCCTCGTTTTATTACATAAATTTAGCGTACATTAAGTCACTATTAATATTTGCAAAATAAACTCTATAACTTCACTATAATTTTTTTAATGTAGAATAAATGTTTAAAGTTTCCATTAAAAAACTTTTCGCTATTTTTGCTAAAAAATAAAAACAAAACAAAAAATACTAAAAAATAATCTTCTTTTCCACATTTAAGTCCATGCGATTTATCAAACAATTTTAATTTCCGTTTAATTTAGTTGAAATTAGATTTATGCCATGGAAATTCTTATAATATCCTGAAAATTTTTGAAATATATATGAGCATTTGCGCTGCTCGCATCTTCTAACAAATAAATTACAATAACAAACACAAGCTGTTACAACAAAATGTGTGTACGTGAACACCCGTAAGAGATGCGGCCATGTTAAGCAGCGGCATCAAACTTTCTAATAATAGCCGTCAAATATTTCATTTGTTATAGCACGTGATTTCTATGGCTGTCTAATGCTATATTAATAATTGCAATACTTATTATTTGTGTGTGTGAGTTTGTATGTAAACTTCTTTCTTTGTGTGTTACAGTGTCGTGTTCTACTCAATCTACGCACTTCACAGCCTTTTGAAGAAGTGCTGGAAGATTTGGGTCAAGTGCTGAAAATTAATGGCGCTAAGAAAATGTATACCGGCACAGGACAAGAGGTAAGTTTCTATACTTAGTAGTCCACTTTCAACTCCCCCCTACAAACAATTTATCTAGGTTAAGATAACTAAACAAAAAGTGTGCGTGAAATAAATTAATCACCACAATTTAATTTGAAGTTTCAGCAAATTAGCATCATTTTAATTTAATTCCAAAGTTCAGTGCTTTTTTAATTTTTTTTTTTTTTTGCCAACACTATTAATGAGATTTCCTTTTAAGTAAGTCTGGATTTTCTATCTTTTGTTCGTTAATTAAAGGTACGCAGTTTTTCTCAGTTACGCAATGAGTTTGCAGATGTGGATACTTTTTATTTGGCCACGGGTACTGCCTTAATAGCCGGGTCTCCTATCAGACGTTCACGCTCTAGGCCATCTGTTATGGCGGCCGCTCCCATTCTACCAACAGAAGATCTTCCAAAGGTTCCTTTACGTGGTGCTCGACCACGTAGTAAAAGTCGTCCACGCATTTTATATGCTCCAGAAAGTGAAATTTTACGCACAAATGGTGATTACACAATGTTGGATATGATGAAAGAAGATCCAACAAAAGTTACTATAAGAGGTCTACGAAGAACCTTCTATCCGCCAGCACATCATGCCCCAGCCGATAATACACCACCAGATAAGAAACTACAATTGCAATGGGTGTAAGTTGTTATACTCGTAGTAGAGGAAAAAAAAAATTTTTCTCAATTTGTGAAGTGAATGAAATGTTGTTGTTTTTGTTTGTAGTCATGGTTATCGTGGCATTGATGCCAGACGTAATCTTTGGGTTTTACCCTCTGGCGAACTTTTATATTATGTAGCTGCTGTTGCAGTTCTATTGGATCGAGATGAAGATGCTCAGCGTCATTATACGGGCCATACAGAAGATATAATGTGGTAAGACTTGTTAAGCTATTTTATATAGTTCCATATATATTCACTATATAATATCTTGTTTCTTTTAGCATGGATGTGCATCCATCGCGAGAACTAGTAGCATCGGGTCAGAAAGCTGGTCGAGATCGTAAATCACAAGCTCATGTTCGCATATGGAGTACAGAATCTTTGCAGACACTTTATGTTTTTGGAATGGGCGAGCTGGATTCTGGTGTTACAGCAGTGGCGTTTTCGCAATTGGTAAGTAATGGCTTGGTAAGAATATTGCGTTTCAAATTTAACGTGAATCCTTTTGAATTCAAAAATTGAAGAGAGCGCCTATCAGCTTTCGAGCCGAAAGTTTAGTTTTAGGCTCAAGTGAAACTGATTCATTTTGAAAACCATCTAAAGTAGCCACTACACATTTTCCAATTGCATTTCAGAAAACATTAATAGATTTTCAGAAAGTATTAACAATATTTCAGAAAATATTAATTTTTTTTTCTAATTTTTTATAGAAAATATTTGTTATACATATTTGTAGAAACGGTATTATTTTAATTTATTTTTTTAATTTAAGTTATATTAATTTGAAATTTAAAAATTTTTTTTTAAATTTTAATTCATTTTTTTTTAAACAGGTACTATTTTAAAAAATTATATTTAAACAAGTAAGAAAATTATAGTCGGTCTAGACCGACTATACGATACCCTATACCATGCGTTTAGAAACCCTATCTCTTAGGCCCAACTAACTGGACATAGAAAATAAGCAAAAACCAAATTTGAGTGGGATTTTTATTAATTTTTTTGGCTGCAGATATGAAAAAGTTCATATCGGATGCTATATCTATTTGGGGACTAGGTCCAAAAATGGACCGATCCTGATCATGTTTGATAAAGTCTCTTGTATTTTGCAAAAATATATACAAACAAAATTTGAGAAGAATCAGTGCAATATTTTTGTTTTTTAATAGATTTAAGTGAAAATCGGGAAGCAGCTCTATATGGGGCCACAGGGATAATTTTTGGACTACTCATTAATGGATGTAATGAACGCATATAAACCCAATTTGAGTAAGATCTATATGACAATTTGGATCTTATGACAATTTATGTCGATTTCATAGGGGTAATTTGTATGGGGGCTAGGTCTGAACATGGACCGATTCTCACCAATTTCAATAGCGATCATCCCATGGCCGATAAAAGCTTATATACCAAAGTTCATCAAATATATTCATATTTGCGACCTGCAGTTTGATTACAAGGTTTACATGGACACACAGACGGACGGACGGACGGACGGACGGACGGACATTGTTAAATCAACTCAGAAAGTGATTCTGATTCGATCGGTATAATTAAAGATGGGTCTAGGTCAAATATTTTTGGTTGTTACAAACAGCAGCACAAAACCACATAGTGGTATAGGATATAAAAACAATTGTAGATATTATTATTTATAATAGGTGCCATAGTTATCTTAAGAAACTTGGATTATTTTAGCCATTGAGTCTGTCAATTTTTTAACATTTTCGACAGAAATATCTTTCCAATAGATTTTTGTTCCTTTAAACTTTTCTCTTTAAACTTATCTTTTGTGTCATCCACAAATTTTCAATCGGGTTAAAATTGTGCGACTGAGAAGGCCACACCAAAAGGGAAACCTCTTGTTCATTCAACTAAGATTGAACTTATTTTGTCATTCCGATAGCATATGGTTCGGGACCATAATATCTTAAAAAAAAATTAAAAAATTAAAATTTCTATATTCATGTTTTTTTTAGCAACGTTCGCTAAGCTATTTTCCCTTTGAACTTCGGACTTAGCGCGACTGTCGGAACTAAATAAAATTATTTTTGTGTCATCACTTCATAATACGAGTATATTTTTAAATTCTTAATTTCAACTGTTCTGAAATAATGTATGAAATTCAATTCAAGCCAGCGGCAGAATATTAAAGCATTTATTTTATCATTTATTTGCTCAAAAATGGCATTCGAAATAAAAGGGTAATTTTTTTCCCCAATAGTCCATTCGAGAATCCCTGATTTTTGCAGTTTTTCGTGGTCGACCCAGAATGGATGTTTTTTTTTTAAGGCTTATCTAATGTACTTCTTTGATCTTCCAAGTGATCTTGCAATGGAAGCTAGGTTTTCCCATTTTTTTTTTTAAATTTTGAGCATAAAAAATATTTTTTCGGTCGACCGGAAATCCTCCAAATCAAATGATTTATTTTTAAGATATTTATATCCTCGTATATTTTAGTATTGATGATTAATTTTAAAGATATTTATTTCCTTGTATCTTTTAGAATGGAGGCAGCTATATTTTGGCCGTTGATAGTGGACGCGAAAGTATACTCTCCGTGTGGCAGTGGCAATGGGGTCATTTATTGGGTAAAGTAGCGGTAAGTTTTTTATCACAAATTTATTTAGCAAATTTTCTATTAACCAACTTATTATCTTATTAAACCCTCTAGACCTTACAAGAAGGTCTTTCGGGGGCTGCCTTTCATCCCTTGGATGATAATCTTATTATAACGCATGGTCGTGGTCATTTAGCGTTTTGGCATCGCCGTAAAGATGGCTTTTTTGAGCGAACCGATATTGTTAAGCAACCGTCTCGATCACATGTTACTAGCGTGCAATTTGAACCGGATGGTGATGTTATAACTGCAGATTCGGATGGTTTTATTACTATATATTCCGTAGATTCAGATGGTGCCTACTTTGTGCGTACAGAATTTGAGGCGCACACCAAAGGTATTGGTTGTTTGATTATGTTGGGCGAGGGTACACTATTGTCGGGTGGCGAAAAGGATCGTAAGATAGCAGCCTGGGATTCTTTGCAGAATTATAAGAAGATAGCTGACACTAAGGTAAACATTGACGAAACATTTTTAAAGTTTATCAAGTCTTTAAGATTTGTATTGCTTGCATAGCTTCCCGAATCCGCTGGCGGAGTAAGAACAATTTATCCCCAACGTCCTGGCCGAAATGATGGCAATATCTATGTGGGAACCACACGCAACAATATTTTGGAGGGCTCTTTGCAAAGACGTTTCACCCAAGTCGTTTTTGGTCATGGCCGCCAATTGTGGGGTTTGGCAGCTCATCCAGAAGATGATTTATATGCTACTGCTGGTCACGATAAACATATTGCCTTGTGGCGCAAAAGCAAACTTATATGGACCATACAAACGGGCTACGAATGTGTCTCTCTGGCCTTTCATCCATTTGGTACAGCCCTAGCTGCTGGCAGCACTGAGGGTCATCTGTTGGTAATCAATTGTGAAAATGGCGCCGTTATGTTAACACTACGTGTATGTGGTTCACCCATTAATTGTGTGGCTTTCAATCAGGGTAATTATTCGAATTTTTAAAAATTTAATTAAGTTCCTTATTTGAATGGAACCAACAATCTGCCATTTTTGTTTAACATTAAGAGGTAAAATTTTCCATATCTTTGTTTTTGTCAATGTAGTTGGTGACATGATTGCCATGGGTTCACAAAATGGTAGCATTTATCTATTCCGTGTTTCGCGAGATGGTTTCTCCTATAAAAAGGTGAACAAAATTCGTGGTTCTCAGCCATTAACCCACTTAGATTGGAGTATGGATGGTAATTTTGTGCAAACCGTAACCATAGATTTCGATTTATTATTCTGGGATGCCAAGTCGCTGAGTCCAGAACGCAGTCCCATAGCCATGAAAGATGTGAAATGGTTGACCAGTAATTGTACGGTAGGATTCCTAGTGGCTGGTCAATGGAGTAATCGTTATTATAGTAACAACAATACCATAATTGCCACCTGTAGTCGTTCAGCTGCCCAAGATATGTTGGTATCGGGAGATGCAGATGGTTATATAAGATTGTACAGGTAAATTTCAACTCAAAATCATTGGTTTAAACATTTATATTAACATTGTTGCATACGTTTAGATATCCTTGTATAAGTCCTCGAGCCGAGTTCCACGAAGCCAAGGTGTATTCGGGCATGGTAGCCTGTGCTCGTTTTTTGTTTGGTGATCAAACTATTGTTACCGTAGGCGGCACTGATGCCTCCTTAATGGTATGGGATTTAGTGGAGGAATAGCTGAAATGGCCACCATGGCGTACAACATCTGTACCGTATGAGGCCCGCTATTCAGACTACTGGCGTCGTCGTACATCCAAGCAATCTTCCACAAATTTGGACAGCGATTCATTGGAATACCAGTACTAGGAATAGCACCTAGCAAACATACAACCGAAAAGAACGAAATAGACGTATTGAAAATTTTGTTTTTTTTTTAAGTAGTTTGACAAAATTTGATAAATTTAGCAATAATAATTGAGAACCACAAGTATAAAATACAATACAATTGAAAATACTTCCAGTATATGATATATGTATGTATGTATTTTGGATATAAATTTTATGATTTAAAGAAAAAAAAACTAGCATCAATCATTTTTTCAGTTATTGGTCTTCCTTTTTAATTTTAGTTATTGTAATAAAAATGACTCTTCCAAAGAAACAAAAGTCTCCTTACAGCCTTCCAAATTTTTAGCTCAATTTGTATTTTTACTTTCCACTATTTCTTACTACTACGTCTTCTTTTCAACTCCTACTTTACAGACTACAAGCCACTGGTGGACTTAATCTCTACAGACTCCTATCACCCAACTTTTTATATCTGTCGTTATTTTTTTTTTCTTCCATTAACTTCCATAACTTTCATTTTATTTCGTAAACAAAGAAAATACAAAATTTCCATTAAAATGTATCGAAAAAAATTTCCCCCTCCCATTTATGTAGCTGAAAAAACAAGTGCACTTAAATCATTGAAAAGTAAAAAAAAATAAAATAAATATAACTAATAATAACTTTTAATATTAAGAAACAAAATCAAAAAAATATGTTGACATTGAAAATTATATATAAACGAATTACAGTTTAATAAAAATTGTTGAAAAAAAAGTAAACATTTTTTTTTATTGAGTCGAAAAATAAATAAATTTTAAGGAATTTATTGATTAAAATATGGATCACTGGCTGAAAACAAATTGTTATTTATAGACATGACTATTTCTGATTTCACTTTCACCTCAAATACGAACCTTGAATTCAATTTTTAGTTCTATAGTACGTTAGTTACACTTTAATGCCGATTTCCAACACAATAAAGGGTCCGCCATCTCACTTTTTTTTTTTTTTTCAACTAGTGCTTATTGCGTGAATGGTAACACTTAGCTCATGTCTGATTTGAGAGATAATTAGTTTTATCCTTCCGCTGAACGAATATGGTTGTGTATACGCTTGAACAATGCTGGGAAATATTGCGACATTACTTTAAAAATCATGGTAATGTTGCAGAATGTGTGCGAAAATTGCGTACGGATTTTAGAAGAAGAGAAGCACCGTCAAGTCCGTAGTTCGTTATCTTGTGAAAAAAAAGTGAAAGAAACTGGCATCCTCATCGATAAACCAAAGCGTGAAAAGCCAAAAACAGTGCGTACACCCGAGAATATTGCTGCTGTGGCAGAAAGTGTGCGTGAAGCGCCATCAACATCAATTCACCGTCCTTCTCAAGAATTGAACATTTCGGAGGCATCATTGAGACGTATTTTGCCTAAAGACCTTGGAATGACGCCATACAAAGTCCAATTGGTTCAGGAGTTGAAGCCAACTGACCATCCAATGCGTTTTCGCTTCGCTAAGTGGGCCTGCGAACGACTTAAAGAAGATGCCGATTTTGCCAAAAAAAAAAATCATCTTTTCAGATGAAGCTCATTTTGATCTTGGCGAGTATGTAAACAAGCAAAATTGTCGCATTTGGGGCACAGAAAACTCGCACGCATACATTGAAAAGCCGATACACCCAAAACGAGTCACTGTTTGGTGCGGATTTTTGTCCAGAGGCATAATTGGGCCATTTTTCTTCGAAAATGAGCAAGGAGTGGCCCTTACAGTCAATGGCGATCGTTATCGGGCCATGTTGAACGAATTTTTGCTCACAAAAATTGAAGAGGAGGATATTGGCAACATTTGGTTTCAACAGGACGGCGCTACGTGCCACACAGCCGAAGCTACACTCGATGTTTTGCGCCCTGTTTTTGAAGATCTCATTATCAGCCGCAGAGCTGATCTCGTTTGGCCACCTCGGAGCTGCGATTTGACACCGTTGGACTATTATTTGTGGGGTGCCCTCAAAGATAAGTGTTACGCCAACAAGCCACAGACAATTGACGCTTTAAAGGACAATATTCGTGAAGCCATTGGTGAAATACAGCTGCACACGATCGATAATGTGCTTAAAAATTGGACCCATCGTGTAGGCTACTGCATGACCAGCCGAGACAGCCATTTGAATGAAATTATTTTCCATTATTAACCGGAAAGATTGTACTTTCAAATAAAAAAAGAAATTTGAGATAATGTTCAGTAGTTTTTTTTTATAGCATTTCCAAAAAAAAAAAGTTATTTGGCGGACCCTTTATTATGAAAAAGTATTTACGATTTTGTTTTGCGAATTTGAAAGGTTGTTTTTTTATTTTCAGAAATATTTCCATTTTTTAATATTGACCAATATTAATGCAGTGTATTGTGTTGATTTCACGAAAATAGGTTATGATAAGGAGGAAAGAGGGTGTAGAGTTTGTGGATAATTGCTTTAAACTAATTTTCATTGTAATGCGTTGTGCGGTCAACTGGACAATAGACCACAAACGGATGTGAAACGGGTGGAGCGAACCGAAACTCGGGCACATTTCCCATGGTAATATCTATAGAACAGTGCTACACAAAACTCCTTTGCACGCGGTTCAGTATTTCCAAAATAGACTTTGAAGGTCCTGCCTACATATCGAAGTTGTATTCCATTTTCGGTCGGATGTAAGTGGTATAGATTTTTAGAAGATCAGAAGGAGTGAAGTAATTTTTGTACTGTTTTAGAAAACCAAAACACTTGAATGCTTCTTTCGAAACTTGAAAAACATGCTCGTTCCAACGAACATCACATTGAATTCTCATGCGTAGAACATCAAGAGTATCCGATTCCTCAATACCGATAGCACCCATATATACAGATGACATTGCTTAATCCACGGACCTATGGGTCAGCATACAACATTGAGTCTTCAGCGCATTAAAATCAACCCTATTCGCATTACCCCATTCTTGATTGAGTGTTTCATTCATTGTCCGCCTTTTGCCCCCCAACCTCAAAAAGGCTCGGCCTGCATATGACGATGTTCGAACAATGAGCATCAACGACCTCCTTTGTACATGGTCCAGTATCTCTAAAATAGACTTTGAAGCTCCTGCCCATATATGGTAGTTGTATTCCAATTTTGATTGGATGTAAGTGGTATAGATTTTAAGGAGATCAGAAGGAGTGAAGTAATTTTTGCACCGTTTTAGAAAACCAAGACACGTGAATGCTTCTTTTGACACTTGAAAAACGTGCTCGTTCCAAAGAACATCCGAACGTTAAGAGTATCCGGTATCCTCAATACCTGCATCGTCCATATATACAGATGACATTGTTGAATCCAAGGCCAACAAACAAGGTCAACAAACAACATTGAGTCTTCTGCACATTAAAATCAAAGCCAATCGCATTACCCCATTCTTGATTGAGTGTTACATTCATTGTCCGCCTTTTGCCGCACAACCTCCAAAAGGCTTGACCTACATTTGAAGGAAAATTAATGACAAATGTTGCTGTCATCTGCGAAAGAGTACATAGAATTAAAAGTTTGACCAAGAATGCCATTCAGAAAGATAAGGAAAGGAAAATGAGAAAGAACGGAACCTTGGGGTACCCCTGAATTAAGCTGGAACTTATTAGATGAGACCCCATCAATAAAAACACGTATTGTTCTGAGAAAACTCGGTATAAATCGAGAGAAGTCATTACCGACTCCAAATGCAATAAGCTTTGATACCAATGCACTCACGATCGAATGCCTTGGAAATATCTAGAGCAACCGCTTTACTTTCGCCAAAATTGTGAATGGATCTACTCCAGCGCTCAGAAAGTAGAGCTAACAGGTCTCCCGTAGAACGATTTATATGGATCATAAAGAAGTGAGTTGGCCTCTAGGTAGTTGACAAGATGATAATTAATCATGCTCTCCATCACTTTTGAGAGCGAAGAGCAGATTGCAATTGGACAATAATTTTCAGGGTTATTAGCTTCACCCTTTTTAGGGATTAGTTGGAAAGATTTCCGTACGGTACGAAGAGCTTAAAAGGTTGGCCCATGGACTAGCTAACGCCGAAGAGCACTTATTCAGCGTCAGAGACTTATTTACGTTGAGATCCGAAAGAACCTTTTTAACTGCACGAGCTCGAAAGAATATTTTAGGCATAGTACAAGATACCCTTTCAAGTTCGGGCACTGGTTGAGGGTACAGCTAAAAGATTAATCTTATCAACCGGATCAGTAAATATTTGTTCATTCATTATAGTAGTTGGGATAGCAGAACCAGCATTATTTTTTTACTATTTTAACAAATGCCCGGAGGAGTAGAAAGAACTTTAGCATGAAGACGATGATTGTACTCGTCTATTTGCGTAGCAGGTAATTAATGGTATTTTTATTTTCACGTCACGTCCTTCGCTATGTATCTGACTGCATTTCTGAAAGTCTGGTTAAACCAAGATTTTTGATTAGGTTTACACGAAATGCTCTTTGATGGAATGGATAATCTCCACCATTTTCACAGCATCATAAACATTTTTATCTAGGAAACAAAGTTTCAAGTTGAAGTGCTTGAAGAAATCGTTCAGCTCAGCCCAACGATCCTGTCATCAGGCCACGCATGTTTTTTTTTTCAACAATCACATAAATAAGTTCCCGACAACAACAAAAAAATTAAGAAGGAAAACAAGTAAGAAAAGGATCTCAGGTCCAACTAATTGGATATTGAATATAAGCACAAACAAAATTTAAGTGGCATTGTCAGTAATTTATTTTATTTTTAATTCTCACTCATCAAAATAAAATTTTTTTAATAAAATACATTATTCGATCGAGTGTTTTTCCGTCTTATTCTTTTAAAGTTTATTGCAAGTGCTGCAAAAAATATCACAGCTGTGAACTTCTTTAAACAGCTGTTTTTACAACAGGTGGTGACAAGAAGTTTACTACATACATATGTACAGTGGATAATTTTTAATTTTTAATTTTTAATTTTTATTTTTAATTTTTAATTTTTAATTTTTAATTTTTAATTTTTAATACTTAATTTTTAATTTTTAATTTTTAAATTTTAATTTTCAATTTTTAATTTTTAATTTTTAATTTTTAATTTTTAATTTTTAATTTTTTATTTTTAATTTTTAATTTTTAATTCTTAATTTTTAATTTTTAATTTTCAATTTTTAATTTTTAATTTTTAATTTTTAATTTTTAATTTTTAATTTTTAATTTTTGATTTTTAATTTTCAATTTTTAATTTTTAATTTTTAATTTTTAATTTTTAATTTTTAATTTTTAATTTTTAATTTTTAATTTTTAATTTTTAATTTTTAATTTTTAATTTTTAATTTTTAATTTTTAATTTTTAATTTTTAATTTTTAATTTTTAATTTTTAATTTTTAATTTTTAATTTTTAATTTTTAATTTTTAATTTTTAATTTTTAATTTTTAATTTTTAATTTTTAATTTTTAATTTTTAATTTTTAATTTTTAATTTTTAATTTTTAATTTTTAATTTTTAATTTTTAATTTTTAATTTTTAATTTTTAATTTTTAATTTTTAATTTTTAATTTTTAATCTTTAACTTTTATTTTTAATTTTTAATTTTTAATTTTTAATTTTTAATTTTTAATTTTTAATTTTTAATTTTTAATTTTTAATTTTTAATTTTTAATTTTTAATTTTTAATTTTTAATTTTTAATTTTTAATTTTTAATTTTTAATTTTTAATTTTTAATTTTTAATTTTTAATTTTTAATTTTTAATTTTTAATTTTTAATTTTTAATTTTTAATTTTTAATTTTTAATTTTTAATTTTTAATTTATAATTTTTAATTTTGAATTGTTAATTTTTAATTTTAAATTTTAATTTTTAATTTTTAATTTTTAATTTTTACTTTTTAATTTTTAATTTTTATTTTTTTATTTTTTTATTTTTTATATTTTATATTTTATATTTTATATTTTATATTTTATATTTTATATTTTATATTTTATATTTTATATTTTATATTTTATATTTTATATTTTATATTTTATATTTTATATTTTATATTTTATATTTTATATTTTATATTTTATATTTTATATTTTATATTTTATATTTTATATTTTATATTTTATATTTTATATTTTATATTTTATATTTTATATTTTATATTTTATTTTTTGTTTTTTAATTTTTATTTTTTATTTTTCATTTTTTATTTTTAATTTTTTATTTTTCATTTTTTAATTTTCATTTTTAATTTTTCTTTTTTTATTTTTAATTTTTTATTTTTAATTTTTTATTTTTCATTTTTTATTTGTCATTTTGTATTTTTCAAAACGTTTTTATAACGCTAATGAAATTGTAACTTCATTTTATCTCCAAACACTTTCCAATGAATTGTGCCTTCATTTTATATCCAAACACTTCCTTTTTACTGTCATTCGTTTATTTTTTTATTTTTATTTATGTTTGATTCGCATTAATATTAAATGCAGCGATAATTTTTTTATTTATATGGAATAAATTATAACGTTAAGAATACTCTTAAATGACTGAGGAAATTAATTATAAATGTTTATGAAAAGTGAAGACATGTATATAATGCAGAAAACAACGACAAAAAGGTTATTACATATCATAATTTTTGCACCAATACAATCATAAGTCACACCGATTTTGTCTTACGTCTTACGCTGTCTTTGTGATTGTATTGTGTATTGCGTTTATACATAAAAAGTTTGGCGTTGGGAATATTATGATATAGGCTTCCTTTTCGGGCTAATGGGTCTAATTCATGTACTCAAAGATAATCTAACTGGAATTGGATACAGGCAAATTATATATGACGTATTGTAACCATTCGCGGAAGAAAATATATCCCTTGGTCTGGAAGTTCCAACATGACAACGACACAAAATACATCTCCAAAGTTGTAACCGAAAGCCACCAATCTAATGCAGTTAGTGTTTTGGAATAGCCAGCCCAATCACCAGATCTCAATCCCATAAAAAATCTATGGATAATTTTAGATCGAAAAGTACGGAGACGAAATTCTCCAATTACATAGAGGTGGTTAATTCAGATTTTTTAAATTAAATTTTATGATCCAATTTTGTTGGTATTGACCGTTCAAGTCGTCAAAAATATATTTTGTTAAAAGTTTCCATTGTACTGTCACTCACTATATGTATACCGATAACCCTGCTCACGTATTTAAAAAAATCGAATTTAAAGTAAAAATGTTCTCTATCAAACTCTTTTAAACGAAAAGTTTACGTTCAATATATTTTCTATTTTTGCGAATATAGAAACAGTCTTATTTCAGATTTTTATAATGTAATGATTAATTTAATTATTCAAGCTCGAGATCAATGTTTTGCTGCTTTTTTTAATAAAAGATTTCTTTTTTTTAATAATTTGCCGTGTGTTAATAGTTGTAAAAATTTTAAGCAAAATATGAACAATTAAAAACTAACTTTATCCTCGGGTTACAGAAAATGACTCATTATATAAAGATGTGCTTTATTTAACATTTGTTTTCATTTGTTTATAATTTATGTACATGTAAACAAATGTTAAGTTTTCCGACATACGACAAACAATTTATATAAAAATAACTAGAGGACCCCTACTGCTCCGCAGCATTATATTATATTAATTTTTGTAATATAATACCAAAATTTGCCAAGAGAAGTTAACGTACAGTAATGCCAAAATATGCCAAGATAAGTTAACGTACAGTAAAAGTAAAGTTGATTCTCCACGCATAACTTTCCTCAAACCCAACTAATTTAATCAGTTAATAGCTCAAAAGAAGGAGCTTGATCTACTGAGTGTTCTTAGACCTATGTCAACAGCCTACGTTAATTAGAACTCTAGTTATAGAGGTTTGAGAGTAGTAAAATATTGAAAAAAATCTTGAATGCAAAGTTTATTCATAAATTCTTTTAATATATACGATTTTAGAAAATATGTGATCTTTCAAAATTTTCCAATAAAACACTCTCATTCTTTTTCGTTTCTTATAAATAATAACTGTAAATATTATATCTTATAACTTACCTTAACTTAACAGACTACCTTTACTTCAATTTTCTTCAGCAGCTCTTTAGAAGTTTACATACATATATGTATGTATTATCCTCCATAATATAATTTGTTAATATATATTTTTTTTTTTTCATTTAACACACAGGTTTATTTTCTTTTTATTCGTACACTTATTTTGCTGTGCCATTTTGCGGCTATGAAACTGATTAAGCATATAATTGACAATAACACAGCTAAAGTTTTTTAAAACAATAACTAAAATTAAAATACACAATGGCTGCTTTTTTTGGCCTCTTAATTAAAAATACTAATTTTTTACTTAACTTTTTTACACAATATTCTATTTCACATTTTATTTAAGTTAAAAAATTGCTTATTACATCTCCTCAATTGTTTACTTCATTAAATTCACACACAAACTAAAAAGCAGGGATGATAAAACTAGTTTAATCATTCTTGCTAAAAAAAAAAAAAGCACATGTATTCGCGACAAAACCCGACAAGTCGCTAGCTATTGTGATACAAAAACCCACCAACCAACGGTAGTTTTTGTTATTATTTCTCTGTATTCTGGCAACAACATTTACGTTTATTTTTTTTACCAAATCGGTGTGAAACTTAGCTAAGGTAAGGTCTTTTGATTGCATATGGTTTAAGGTTTTTGCTTAAGATCTGGCAACATTATTAAATTATTTAAATAAAATTCGTGTCAATTTTCGGTGTAGAGATTTACTAAAGCATTTTTTTTATTTTTTTTCTACATATAGTAGTATATACTATATTTTTCAACACATAATTTTTGCAAATTGTTCAACTCTGTAAACTTAAAGCAGCCCTGAATTTTTCTATTTCACTTCGTTCGCTTGATGACAGAAAACCGAATTTAGGGAAGAAAAATATATAGAAGAAAAAGAAAATTTTGCAAATACACGCTCATTTTTTGTCAGTGCTGTGCTTCATTCCTGTTTCAGTTTTTATCCGTGGAGGATGCCTTCTGCTTCAAATAACAACCAATCAAATACTAAGCTAGTGAAACAAACCTCCGTGAATTCGGTCAATTCTGGAGGTGCAAGTGGAACTAGCGGTGGTAGTAAAGCTAACAATAAAAAAACGGAAAATTCAACAAAATCCAACAATGCAACGATTGTTATCAACACCCTTAATAATGAGACTTCTAGCATAAAATCGGCTAAAGAAAATACCAATAATGTGGTTGCTGCTGCTGCTGCCCAGCAGCAAAGTAATAGCAAAAGTTGGGAAACTGCTTCGGCAGCTGGAAATACAAATCCCAGTGCCCTGAGTAAGGATGCTGGTAACGATGCTCTAAATCCCATGAAATTGACTTTTACCACAATTGAACATAAAATACGCAATTTGGAAAAACGTAAGGTAAGTAAAATAGGGAAAAAATTTACAAAAGCAATCAAAATTTTATCAGCAAAAGTATTTAAACTCAAGGTGAACTACAATCGTAAAGAATGTTTATACTTTTTTTAGAAATTTTTAGAAAATCTTTGGCGAATTTATTTTTTTTTTTATATAAAATTCTCTTAATCCCCCTCCCACAAGCGGGTTATCAAAAATATATATCGGCGCCGCGCCGGCATTTTTGTTTATCATGAGCTAACAAATGATAATAACGCTTAATCCTGGTTAATAAAGTTCTCAAGGATTTTTTCTTTTAATTTTGATTAAAAATTAGGACAAAGGACTTGGTTTTTTTTTCTTTGTTCCATTTTTCCACCATTTTTTCTTGTATTGCGTTTTGTTGTATTTCGTTTTGCGTATTTTTTGCTTTTAGCGACGCCATGTTTGGTTAAAGCAAAAAGAGATGCCATATTGGAGATTGAATTTACTCATGTTTTATAAAAATAATTTTAATAATTTTTTTTATTGCATTTATGCGTGAGCTTCAAATTTAAGTTATTTTCGTTTAATTTTCTTGTAGTGTTTTTTCTGCCTTTCAAATCTTGGTTTGCTTGTTTTCTGTTCTAAAATTATTCACCTTTTTTGTTGTTTTGTTTTTACCACCTTGCTCTAGTAGATTGAGTATAGACGATTTAATTATATTCTTATCTGTTAATACTGGATAAAAATGAATGAGTAATTATTACACATTTTCTGTTATTATGATTCAACTTTTGTTTATAAACAACAATTGCATGTATCTCTGGTGTATATACTGTGAGTGGCAAAAAAAAAAAAGTAAACAGCAATTTTTAATCTTTAAATTGTCTTATAACAAAGTTATTAACTTACGATAAAAATTAATATTACAGAGTTTACTACTATATCGTTTAGAGATTGAATACTATAAAACATGAAATCAATTGAAGTGGGTATATTACACAAATCTCGAAAGTGAACATGCATCAGATTTTACACGTCAAAATAAAGTAAACAGTAACACTTAAGGCCTAGTTAGCCACACGTTGTTAAAAAGTATCCGTTCGGTAAATGTAACGTTGGCATTTAGTGCAATTATAGAAAGTAAAAACGAACCAGCATGTTACTGTGAAAAATTAACCCAACTATCAGCTGTTAACAAATTTCACGTACAAACGTAGCAAAAATCTATTTTGGTTACGTGACAGTTGAGTTCGATAACTGCTCTAAATGATTTTCATGTAACAGAAAAAACAGCTGACACGTTTGGTTATGGTTACGTGTGGCTAACTAGGCCTTTACGCTTTTTCATATTTCAGGGCGGAACCTAAACTTTTTGTGAATAATTTGTACTGATCACGTGGTTTACTTTACTAAAAAGTTGACTTGTACTAATTATAATAACTAAAAAGAAGTAAAAGAAACTAATGGGTAAGCAATCATCGTCTGATACTCGGAAAATTATTTTAGCTTTAACAGAAAAAAATAAATCCCCTCGTGAAATTGGCAAAATTTTGGGTAGGAGCCACTGCACAATAAAAAAAATAGTTGACTAATAAGTCAAACATTATCAGGGTGAAGATTAACCAAGATCTGTAGGCCCATAGCGGCTTAGTGATACCGAAGTTAAAGCTTTAGTAAGAGAAGTAAAGACATATCCAAAATTATCAGAAAACAACGCAGACATCAGGCAAACCAGTAAGTTCGAGTACAGTAAGATCGCTTCACAAAAATATTCTACATGGAAGGATACCACATGCAAGAAACCAGACATATCCAAGGCGAATCAGAGCAAGCTTATTATTTCGATAAAAAGCAGAAAAATGAGACTTATCTTTTTGGGAAAACATATTATATACAGATGAGAGTAAATTCGAACTTTTCGGAGCAAAACTGCCACCAAAAATATGGCGTGCTAAGAATGAAACCTTCAAAGAAATGTGTCAAACACTGTGGAGGTTCAGTTATGGTTTAGGGCTATATGGCGGCAACAGTTGTTAGTAATATTGTGTTTATTTACTCCACTATGAAGAAAATGGATTACTTAGCCATTTTGAACGCACTGGCTGGACACTGAATCTTCCAACAGGACAATGATCTAAAGCATACGTCTAAAATTGTGAAATAGTGGCCACTTGTCCGGACTACTAAGACACTTGATGATCTGCCGGAACTTAACACGATCAAGCATCTGTGTGAAAATCTTAACAGAGAAATAAGTCGAAGGGCTATCTCTAACAAGGCAACTTAAAGGGTTTAAAGGAAGAATAAAGCACGATCTCCCTCGATATAAGCGAGTCGAATAGAAAATAAAAATATTAAAAAATGTAAAAAGTTTACTTTTTATACCCTATACCACTATGTGGTTTGGGTATAATGACTTTGTGCTGCTGTTTGTAACAACCAAAAATATTTGACCTAGACCCATCTTTAATTATACCGATCGAATCAGAATCACTTTCTGAGTTGATTTAACAATGTCCGTCCGTCCGTCTGTGTGTCCATCTAAAGCTTGTAATCAAACTGCAGGTCGCAAATATGAACATATTTTGATGAAATTTGGTATATAAGCTTTTATCGGCCATGGGATGAACGCTATTGAAATTGGTGAGAATCGGTCCATGTTCAGACCTAGCCCCCATACAAATTACCCATATGAAATCGACATAAATTTCCATAAGATCCAAATTGTCATATAGATCTTACTCAAATTGGGTTTGTATGCGTTCATTACATCCACTAATGAGTAGTCCAAAAATGATCCCTTTGACCCCATATAGAGCTGCTTCCCGATCTTCACTTAAATCTATTAAAAAACAAAAATATTGCACTGATTCTTCTCAAATTTTGCTTGTATATATTTTTGCAAAATACAAGAGACTTTACCAAACATGATCAGGATCGGTCCATTTTTGGACCTAGTCCCTTTATAGATATAGCATCCGATATGAACTTTTTCATATCTGCAGCCAAAAAAATTAATAAAAATCCCACTCAAATTTGGTTTTTGCTTATTTTCAATGTCCAGTTAGTTGGGCCTAAGAGATAGGGTTTCTAAACGCATGGTATAGGGTATCGTATAGTCGGTCTAGACCGACTATAATTTTCTTACTTGTTGTATTTAAGTTCTGTTTATTTTTTTTTTTTTTTTTTTTTCTTTCTTTTTTGACGCGTAAAATTTGGTAATTTTCTAAATAAAGTGCGTTTATTTCTGTTTTGTATTACTTTTGTGTTATATTTTTTAGTTCAGCTATTATTAAGTAAATCTAAAATTCCTTATATTTATTTTTGATTTTGTGTTAATTAGTTAATTTTAATAAAACTTTTAATATAAGTAACTAAGGTATTTACTTTTTTTACGCTCACTATATATGTATATATGTATGTAGCTATATATATTTCTAATGTTTTATGTAGAACGGAATTTTTATAAATTTCAGACAAAATTGGAGGGTTATCGTGCCATTCAGGCTTCTGGTAAAGAATTAAGTGGTGATCAACGTACAGCTGTGGCCAAATATGATGCTGTTTTGGCTACTTTGGATTTTGCCCGCGATTTAGTCAAGCAAATGCAACAATTTACCAAGGATGCTGAGAAAGAGCAAAAGAAACAGGCACGCAAGGTAAGAAATTATTAATGAAAACTTATTTTATTAATCATTTACCCAAAATTTAATATTAAGATAAATTTTGAGCTCGTATTAATAGAACACATTTTTAGGAATTAATTGCTAAAGCCCAGGCAGAGACCATTAAGATACGGGAAGTCTTGATAATCCAAAATATTTTATCTTGTTTTACCGATGAAGCTGTACGAAACGATTTCTTGGGTGGTGAAAACGGTGCGGCCAAATTGGAAACCAATGAGTTTGAAATTTTAGAAAAATTGTAAGTTTTTTTTTTATAAACTGGTCAATCCATATTATTATCATAAACTTTTTTTTTTTGTTTTGAATTAGCTGTTTGGATGTGCAAACAAGACGTCCTGAAACTGCAGAAGATTTGCCCTTCGCGACTACAGCTCAAAAAGCTGCTGAAATTTTCTCCATGACAATTGATGCCCGGCCCAAACAGTATGGTGATTCCACGTATGAAAGTGTTAAACGCATTTTTCATCGTATACAAGAAAGTGACTATTTAGATAAAATCTTTCTGACGGATATACCAGAACCAGAACCAGAAACAAAAACTATTGAAGATGAGCGAGAAGAAGATGTTGTAGCGAATAATGTTGATGAAGTTGAGGAGTGTGGGGAAATGATTAATCAGGAAAATGAAATGACATCGCTGGAAGAAGGTATGGAAAAAATAAACATTGAAACTGGAATCACACAACAACCAGCTGTAAATGAAGTTCCTGTTGATAATGGTTTAATGCAGCAACAACAACAACAGCAGCAGCAGCAAATGCCGCCAACATTTATTAAAGATTCGTTGGAATTACAACAACAGGTAGCTCTTGTAAACATGCCAGCACCACCAACAGGGCAACCACTAATGAACGCTCCTATGGCTCTACCAGTTGCGGCAGTGCCATCATTTCAACCGGCTACACAACAAGGACATTCTGTAGCTACAACTCCTGTACATGTAGCCATGTACCATCCTGCGGGTGCAGCAATACATGCTGACGTACCACGACAGTTAGTTGGGCAAATGATTGCCGGCCTACCTACACAGCAGGGCATACCAAATGCTCAGCCGCCTGGTCAAGTAGCTCAACAACAACAACAACATCAGCAGCAGCAGCAACAACAACAGCAACAACAACAACGTCAAATGCTAGCCAGCCCCACAGGACAACCCGGAATAGGAACAACGGCCATGACAATGCAACAACAGCAACTACCACCACAAGGCCACTTTAATCCCACTCCCGTTCATGCTGTCGAACAGAATTTCTATAAACATCCCTCTCATCCTCCTCAGCAGCAGCAACAACAACAACAACAACCGCAGCAGCAACAACAATATATGCAACAAATGAGACCTTTGGCCGATGTTATTGGAAGTGGAAATTTCTATTTCCTGCAGGACAGTGAATTAGATTCTCCCGATTTAAATAACCAAGGTCAAGGTGGACCACAACATACTTTAGTATTTGAACAGCAACAACAACCGCCACCACCTCAGCAACAACCACAACAGAATTTAATGAATGATCAAAATCCTAATGCCGGCGGAGGTTTAACACAATCGTTACCAAATCAACATCAACAATTGCAACAGACTCAACAACAAATTCCTCCGCAACAGCAGCAGCAGCAGCAACATCATCCACAACAACAACAACAACCAGTTCCACAGACTCCTATACAAACTCAAACATTCACAAATCAATCATTCCCACAAATGCCACCGCCGGCACAGTCTGCACAGGCTGGTCTTATAAACAGCAATTCCTCCAGCCCCTTGTTTCAACAACAACAACAACATCAGCAGCAACAACCACCTCCACCACCACCCACACCGCAAACTAATAACACCAACCCACAGCTGTTCTCACCACCGGTACAAAATCAAAATGTTCAGGCACAACAATCTCAACTAATATTGGCTGCCAATGAAGCTCAACAGCAACAGCAGCAACAACCCCCATTAATGATGATGAACCGTATGGCTGCAGCTAACCAACAGCCCACCACAACACTAATGCAGCAACAGCAGCAAGTTTTATTGCAGCAACAGCAGCAGCAACAACAACAACAACTAACTCCTCAAAACCAAAATTTAGTAGGGGTTATGCAACAATTACCAAATTCCACTGCAGGAGATCTAAATCAAAGCCCAAAAAATGTCGGATTCCAATTCGAAACCCCAGTTATGACCAGCCTAAGCTATGAACAACAAATGCAAAGTCAACTTACGAATGCGGCCAATGTTTTAAAGAATTCTTTGGCCGCAGCAGATGAGCCAAAAACTGCACAAATAATTAAAAATGATTTGATTATTGAATGGGGCGAAGAAACGGTATTGAAGACACCAACTACAGGAAAATTTACAGCATCGTCCTCTTCGTCCACCGTACAGGTGGAATCTAATAAATGGAGTGCTGAAGTTAATGCTAATTCACCCATTACCGTGCAACAGACTCAAACACGTAAAAACGAATGGACTTCATCGTCCTCGACTACGAATGTGACGGCAGAACCAGCAACAGGTTATGTTAATGATAATCGCACAGATTCGAATCATTGGCATTCTCAAGATTCTGGCGGTTATAGTCGTGGAGGTGCTGGTAATAGAGGTCAAGGAGGAGGCGGTGGTGGTAACACCGGAGGCTATCAACGGCGCAATAATGATGATCGGCGAGATGACAGACGTCCGACAGGTGGCACCGGTGGTGGTTATCGAGGCCGTTCTAATTATGGTTCTGGTAATCCCCAGCAAAATGGCCAAACTCGTGGTGGAGGAGGAAGCGGTGGTGGTATTTATTTCCGCAATAACGAAAACACCAATACCAACTCCTATTATCAAAATGGCAGTGGTGGTGGTGGCAGTGGCGGCAGCAGTGGTAATGTGTATTCAAATAAAGATAATGGCGGCGGTTCACGTTATGATTCTCGAGGCGGCGGTGGTGGCGGTTACCGAGGACCCCGTGGCACGGATAATACCAACCCACGTAATGCTCCTCCTCCTCGCCATAGCCACATGGGCAATCGTTCGGGTGGTGGAGGTGGCGGCGGCGGTAGTGGTGGTAATGCCAATGCAACCAATAATACCAACTCAAATTCGTATATGAATTCACGGCAGTCCTCTAATCGTATGCCACTCGGTTTAGAAAATAAAAACTAATTAAAAATACCACACCATCCCAAACCCCCCCCCCCCCCCCAAAACAAACAACAAAAAGAGTTCTCCTCCCATTTAAACCAACAAACAAACAAAAAATACAAATTACAAAGAATTAAATATGTAGAATTAAAAAATTTAAGAAATTTTAACATTAAAATTCATACTTATTTAAAAAAAAAAAAAAAAAAACAAGTAGTAAAACAAAACAAACCCCTCTCGTTCCCTCGCCCTCCCTTTCTAAGGTATATATTGAAGAGTCCATGTCGGCACTGAAGGACGGATTTAAATGTTTTTAACGTGAACGGAATCTTAAACAAGAGAAGAAGACAAAGGAAACTAACTCTAAAACCCAGAAATTTACTTATGAAGCAGAAGGCAGAAAAAACCTCTAATTTTTTCAACACACACACACACATACATGAAAAAAAACAACTAAACATTAAAAACACATTATGTATTTAATCGTAAAAAAGAAAACAAACATATGAATTATTATTATTATTAATAAACAAAGAATATAATTAACATACAACAAAACAAAAAAAAAATATGATATACTATATTTAAATAAACATAAAAATGGATGAAACCTAGTAATATAATTAATTTCATTTATTACACAGAAAAATACACAAAAAAAGAGAAGAAAGATAGAAAAAAAAACAAGGAAATATACTTATTTATGTTCATTTTTATTAATATAATTTTTAATAAATTTAAAAAATCTACATAAAAACTGAAAACAAATAAGACTGACTTTTATTTTAAAAAATAAGGGAGGAGTGGGGCGGGAGAAAACTTTGTTATTCCACATGGAACTCTTAACCCTCATCATACCATCATAAAAAGTTACAAATCCTACCAACATGTGTTGTAAAAATGAAGAAAAAGTAATTTAAAACAATTGCAAACAAGTTTATGTTAAGAAATTTTTTTTATTAAATACATTTTTTACAATTACCTGGGGCCAAATCACCGCATTCATTATCGAAATTTTTCGATAGAAATCATTTTCTTATTTCCCAAAATAAAATTTTAGGAATAATTTTTCTTTCTCGCAGTTGAAGAGTTATGGGGCCTCTGGTTAAGAAGAAAAACTAATCGTGGTCGAGCGTTTGTCCGTCTTCAAATATTAAACCAAAATATGGAATTTCGATTGATTTTACTCGATATCTAATGCGGTGATTTGGCCCCAGCTTTTATAGCATGTTCATTGCAGACATTATTTTTACATCTTTGAGAGGATTGCTTTGCAATAGGACTTATTTTAAGATTGCACAAATAACATCTTTTGCGTTTATTTACCGTAAAAGTGGTTGTATTTGGTGTATTTTATTCTTGAAGAACTTTTTGCATGCATTGAATTATAGGCCGTTGTAATTTATTTCTTGTCCTTTGATAATTTGAGCAATAAATCCTTCAGCAACATCTCGCAAAAAGTGCTTCCGAGCTTTTTTTGGCTTGCGTAGCTTTCCAAGATGGATGCAATTTCTTCCAAATAACATATCCTGAAATTCCACAAACATCAAATAAATTGCAGAAGAACGTAAATGGTCATCTGTTTGATTTTCTCCGGCACGTAAAACTATGTGCAAGTTGATCCAAAGTGTCAATTGCTCCTTTAGTTCGATTGAGATTTTAAATTTACCGCAGACATGTTCTTAACTTGTGAGTCGTAGTGAGTGTCATAGCGCATTGAAGGCAGTAAAAGAACTGTTCAGTTTAGGGACGAAAGATACCAAAGTCATATTTTTGGTAAAACCAAACAAATTCGTTTCCAGTTGTCTTTTTCTGTTTGGCATAAATGATGAGGGAACACAGCGCTTATTTTTCTTAAGAGTGCCCGTTAGTGTCAAACCTTTTGCCAATAAATTATTGGCAAGTTCCAAACTTCTAAAATAATTATCACATGTAATATTTAGGCCAGTGCTTTCATAAGTTTGAACTAACTCCTCCAAACCTCTTTGACCAAACCAAAACCCCTTTGGTATTGCGTTAAGCGGGTAGCTTGTTGTGCTGTCACATACCCACCCAATTTTTAGTCTATATTTATCGGGCTTACTAGGCATATATTGCCCGAAGAGAACACCTTCCACGAAAAGTAACAAGGTGCCCATCAACAGTTATTATTGTCACCAGGAGTGTAAAATTTCTTGAGGTTTTTTTTGCAAACACAAAGAAATGTGAAGAATATCGTCCGATAAATACATTAAAAAAGTGTGAAAAGATTTTAATAAAAAGTGGTAAAAAATACAATTAGAAAATTATATTGAGAAATACTCGTTGTTATCAAAATATCAATCTGGGTTCAGAAGAAAATTTTCGTGTGAAACCGCAGTTAATTATGTGATAAATCGGTGGAAGAAAATAGAAAAACATAATAAACGAATGGCAATTTTTTTGGTCTTTAAAAGACCATTTGAGACCATAGACAGAGAAATAATGTTGAAGAAACTTTATATGTACGGAGTACAGAACACCGAGCTAAAATGGTTTAAATCATATTTAACGAATAGGAAACAAATTACAAAGGTTAATGGTATAAAATCCATTTCAATTGAAAATGAGTTCGGTGTTCCACAGGGATCAATATGGGGTGCACTATTTAGTATATGGGGGATTTCATGTCAAGTGCACCAACTTGGTGAAATTTGCACCAAGGTTAGTCCTATTGGATAGTAGTTTAGACACAATTTTTCAACAAGATCGGCCCAGATCTCTGAGTTAGAGGGGATCAAAATTTGACATTTTGGCCAAACAGTTGTAGACTTTTTTTTTGCTAAATTAAAGCATTTTTTGCCTTTTTTTTTCAAAAAGGGCATTTTTTTTTTTATTTTTTCATAAGAAAGCTTAGGATTTTTCCTTTAAGAGCTTTTTGGTCGCTTAGTGGGATGGGAGTGGGATATCTATCAAAATAAATGTTTTGTAACTCAAGACAACGGTTTTTCAATTTTTCACAAATGCACTATTTTGAATTTTTTCCTATTTGTGTCTAAAACCTTACAAATAAAACTTATACTGAGAAACTAGACAAACTAAACTTTCCGAAGGTATATAACATACCTAACTAAAATTTTATACCCTCGATACTGTAATACTCAGAATATGTATTCATTCAGGAAAAAATCGCTTTTTTTCTATAGAAATGTTGAAAAATTACTTTTTATTTATTTTTAATAATAATTAAATTAATGTATAATAATAATAATATTAAAAATAAAAAGATAAATAATTTATTAAAATTTAATCAATTGCATTAGATCCATTTATATCATAACTATTTTTATACTTAATTTATTCTAGCTGATGAAGTATTTAAGTCTTGTAAATTTTTAAATACCCAGTCTTTCATCCAGCTTTTTTGTCGCCTTTATTTACTGCGTTTTTTTGTCAATCCTTTCTAAGCGTTACTAGGTTCAGCTGTTGATTTCGCTGCTAGTTTATTTGTTGCCTTTGGAAAGAAATCGCATTGAATAGAGGCAGAAAACTTTTTCAACTTGGGTCTTCCATCGACAAGCGGTATAAAAGCATGGTATTGAGCGGTGCCATCGATTGTTACCGCAGCATCGAATGTGCTCTTCAGTGTTTTCAATGTTTCCTAATAATCCTCTTTGCTACTAAAAACTATTTTAGTTTCTTTACAATAACTCTTTGGCCAATGGAATAAAGCAGTCGCATCTAAGATGCGATCTTGATGAGAGCACTGGAGGCTAAACTTCGCTGCATTTCTTTTAAGGTTTGCTCCAATACCATCACATGC
The DNA here is from genome assembly GCA_963682025.1 of Cordilura impudica. Lineage (NCBI taxonomy): Eukaryota > Metazoa > Arthropoda > Insecta > Diptera > Scathophagidae > Cordilura > Cordilura impudica. Next base: position 232,261,453 of record OY821519.1, read on the forward strand.
TCCTTTACCATGAGCAGTAGGATGAAAATGCCACTCAGCTGGCATTCCAAAATCTTTTTCATGGGCCATAAGATTTGCCAAGCTACTTTTGTTTTTAAAATGTTGACGAGCTCCGTCCGAAACGTAGTATACCTTCTTTACTGTAAATTTAGATTTTAGAAATGCTAGTATTCTCTTCTGGTACTCATAAACTGCAACGGTATCATGTTTTAAATCGTCGGATATGATTGCCATACTTTTGTGTTCCAGTTTTTCATCTTTCATGTAGTAAATAACTACTGTGAATATAGTTGCTTGGTCGTTATTGAAGTGGAATGCTTGTATGGCATCCTGAAGAACATATTTATAGTTTTCTGCGAAATCATATGAAATAGCGAATTCACCAGACTTCAAATATATCTTCAAATCCTTGAAGAATGACCATTGCTCTTTGACTAAAAAGTCATGGTTTTTCAAGTTTAGCAATCCTGTACACATTTCTTCCACAAAATCATCCACATTTAAAATGATTGTTTTCAATGTGCATCTGTCAGTCTGAATCCAAGAATCAAATTTGACCTCTATATATTCTCGATCTAAAAAGTTGATTAAATTGGTACATTCACCTAAGTGGCAAGAAGTTGTTGCATTAGGACACATAGTCAATTTAAGGCAATCGCGGTAATCGTGTAAATCTTCTGCCGAATCATCTGTTAAATACTTTAAGTTGATTTCCTTCAACATCAGTTTAACATTTTCATGGTAAATGCAAACGCATACTGTGTGAGTTCCGCTGCTTTCTGCCAAAACGCAATGTTTTGGCCTCTTTTGGGTTAATTTCGTGAAGCCAATTCTAACATCCTCGTGTTCAGATTGAAATGTTGCAAATAACTCTTTCAGGTTACAGATAACCATTCTCTTCTGTTATGTTATGAAGGTATGTTACATACCTTCGGAAAGTTTAGTTTGTCTAGTTTCTCAGTATAAGTTTTATTTGTAAGGTTTTAGACACAAATCGGAAAAAAATCAAAATAGTGCATTTGTGAAAAATTGAAAAACCGTTGTCTTGAGTTACAAAACATTTATTTTGATAGATGTCCCACTCCCATCCCACTAAGCGACCAAAAAGCTCTTAAAGGAAAAATCCTAAGCTTTCTTATGAAAAAAAAAAAAAAAAAAAAAATGCCCTTTTTGAAAAAAAGGCAAAAAATGCTTTAATTTAGCAAAAAAAAAAAGTCTACAAATCTTTTTTTTTTTTAAGTATTTTTTTCCGAAATTTTGAAGAAATAGCTATCTAAACTCTTTGGGAGAAAATTTTCTAGGAACAATAGGTAATAAGTTACATGAATGAGAAAAAACACCTGTTTGGCCAAAATGTAAAATTTTGATCCCCTCTAACTCAGAGAGATCTGGACCGATCTTGTTGAAAAATTGTGTCTAAACTACTATCCAATAGGATTAACCTTGGTGCAAATTTCATCCCGATCGGAAGACATCGGTTTCAAAAGTTGGTGCACTTGACATGAAATCCCCCATATATATAAATGATATGCCTAACATATTAAAAAAATGTGAAATTATTTTATATGCGGATGATACTCTCATATACACGGAAGGAGATAACGATAACCAATGCCAAAACAATATGACACAGGATATAAAGAATATTAATATATGGTTAAAAATGAATAAACTGAAACTAAATGAACAGAAAACAAAAATAATAGAAATAAATATGACTAGCAATGCAAACTTTATAATAAATGGTGAAATAATAGAAAAAGTGAGACAAATAAAATACCTTGGTTTCATTATTGATAAAGAACTAAAATTCAACGATCACATAGAGTATATTTGTAAGAAAATCGGTAAAAAAAAAAATTGGTTGTTTCAAAAGAATTTGGAATAAAGTATCAACAATGACAGCAATAAATATATATAATACCATGATAAAACCACACTTGGAATATGGTTCGACAATTATATATATATATTAGGGTGACAATGAAAAATCAACTTTGGATTTTTGATGATAAATGTGAAGATTATTTTGCCACTTGGTCTAAAACTTACTTGCTGAAAATTTGAGCCAAATCGGATAACTCTATCCCGTGCACCTTTGAGGTCAAAGTTCAAATTTTGGGAAATATACTGTATTCGCCTATATTGGAGCTAAAAAAATAGCTTTTCGATATGAATTATACCCAAATCCAATGGGATTAATGTGCCACATAGTGTTGAACTTGCATGCTGAAAATATTAGCCGAATCGGGTAACTCTATGCCGTGCACCTTTGAGGTCAAAATTCAAATTTTGGGAAATTCTGTATATTTAACTATAATTGATCTAAAAATATCGTTTTTTAAGTATATTCATTTAAATTGTTCAGAAACTGGATGTTTTAGATATTTTTAAAAGTATTCTGAAATATTATGAGTAAATTTAACCCTTTTTTGCTACGGGGGTCAAAACGACCAAATTTCTTAGCTTTATATACAACATTTAAAAAAGGTGATATACTAATCCTGAAAAACGAAAAATATTTTTAATAGAAATATTAACCCTTTTTAGCTACTAGGGTCAAAACTACCCATTTGAAATATTTTGTTTTCATTACGAAATAAAAATATATATGAACCGCCCTGTTTGTAACCTGTTAGTGCAGACCTCAACCCCTGTAAAACATGATTTTTTATCAGTTGGTGTAGATACAAACCGATAATATTTAAATTTAACGGATTTAAAACAAAAAAGTCAAGTCAAATTTCAAATAATTGCAAAGCTTTATTATTTTAATCAGTTTGACGCGTTAAACGCCCGAGTTAACAGTGCAAAGTGGTATTTTGTCAAAAAAAAATAGTTTTAAACAATGCCTTTATTAAGAGATGAAATTTATCTCATCGGTTTTGAAAAAAGTCAATTAACTTGGAATAAACTTCCATCAATAGGGGATTGTCTCAGAGTTATATTTTATAATTTAAGAACTGTGAAATTAAAAATTAAAGACAGTGTACGACTGGTGGTAAAGGAGTGTTTTACTTTTTGGGAAAAAGCTTGGATTCCTACTATGTCAATTCAAAATGTAGAGAAGAAATTAACTCGCTTGTACGAGGAGTGGAGGGAAATGAATAGACGGAAAAGCAGAACTTCCGAAATTTATAAGAAAAAGAGAGAAGCATGGAAAGATGCACTCGATGATTTGTTTGACATCGCACATCCCGATGCACTTAAGTTAATGAAAATCGAGGAGGATAAATTGTTTTTGTTGAAACAGAGAGAAAAAGGACGAGAAGGTTGCATGGTGGGAGTTGATGCAAAATTAAAGAAAATTGAAGAAAGACGTGAAACCCGGAAGCAGCGGGAAGAAACTAAAAGAAAAATGTATCAAGAGGCTCCTTCAACATCAAAAGGTAATTTTTATAGTAATTAACTATTTTTTATAAATCTGTGAAACTTTTACAAACCCAGCAAAGCCTTCTATTACCCTGCAATGGTTTTAATATACTAAAATCATTATTTCCACCTAAAATATTTAAAAATTGTTGATTTTTTTTTTTATAATCATATAAAAAAAATTATAGGATTTACTACATATGTAACAAGTTCAGATTAGTCAGAAAACGGTGAATCTACGGAAGCTAATGATCATATAATAGACCCAATGACCACGAGTTGTCCTGATACTTTGAATAGTTCACAAAAACAAAATACTTTAAACACAATAAGGCCATCTAAAGAAATTTTAACGCCCAGACTTGCTGCAGTTTTAGATAAATTAAAATTAAGCTCTAGAGATACTGTTCACAAGCTTATTGCAGTTTTGGATGCAGTTGGATTAAACTCATCAGAGTATTTTATTAACCGCACGTCTATTCATCAGCAAAGGGATGCATTCAGAAAAGCAAATAGTACTCGAATCGGGTTAAAACTTCAATCCAATACTCAGCCACTAACGATACACTGGGATACAAAACTGTTATCTCGCATATCAGGAAAAAACGAAGACCGACTGTCAATAATTGCAACCGCTCCCGATTTTGAACAAATAATTAATATTCCTGATAAACCGGCTGGAACTGGCGTTGGAATAGCATCTGCACTATATGATTCATTAGAAGAGTATCAAGTCTTGGATAGAATCGAGGCATTTGTCTTTGACACAACCGCCTCAAACACTGGCAAATTTAAAGGGGCGTGCAATATATTAGAAAAAAAAAATACGTAGAGACATTTTGTTCCTAGGATGCAGACACCATGTGTTTGAAATAATTTTAGCAGCTGTTTTTAATGAAACAAAAATTTGTTCTTCGACTGGCCCAGAAGACAGCTTATTTAAAAAAATTCAAAAAACAATGGTCGAACGTAAAAAAGGATGAGTATATGACGGGATTAGCAATACCTCGAAAAAAAGAAATAGCAGGTGATGATTGCGCTAAAATTTTAGATTTTTCAAATATAAAAGTTAAAGAGGGCTTTCCACGAAATGACTACAAAGAGTTCCTGGAATTGATTATCATATTTCTGGGTGGAAGTACTCCTAGTGGCATAAAATTTTTTAAACCCGGCGCTCTTCATTTAGCTAGATGGATGGCTAAGGGAATATATTGCCTTAAGATATTGATGTTTCGCAATCAATTCCTAGAAATCACAGAATTGGAAATAAATGGTCTAGTTGAAGTTGCAGGTTTTGTTATAAAGTACTATGCATTTTTCTGGTTCAATTCAGATAAAGCGGAGCAAGCTCCCTTAAACGACATATTATTTTTGAGAAATTTAGAAGATTATAAAAAAATAAATGCACAAATTGCTGATAGAGCCATAACAAAGTTTATTAATCATCTATATTACCTTAACGTAGCATTCAGTTTATTCGATGATAGAATAGACTTTGAAACAAAAAACAAAATGGCTAAAAAAATTTTGACTTTTATGGAAGAAGAAAACCTTGAGGAAGAAGAAATATTGAAAAAGTTTTTAATTAAGAAAGAAAATCTTAATACTTTCTTCGCTAAAGATAATTCATCAATTTTGATTGAACTTGTATCCAAAAATACGAAAAGTGTTTTGAAGAGATTCCAAATTTCAATGGATTTTTTACAAAAAGACCCAAGTAGCTGGAAAGATTGTGAAGATTATAGAAAAGGAAAATTTATTATTCAAAAACTAAAGGTTGTTAATGACTGCGCCGAACGAGGTATTAAGCTTGTTGAAGATTATCATGAGAAGATCACAAAAGATGAACAGCAGCGACAATATTTATTCAAAGTAAGTTATATTTAAATTTAACTAATTTACATTTAAATAATTATTGTGTTTCTTTTTAGGTTGTTCAAAACTATCGACAACAGAAGACGAAGCATGCGAATTTAAATAATTTAAGAAATAATTACATTTAATCAAACTTAAGGAGCGTTCAGACTACGCAAATATTTGACCAAATAAACGTAACCCCTAATTTTATGAAAGTGTTATTCAATCTTACATGATATATAAAAGATAAAATTAAGTTATGTTTTATTATATTAGTAATATTTATTATATTTAACTATATTCTATATCATATATTGTATAACTTAATGAAAATTATACAAGGAAAATTATACATTATTTAGCGGTTACGCTTGTTTGAGCAAACGTTTGCCTAATGTGACCGAACCTTTACCGAAAAAGACCTTTCAAGTTGCCTTACTTTTTATATTAAAAACATATTTTTATTCCAATTAAATTATACTGCTTTTGCTTCTATACGAAAAACATTCACATAAATATATATTTGTAAATATTGGTTTTAAAATTTCAGTTTTTCGTTTTTAGAAATAATGTTTTACACTTTTTTTAAATATTGGATTTATAGCTAATTTAAGCAAATGTGTAGTTTTGACCCCCGTAGCAAAAAAGGGTTAAATTTACTCATAATATTTCAGAATACTTTTAAAAATATCTAAAACATCCAGTTTCTGAACAATTTAAATGAATATACTTAAAAAAAACGATATTTTTAGATCAATTATAGTTAAATATACAGAATTTCCCAAAATTTTAACTTTGACCTCAAAGGTGCACGGGATAGAGTTATCCGATTTGGCTCAAATTTTCAGCAAGTAAGTTTTAGACCAAGTGGCAAAAGAATCTTCACATTTTTGTTTAAAATTCTGGAAAAAAATATTTCCCATATATTTCATTGTCGCCCTAATATATATATATATGTATATATATACATATATATAAATTGTAGAGCAGCACAACTGGACAGACTACAAAAATTGCCAAATAAGGCAATGCGGACAATTATAAGATGCAACAGGTATACACCAATAGTTATAATGTTAGATGCACTTAAGTGGATGAGTATAAAGCAAAGATTGGAATTAAATACTTTAATGTTTATACAAAAAATAAGAAATGGTAATGCGCCAGAATATTTAAGCGAGCAACTAAATTATGTAGGAAATTGTACAGCCGTATAAACTAAGAAATGCCGAAAATTTTAGAATACAACGAGTCGCCACAACGGCAATGCAGCGACCACTTTTCAACAAAGGACTTAAATTATATAACTTAATTCCAAATAAAATAAAAAATGAGAGAAATGAATGTGTCTTTAGAAGACAATGTTTAAAATTTATAAGAAATAACGTGTTTTTATAGAGCTAAAATTGAAAATTAAACTATTTATTAAATATGTAAACATTGTGAACATTAAAAGTATTAAAAATACTGATAAATAAAATTAATAAATAATTCCAAAAACATAGTTCATACAGCTTATGCTGCAACAGAGCTTATCCCGTGGTTCGTACCAGGGATGGGTAACCTCTAGCATATGCCGACTATGCAGTGTGGATTTATTTCTATTATTATTATTTCCAATATATCCCCTAATGTGCAGATTTACCTTTTTGCTGTCGAATGCTCCTAGTGCCTTTGTCGTCAAAGCGTAAATTTTTGAAAATTTCCATAAAACGATTTTGGCTCCTAGTCGCGCGAAATATTGGGCAGCCATATCGCGAACACCAAAACTCTGCAATCTCTGTGTTTGCTTCTTTTTTTGTCCCTGCTAAAATCAGAAGTCCAATAAAGGTTCTTATTTCTGTTACATTTGTTGGACGCCAGCCACTCTGATTTGCAGTAACTGCATATAGATTGGTATATTTTACAAGTGCAGCAAAAATTTCATCATTCAAATATAGCTCAAATATAGGATCTTCGATTTTTATTCCTGGTGGCAAGTTAACTTTGTTCAATGGGCTCCGAAAAATATTCCGGGCAGGAATACGCCCTTGAGGTTTTGGAATTGAAAACCACTGCACTCCGTCCTTACCAAGAAATAGTTCATCATATTCCTCACCTGCATCTTCTTCAATATACGAAACAGTATGAGATACTTCTGAAGCTTCATCTCCATTATTTTCATTTCTTTCAGTTTCTTCGTCGTCAGATTGTATACAAATTTCCTCGTCTTCAGTATCGTCGGCCGTCAATTTCTTCCGCGGCTTGTCGGATTTCTTCTACCGTAAGTCGCTTTGGCATATTTGTTTATGAAATACTGTATAAAATCTTATCGCAACCAATTGAAAGCTAGTTATTTTTATACATATGAAGTTGTTGTAATATACATACTTATATGAAAGATAGTTGCTATTGATTTAAAAAAAAAAATCTTGGTATGTTGGTAGTTTATGTGAAATTTTTTCTTTAGGCTTATAACAAATAGAACCATTTTATATTTATTAACCTTTTTTCGCTAAATTATGCAAAAAATATGTAAAATAAGTCATGAAGTTTGGTTGAAATAAGTAACATAGTTTCGTTGTAATATTGAATCAAACATCAAAATGTGTCTTACAGACATATGTTGGTAAGATTAGGTTTAACATCGCATTTAATTATGTCTATTATTCTGTCAGCAGATAAAATTGAAAATCCAAAATCTATTTTTAATAAAAAATAATTGTTTAGCTTTTCTTAAGTATTTTCTCTTTATTTTCATTGGTTTCGCCACACAAGAACCACAAACCTAAGACAATTAACGTAGAACCTAGCGCCGAAAGCAATGTTATAGGTTCCTTGTACACCAAAGAACCTAAAATAAACTAAATTTTAAAACAATTATCGAATAAGATTTTGTTTTTAAATTTTAAGTTATCTTGACTAACCGATACTAAATAATTGCTGGCTGCTGTTAAAACTGTAGCCGTTAGCGTCTGTTCCGACAACTGTAGAGCTTTCAAAAAGTAACGCCAGTTCATAAGATTGCACAAAATCATAATTACAATGGGCATACAGCGATACATGAGAAATTCTAAAATTTATTTGAAAAAACTGATTACAAGCTATGACACCATCTCTCAAAATTCTAGACTTGCCTGCATAATACTGTAAATCTTGTGTTATATATGGAATTTCCTTAAATTTCATACCACTTTCCATTAAAAAACTTGGCATTTTGCCAAAGAAACTGCCACCGGCTGCACATAAGCCGGCCATAAAACAAAAGCGATATTTTTGTAAGGAAAACATGGTATAACATTAAGAATTTGGAATGAAAAGCGCGGGAAGTGTTTTTAATAAACACAATATAAATACACAATATATCTAAATACGAAAGTTATTATACAAAACTGAATAAAAAAAAATCATCCATATGTTCTTGTTTACCACTTTCAATAACAGTCTTATCGACAGAGTTGTACTTTTTGTTAGTGACTTTTGGGGATGAGTCAGTCTTTGCTTGATTTATCGACAAAATTTACAAAACCAATTGCTTATTACTTGAAAATTTTTAAAATAATGCAATTATATTCAAAAAATGAAATGATAAATCCACTGAATGTTTTTTTACTTTAATCATTTAAATTTATAAAGAAAAATCTGCTATATCATCACACAAACAAAATGTATTCTAAAACTTATATTTTTTTATATATATCGATGGTCAGATGCCAGAAATGCGTATCAGTTGTCAAATACCATACAGTTTTATACGCCTTTCTGGTATGAACATTTTCAAGATAAGTTACTCAAGAAAAACTAAGGTTTATCAGTTTTGAATATGAAATAGTTAATATCTGATTTTACATATCAAAAATTTTACCGATCTTGTCTATATTTTTTAGAGAAAGGGTTCTTACTAGTTGGATATAAAAAATAAACATAGACCAAGTCTGAGTGGCATTGTTATTAATTTTTTTTTGCCTGCAGATATAAAAAACTTCATATAGGATGTTACTTTTATTTGGCTAGGTCAAGAAATGGACCGACCCGGACCATATTAGGTAAAATCACTTATATTTTGCAAAAACATATTCAAAACAATCGATCGGTGTAATAAAAGATGGCTCAAATTTTTTGATAGTTATAAACATCACCACTCATTCTACCCTGATCACATAGTAGTATTGGTATAAAAAGAGAAATGTAATAAAATTAATTAAATACAAAATTCATCAAAATATTCATAATTGTTTGGTTTTTCAACAGCTGAAAAATGTATTTAAGTAAAATCAAAAAATGTCACGTAGAAAATGATTAAATAATGTGTGGTTATCCACTTTATGCATAAGCTAAAAGTTGCAGAGAAGTTGGTGAACATTTAATTACATGTAAAAATAAAGTTTTCCAGTGCTTGAATACTAATTTGCATTTTCATACAATATATAAAGCCAGCTTCAATAAACAATAATGCATTTCAATGCAAAAGAAAATAAACTAATTCTCATTATTGTTAATAAATTGGTAATACTCACTCAATAACAAAATCATAAATCATTAATAAATCTCCGAGCCTCTTGTTTTTCTTTTTGTTGACATTACAGATGTACGCACTAAACTTTGCTAAAATATATTTTTTACAGACTTGTTGCACATTCTTTGTCACACTTTTCAGATTATTTCTTGTAGAAAACACCACATACATATTTGTATTCAAAATTTTTTTTAGTTATTAAACGTAAATTTATTTAATATTTTTCACATTTACCACTGTTTAAGAACACAAAAAAAACCATGCTTAACCAACGACAATAACCACGAAACTAAATACATAGCCATTCAAGAGAGAGAAAGTTTAAGTTCGCAGAGTTGTATTTGTGCGACCATCAAATAGAAGTAACGGAAATTGCTCATGTAAAGAAGCAAATGTCAAAAAATTGTTTTTAATTTATGACTTTAAAAAAAATTACCAATATTTAAAATTGAGATGTAAAAACGTATTCTTAATTCGTTTAATATGGAAAACAACAAACTACATTTGTTAAAACTCATAAACTACATTTTTGAATACTTGCATTCAATATAGTTAACCCTTTCGCACCGACTTTTAGCTGATGACGTCACCTTTAATGCAAAACACCATAACATAGGTCGTAATATATATTTCTACAAAATTTTACAAATCTAAGTTTATAAATGTCCATTTAATTAACAAAATCCAAAACAACGTATCATCAAGTACAATAATTAAGCAAAATAACGTATCATCACTTTTGCATGAGCAGTATGTAAAAGCACAATATTTGAAATTTTTGATTTTTCTAAGAATATTTTTTCATTTAGCGTTGATAAATTGTTTAAAAAATTAAAGTGTGAAAACTGTGATACAAAACAAACATGAGTGAAAGTAATTGCTCGACAAGGAAATACGTGATCAATCTTGCTGAACGTTCAAAGAAGAAGCGAATTTACGTATAGGATTCTTGACGTTCAGTTAAAATTACATTAAAAAAAAATAAATAAATAAATAAAAAAGCAACGACCGTATTCCTATGCGCTACAATTCTATTCGCCCATGGATCGTCGCATTCGCTATCGAAATTTTTCGTTATGAAACGGGGTCTTACGTTCGTCCATCTTCTTCAAATAATAAAGCAAAATATGGTATTTCGATTGATTTAACTAGATATCGAATGGGGGCGATTAACCCCCAGGTTTAATTTGTTTTAATTTTAGGTAAAAAGCTGGAGATCCAACTGTTAAAATGATCTGGCATATGATTATATATTGAATTTCCTTAAATTTCATACAATTTTCAATTAAAAAACTTGGCATTTTGCCAAAGAAACTGCCACCGGCTGAACATAAGTCGGCCATAAAACAAAAGCGATATTTTTGTAATGAAAATAGTAAAATTTTAAGAATTTGTAATAAAAATGCGCGGGAAGTGTTTTTAATTAGCACAATATAAATAAACATAAATACAAAATTTAACTAAAAAAAAAAAAAATCATCCATATGTTCTTGTTTACCACTTTCAATACAGTCTTATCGACAGAGTTGCAATTTTTGTTAGTGACTTTTGGAGATGAGTCAGTCTTTGCTTGATTTATCGATAAAATTTACAAAACCAATTGCTTTTTACTTGAAAATAATTAAAATAATGCAACGTTTTTTTACTTCAATCATTTAAATTTATACAGAAAAATCTGCTATATCATCACACAAGCAAAATGTATTCTAAAACTTGTATTTTTTAGATATTTATATCGATGGTCAGATGCCAGAAATGCGTATCAGTTGTCAAATACCATACAGTTTTATACGCCCTTCTGGTATGAACATTTTCAAGATAAGTTACTCAAGAAAAACTAAGGGGTATCAGTTTTGAATGTGAAATAGTTAATATCTGATTTTACAGATCAAAAATTGTACCGATCTTGTCTATATTTTTTAGAGAAAGGGTTCTTACTAATTGGATATAAAAAATAAACATAGACCAACTTTGAGTGGCATTGTTATTAATTTTGTTTTTGCCTGCAGATATAAAAAACTTCATATAGGATGTTACTTTTATTTGGGGACTAGGTCAAAAAATGACCGATCCGGACCATATTTGGTGGTGACTTATATTTTGCAAAAACATATTGAATATTTGAGAAAAATCTTTGCAATATACATATATTTTTATAGATTTAAGTGAAGATCGGAAAGCAGCTTTATATGGGGCTATGACTAAGAATTGTCTATGGCTATGACTAAGAATTGTCCTACAGGGTTTATTTTTGAGCTATATATGATATTTGGATCTTATGGCAATTTAAGTCGATCTCATAGGGGTCATTTGTATGGCGATGCCCCATGCCCATGCCCCAATTTCAATAACTTTCTTTCGATAAAAGCTTATATACCAAATTCCATCGAAATATATTCATATTTGCAACCTGTAGTATGATAACAAGTTTTACATGGACTCAGAAAATGATTCTGAGTCGATCGGTGTAATAAAGGATGGGTCAAATATTTTTGATAGTTATAAACATCATCACTCATTATACCCTGATCACATAGTAGTATTGGTATAAAAAGAGAAATGTAATAAAATTAATTAAATACAAAATTCATCAAAATATTCATAATTGTTTGGCTGAAAAAATGTATTTAAGTAAAGTCAGAAAATGTTACGTGGAAAATTATTAAATACTGTGTGGTGATCCACTCTACGCAAAGGCTAAAAGTTGCAGAGCCTTAACTAGTCGGGAAGTTGGTGAACATTTAATTACATGTAAAAATAAAGTTTTCCGGTGCTTGAATACTAATTTGCATTTTCATACAATATATAAAGCCAGCTTCAATAAACAAGAATGCATTTCAATGCAAAGGAAAATATTATTATTATTAATAAATTGGTAATACTCACTCCATAACAAAATCGACTTTTATAAATCTCCGAGCCTCTTGTTTGTTTCTTTTGGTTTACATTACAGATGTACGCACTAAACTTTGCTAAAATATAATTTTTACACACTTGTTGCACATTCTTTGTCATACATTTCAGATAATTTTTTGTAGAAAAGACCTATTTATATTCACATATTTATATTCAATATTTTTTTTTAGTTATTAAACGTAAATTTATTTAATAATTTTCACATTTACTATTAAGTTTAAGAACACAAAAAAAACCATGCTTAACCAACGACAATAACCACGAAACTAAATACATAGTTGCCATTCAAGAGAGAGAAAGTTTAAGTTCGCAGAGTTGTATTTGTGCGACCATCAAATAGAAGTAACGGAAATTGCTCATGTAAAGAAGCAAATGTCAAAAAATTGTTTTTAATTTATGACTTAAAAAAAATTTACCAATATTTAAAATTGAGATGAAAAAGCGTATTCTTAATTCGTTTAATATGGGAAGCAACAATTAATAGTGCGCAATTCGTTAAAACTCATAAACGTCATTTTGCAATACTTGTGTTCAATATAATTAACACTTTCGCACCGACTTTTAGCTGATGACGTCACCTTAAATGCAAAACAACATAACATAAAAAAAAATCAAAATCGGATTCTTGATTGATTATGATGCATTAGGTCGTAATACATGTTTCTAAAAAATTTTACAAATCTAAGTTTATAAATGTACATTTAATTAACAAAATTTAAAACAACGTATCATCAAGTGCAATAATTAAGCAAAATAACGTATCATCACTTTTGTATGAGAAATATGTAAAAGCACAATGTTTGAAATTTTTGATTTTTCTAAGAATATTTTTTTCATTTAGCGTTATGATAAATTGTTTAAAAAATTATTAACAAACATAACAAAAGTGTGAAGGATATATAATTAACAAAAAAAGTGATAAACAACAAACATGAGTGAAAGTAATTGCTCGACAAGGAAATACGTGATCAATCTTGTTGAACATTCAAAGAAGAAGCGAATTTACGTAAAGGATTCTCGACGTTCAGTTAAAATGACATAAAAAAAAAAAATAAATAAAAAAGCACGTTTTCAAGTGTGTAGTAAAATGTTTTTTATCTATTCTGGGTATAACTGACACAATGATTAGATTAATAGCATTGAATTACATGGTACTCAAATTGGTACAGAAAACCAAACTGCTTTGAAAACTGAGAATTATAAGTAAATGAAAACAATTCTTAAACAAATGCTTAGAACATCTTCCAAAACAGGAGTCCTATTACCGACGTCAATACACAAACAAATTATATTTCCGAACTGATGTTAAAACTTACACTAACGTATATGAAGTTTATTCCCAGGAATGTGAGACGCAAAAAGTAAATGGAATTGCTTCCATATCATTCTCCAATTTAATGGGTGTTTTGAAAAAAAAACTGAATTACTCTGTTTTTTATAACCAAGATATGATATGCGTTACACTTGCATATGATATGAGGCAAAAAACGTTTCGCAAGATTAATATGACATTCATAGAAAAGAAATAGCAAGTCTGAGGGTAGAAAAAGCTTATGATATTGAGAATACTGTCAAATATCGCCCAGGGATCGTCGCATTGGTTATCGAAATTTTTCGTTAAGTGTAAAACTGAAACGGAGTCTTACGTTTGTCCGTCTTCTTCATATAATGAAGCAAAATATGGAATTTAATAATCGCCCCCTGGGGGCTAATCGCCTCATTCGATATCGAGTAAAATCAATCGAAATTCCATATTTTGATTTATTATTTAAATAAGACAATCGGACAATCGTCAGGCCTCTTTTCACTTTTACTATTTACTATGGACCATAACTCATTAGCTGTGAAATATTAAAATTATTCTTAGTGTTTTATTTTGGAAAATAAAAAAAAATTCCGATCGAAAAGTTTCGATAACGAATGCGACAATTAGACCCCAGAACTATTTATTTTAAAAAAGTGCTGTTCAATTCATAGGACAATTGTCCCTGCTCAACTTACATGTATTCTTAGGCTCTTGCATTTAGTCGTCACTGAAACAGCGACGAATGAACACGTGTACCGGATATAGGCTGGTTTTTTTTAATGCACTGAAAAAAATTAATAGCAATATACGAAAAATATTTTATGATTATAAATGGGTTTGGTAATCCCCAGTGCCTTATTTGTTATAAAACATTTAAGGAAAATAATCTAACGGTTTGTAAGCAACATTTTCATTATTTTCATAATGATATTAATAAATTAAATGAAAAAGAAAAGCTTTTTGATTTAAAAAAAAATTTTTTTTTGTTGAAATTTTGTTTCAGATTTAACATTTATAGGGGTTATTATAGGGGTGTTTCAGATTTTTTCAATCGCGAGTGGATAATGTTTTAATTTTTAGATGTACGCGTTCAAGAACAAGTTCTGTTTTTTTTTAGCAGTACACGTGCGAGAAAACGAACTTAAAACAAAGCTACATTCGAATCTGTGTGGTTTATGTGTGTTCGAAACAAAAAATACGTGATAGAAAAATGTTATATAACGAAGTATTAAAACGAAACACAGTCATGATTGTGTTCGGCACCATACAGAATTTAGAAACACACATAATTGATATGAAAATAAAAATATGTGTTGGCTGCTTTAAAGCAGAACATTGTGTGTTTGCTGTGTGTATTTTCTGAACCTTGACTTTCTTCCTTCCAAAAATTTAATTTTTAAGATATTTCTTTAATATGTAAAGGGTGATTTTTTTAAGAGCTATAGTAAAGTTTTCAAAAAAAAAAAAAAAAAAAACATAAAATTCAGAAAAATGCATGAAATCTTTATTTGAATCGATAGTATGGTCCATATAATTTAATGTTTGAAGATTATTTCATGCAAATGTTGAACGTGACTGCGCCTCAAATGGTCCATCCGCATAGTCCAATTTTGGCATACTCTTTCCAACATTTCGGCCGGTATCTCACGAATAAATGCTTCAATGTTGTCTTCCAATGCGTCAATTGAAGCGGGATTGTCTGTATAGACATGAGCTTTAACATAGCCCCACAAAAAATAGTCTAAAGGCGTTAAATCGCACGATCTAGGCGGCCAATTGACCGGTCCCGAACGTGAAATAAAATGTTCACCGAACTCGCCTCTCAATAAGTCCATTGTTGCGCGTGCTGTATGGCATGTGGCACCGTCTTGTTGAATCCACATGTCATGCAAGTCAAGCTCTTGCATTTTGGGCAAAAAAAAGTTGGATATCATCTCTCGGTAGTGCTCACCATTCACAGTTACGTTACGATTCGCATCATCTTTGAAGAAGTACGGTCCAATGATGCCACCAGCCCATAAACTGCACCAAACTGAGACTTTTTCTGGATGCATTGGTAGCTCTTCTAATGCTTCTGGCTGATATTCACTCCAAAATTTAGTCACAATAGCCCGAATAGCCGCTTCAGTGGGTCGATTAAACTGACCATGAAATGAAAGAAGCGCGCGATGAACTTTCTTAACAGAGCACGCATTTTGATAGTAAAATTCAATAACTTGCAAGCGTTGTTCGTTTGTAAGACGATTCATGGTTAAATTATAGACCAAACTGAAGATGTTTGACAATGAAACAAAACACGAAACGTGCGTCAGCTGTTTAAACCAGTGTTGCCAAAAAGATAATAGCTAAAAAATCACCCTTTAAATACAATGAAATCATTAATATTGATTGATAAAATCTACAACTTCTTGTTTTTTATACAATGAAATAGCCTAAAAATTGAATTTTTGTTTAATTTTTATTTCATTAAAACAATTTTACACAGAACATTAACAGTTTCATATTTTCAATATAAATAAATAAATTCATACAAGGACTAACACTGCTATTAACCCATTGACCATTTGCAATTTTCATTTTCTTACCAACACAATTACATTTTTGTTTTCGAACACCACTGTTTTAAAACCAACATTGAAAATAATTACGAGCTGCAAAAAAAAAAAAAATTGAAAATACTGCACCTAAGCAATTACACTCACATAGATTACAAATATCTAAAAAGAAATGGTTACATTTGCAGGAACTAATATCTTTGCTTCCAACAGACTGTCATTACTTCTATCATAATATCCCATATGAACATTAGAAACAATTTTTTTTTTTCAGAAATGTATTTCTTAGGGTAAATGTTGTCATAATAAGAAAATGGTTCAAAAATCTTAAATACTTTTAATTTTATAGCGTTTTTGCTTCTCCTGCAAAATACCAAAAAGTGATGTTATGCTGTTTTGCATTTTAGACTTTGGAAATTGATAATATTAGGATAAATAAAAAATATACTTACTCTGAATATCCTAGTTTAGTTATGGCTTTCAAAATATCCCTGCAATATTATGATGAATCTTTCTGGTGACGTATTGTCCAAGATTAGCCCCAATAGGAGCTAAGGACAGCGTTAATGCGATCGCTGATCTTACTTTAATTTGTTTTATAATTAAAACACATTCGATCTTAGCAAGAAAAACCAAGAAAGTTAAAGACGACCTTAATTAAACAATTTTGTTGAAGTTATTAAAAGAAATTTTCAAATTAAATTTTATAAAATCGAATCTTTGGTTTTTCTTGGTAAGGCTGTTCTTTTTATTTATATGATTTGTAAAATGTTTTTATATTATACCATATATTTCCATTTTCCTTTTTTTTTTTGATAATTACATTTTTAAAATATTTTTCTTTTAACAATTTCTATTCATATAATTTCCTTGTAAATTTATGAATAATGAATGAATTTAAACAATAAACTAAGTTTGATTTTAGTTACATATTTTTATATAAATATTTTTTTATTTATTATGTTTAAGAGAAAGCCATTTATTTATTGTGTATATTCTTGACAAATGCTCTATGTTTAATATAAAAATATGGACGAAAAAAAGCTCTAACGTTTAGTTTAATAAATACAAGACAAATTAACTTAAAGAAAATAAACATAAGTTTGGTAAACTAAAGTTTTAGCAATAAAGGCCACATTGTTGAAAGCAAATAAGTTAAACAGAAAAAAAAATTATTAAATTATTAAGATAAATATACATTAAATACATACAAACTTTAGTACCAAAATATTGTAAATACACACTCTTATGTATCGTCATAAACAAACATTAAACCATTAATTAATTATAATACTTTGTTTATAGCAAATATTTTATATTTTGTTTTTTTTTATTTGACAAAAATACTTGGCTTATTTGTTAAAAAATATATGTATATTGCTCTACTTTTAATTTCATTCTGATAAGTTTTGTAGTTTTCTTTAAGGAATTTATTAAAAAAAAAAACAACTTTAAGCTGTTTTCTTTTATATTATATTAAATAACAGTTTTATAATTTCTAATCGATATTTTTATAACATAAAGTTTTTTTTTATAGCAAAATAGTAATAAACTATTAAAAAAGACACTTTTTTTTCTCAATGTTTAATAAAAAATTATATGTATAAATTAACTCTAAATGGTTAGTGGTATGATAAAGTTTTTGTTGTTCTTAAATAGCTTATACAATTTTTACAATCATTTAAATTTATATGTAATTTTAACTAAATTAAAACTAAAAAAATTTAAAGCAAAAAAAATCTTAATTTCATTTTTCATCATGTGATGTATGTATAAACTAACTACAAAGGTATTGGTAAGAATTGTGGCAAAAAATTGGTTGTGTTTTGGTATGAATTGAAAAAAAAAGGAGAAAAATACAACTTTTAAAGCATACTTTTTGGCGTCCAACAAAATAAAAAGCAAAAGCCCCCACACTTGTGATGTTATTAGTTTAATTGTATAACAAATGAAAGTTATACAACATAGTTTTAATTGAGTTAAAAAAAAAATAAAACAAATATTTGTATAGGATTTATTGTTGAGGTTTCAATTTGTTGTAAATTACGAAAGCAGACAGACCCTTATAACATTTTTTATTGCCGTTGAAAAATATTATTAAGTTAAAAAAGGCCAATGTTTTAAACTATGTGTCTGCCATTGTTTGGTTATAATTAACACTATATATGCATGTAACTAACTGGTCTATTAACGTTTGCCACTTACACATGGTAACAAATGTTTCCATAGGAAATTGCTATTATATTGTCGCCAACAAAATAATTCTATGTCTGTTAACATAACTTATAAACATTCAAAAGCGAATAATTATTTCTGTGAAAATAGTTATAATAACTAAAAAAAAAATAATTTTTGTATAAGAAATCATAAAAACCTATTTTTAGAAATAGCTTGAAAATGGTTTATGGACAGACATAAAGTTGCATATACTGTGGATTTAAGGAAGTTATTAAGAAAATTTTGAATAACAGAGTTTAGTTAAAAAACTTTTAAAACGAAACAAATTTTGTGCAAATAAATGTTTGAATAAAAAAATTTTTTAAGAAATTAAATTTCGAATAGAACAAATTTTCTCACTAAAAGAAAAAAAAATTTTTTTTCAGAAAAAATTTAAAAATAAAGAAAAATCTACCAAAAAATGTTTGGAGTAAACAAATTTGTTTTTACTGCATATTTTTCAACAAAAAAAAATTTAGTCAACAAAATTTTATGAAAAAACAAAGTAATTGTGAAAATCAAATAAGTGTTAAGCAAAAATAAAAATTATTTGAAAATTTTTCTAACAAGGAAATTATGAATAAAATAATTTTTAGCATTTTTCTTCTTCAGAATCTTTTTTTAAATTATTTATCACATTTAAAAAATTTTGAAAATATTTTTTTTTTCTAAATTGTGTATAGAAAAATTTTTCTTTTGCATTAAAAACATTTTTCAAACTTAAATTTTTTTTGGTATTTTATTTTATTTTAGTTTTTTTTTTAATATTTAAAATTAACAGAAGTTTTGGAAAAAAATATTTTGAACACAATTTTTTCACGAAAAAAAAAAAATTAAATTGTGAAAATCAAATATAAAAAATGTTTCGTTAAAATTAACCAAAAACGGGTTTTAATAACAAAAAAACCAGAGTTCAAAAAAAAAAAAACACACACTGAATAAAAAACTCGTACATATATGTAAACAAACATATCTTAGACCAACAAACATATATTTTTATTTTGATATCAATTATGTGTGTTTCTAAATTTTGTACGGTGCCGAACACAATCATAACTGTGTTTCGTTTTAATATTTCGTTATGTACACGAACATGTTTCTATCACGTATTTTTTGTTTCAAACACACATAAACCACCCAGGTTCGGATGTAGCTTTATTTTACGTTCATTTTCTTGCACGTGAACTTCTAAGAAGCAGAACATTAAAACACTATCCACTCGCGATCGGAAAAATCTGATACACCCCTATAAAAACGACAATTGTTTCAACCAAATTTAGTAAAAAAAAAAATCTAAAATAATTCATTAGCAGTTATAAAAAAAAATAAAAATAATAATAAAGATAATAATAAAAAAAATAAAAATTAAAAAAATAATAAAAAAATAAAACGAAAATTATTCATAAACAACATATAAAATTTCTCTGTTGTCTATTTTATTACTATCTAGCAATTTTTATTACTAGTTAGCAATTTACTTATAAAATTTGACAATTTATCTGCCGGATTTTGTCGTTAGCATGTTAGAGAATTTCGCCTCATTTAACAACATAAATTCTAAAACAATTTAAAAAAAGTTTTCCATATTGATACATAACAACAAATTTTTCTTTAGGAAAAAATTTTTCAAAACTTGAGATCAAATTGAAAAAGAAAAAGTCTCAAGATCTGTAGAGATTTCATTTGTGCAGAAATTATTACACAGAATTTTTATTAAAAAAAGATGTTTCAAAAGTAGTTTTCTGCAAAAAAAAAAAAAACAAATTGAAGGATCCATAAACAAAATTTTGTTTTAAGTCTGAAAGTTGTTAATAGAAAATTACTACAGATCTAATAAATCCTCCCTAAATTTTTTAATTTTTTTATTTTTATTATTATCTTTTTATTTTTATTTTTTCATAACTTCTAATGAATTATTTTAGTTTTTTTATAAATTTGCATGAAGCAATTGTTGTCGTTATTATAGGGATGTATTAGATTTTTCCCATCACGAGTGGATAATGTTTTAAAATTTTGATGTACGCGTTAAAGAATATGTTCTGTTTTTTTTTTAGCAGTACACGTTGCAAGAATACGAACTTTAAAAAAAAACTGCACTTGAATCTGTATGGTTTATGTGTGTTCGAAACAAAAAATACGTGATAGAAATATGTTCGTGTACATAACGAAATATTAAAACGAAACACAGTCATGATTCTGTTCGGCACCGTACATAATTTAGAAACACATATTAGTGATATGTTGGCTGCTTTAGAACAAAACCTTGTGTGTTTGATGTGTGTATTTTCTGAACCTTGCAAAAAACCTAAAGTAACCCGCTTGTTCACATTTTTTTATTAATACCAAAAAGAAATTAAAAATTTTTGTTAGAAAGAGAATATTCTCAACACAATTAATATAATATTTATTAGATAAACTTTTCTCGTGTAAAAAATTTATATTTTTATTTTAAAAAAAATTTTTTAGCAGAACACTTAATTAAAATTACTGAAAAAATTTTTTTGTTTTATTTTTTTCTTTATATATTTCGTCATTAAATTTATAATAAATTTAAGCAAAAATTAAAAAAAGAAAATAAATGACAATTTTTTTAAGCAAATTGTGATAAATAAAAAAAAAAGTTAAAATAAAATATTAAGTTGAAAAAACTTTATCACAAAAAAATCAAATTTAAAAAATCATATTTTTTAAAGGAGAAAGTTTTTACTGACAAAATTTATTTAAAAAAAAAAATATTTAGAATTTTTTATTTTGAAAAATACACGAAATTCAAAAAAAATATTTAAATTCCTTTATTCTGAAAAATATATTACATTTTAATATAATTTAAAAGTGTGAACAAACTGTTTTAAGAAAATTAATTTTGAATTTCATTTTGATCTCGTTTGACTGAAACAAATTTCAAAATTATTTTTTTCTTCTTGTCTATCTATCGTTCGTGTTTTATACAGAGTTCAGAAAAAAACACACACTAAATAAAATACTCGTACATATATGTAAACAAACATAGCTCAGACCAACAAACACATATTTTTATTTTGATATCAATTATGTGTGTTTCTAAATTTTATGCGGAGCCGAACACAATCATGACTGTGTTTCGTTTTAATATTTCGTTATGTACACGAACATGTTACTGTCACGTATTTTTTGTTTCTTGCACACATAAACCACACAGGTTCGAGTTTAGCTTTATTTTAAGTTTGTGTTCTTGCACGTGTACTGCTAAAAAAAACAGAACATGTTCTTGAACGTGTACATCTGAAAATTTAAACACCCCCTATAAAAATGACAACAATTGTTTCAACCAAATATATTTAAAAAAATCTAATATAATTCATTAGCAGTTATAAAAAAATAAAAATAAAAATAAAAATAATAATAAAGATAATAAAAATAAAAAAAATAAATAAAAATTAAAAAAATAAAAATAAAACTAAATTAATTCATAAACAACATATAAAATTTTTCTGTTTTCTATTTTATTACTTTCTTTTTATTTTTATTATATTTTTAATTTTTATTATTATCTTTTTATTTTTATTTTTTTATAATGAATTATTTTAGTTTTTTTATAAATTTGCATGAAGCAATTGTTGTCGTTATCATAGGGATGTATCAGATTTTTCCGATCACGAGTGGATAATGTTTTAAAATTTTGATGTACGCATTGAAGAATATGTTCCGTTTTTTTTAGCAGTACACGTTGCAAGAACACGAACTTAAAAAAAAGCTACACTCGAATCTGTATGGTTTATGTGTGTTCGAAACAAAAAATACATGATAGAAATATGTTCGTGTACATAACGAAATATTAAAACGAAACACAGTCATGATTATGTTCGGCACCGTACAGAATTTAGAAACACATATAAGTGATATGTTGGCTGCTTTAGAACAAAACCTTGTGTGTTTGATGTGTGTATTTTCTGAACTTTGCAAAAAACCATAAGTAACCCGCTTGTTCACATTTTTTTTTATTAATACAAAAAAAAAAATAACAATTTTTTTTAGAAAAAGAAAATTCTCAACACAATTTTTTTCAACAATATAATATTTATTAGATAATTTTTTTCGTGAAAAAAAATTTACATTTTTATTAAAAAAAAAATGTTTTAGCAGAACACTTAATTAAAATTACTGAAAAAATTTTTTTGTTTTATTTTTAATTTTTTTCTTTACATATTTCGTTATTAAATTTATAATAAATTTAAGCAAAAATTAAAAAAAGAAAATAAATGACAATTTTTTTAAGCAAATTGTGATAAATCAAAAATAAAAAAAGTTAAAATAAAATATTAAGTTGAAAAAACTTTATCACAAAAAAAAAACAAGTTTAAAAAATTATATTTTTTAAAGGAGAAAGTTTTTACTTACAAAATTTATTTAAAAAAAAAATATTTAGAATTTTTTATTTTGAAAAATACACAAAATTCAAAAAAAAAATATTTAAACTCCTTTATTCTGAAAAATATATTACATTTTTATGTAATTTAAAAGTCTGAACAGACTTTTTTTAAGAAAATAAATTTTGAATTTCATTTTGATCTCGTTTGACTGAAACAAATTTCAAAATAATTTTTTTCTTCTTGTCTATCTATCGTTCGTGTTTTATACAGAGTTCAGAAAAAAACACACATTGAATAAAATACTCGTACATATATGTAAACAAACATAGCTCAGACCAACAAACACATATTTTTATTTTGATATCAATTATGTGTGTTTCTAAATTTTATACGGAGCCGAACACAATCATGACTGTGTTTCGTTTTAATATTTCGTTATGTCCACGAACATGCTACTGTCACGTATTTTTTGTTTCTTGCACACATAAACCACACAGGTTCGAGTTTAGCTTTATTTTAAGTTTGCGTTCTTGCACGTGTACTGCTAAATAAAACAGAACATGTTCTTGAACGTGTACATCTGAAAATTTAAACACTATCCACTCGCGATCGGAAAAATCTGATACACCCCTATAAAAACGACAACAATTGTTTCAACCAAATTTATTTAAAAAATCTAATATAATTCATTAGCAGTTATAAAAAATAGAAATAAAAATAATAATAATAAAGATAATAAAAATAAAAATTAAAAAAATAAAAAAAAAACTAAATTAATTCATAAACAACATATAAAATTTTTCTGTTTTCTATTTTATTACTTTCTTTTTATTTTTATTATATTTTTAATTTTTATTACTATCTTTTTATTTTTATTTTTTTATAACTTCTAATGAATTATTTTACTTTTTTTTTTATAACTTTGCATGAAGCAATTGTTGTCGTTATTATAGGGATGTATCAGATTTTTCCGATCACGAGTGGATAATGTTTTAAAATTTTGATGTACGCGTTGAAGAATATGTTCTGTTTTTTTAGCAGTACACGTGCAAGAACATGAACTTAAAAAAAAATCTACAATTGAATCTGTATGGTTTATGTGTGTTCGAAACAAAAAATACGTGATAGAAATATGTTCGTGTACATAACGAAATATTAAAACGAAACACAGTCATGATTGTGTTCGGCACCGTACAGAATTTAGAAACACATATAATTGATATGAAAATAAAAATGTGTGTTGGCTGCTTTAGAACAGAGCATTGGTGTTTGATGTGTGTATTTTCTGAACTTTGCAAAAAAAAACATAAATAACCCGTTTGTTCACATTTTTTTAAATTAATACAAAAAAGAAATTAAAATTTGTGTTAGAAAAAGAAAATTCTCTACAAGATTTTATTAGATACAATTTTCTCGTGTAAAAAATTTAAATTTTTATTAAAAAAAAAATGTTTTAGCAGAACTCCTTATTAAAATTACTGAAAATTTTTTTTGGTTTAATTTTTGTTTTTTCTTTATATACTTAGTTGGAAAATTTTTAAAATTTATAATAAATTTAAACAAAAATTTAGGAAAGAAAATTAATGACAATTTATTTATGCAAAAAATAAAGCAATTGTGAAAAAAAAAAAAATTTTTTTTATTAAATTATTAAGTTGAAAAAATTTTATCAAAAAAAAATTTTTTTTTTCAATAAATTAAGTTGAAAAAACTGTATCACAAAAAAAATTAAGTTTAAAAATCATAATTTTTTCAAGGAGAAAGCTTTTACTTACCAAATTTATTAAAATAAAAATATTTAGAATTTTTTGTTTTGAAAAATACAAGAAATTCAAAAAAATTTTAAACTCCTTTATTCTGAAAAAACAAACTTTTTTTAAGAAAATAAATTTTGAATTTCATTTTGATCTTGTTTGACTGAAACAAATTTCAAAATTATTTTTTTCTTCTTGTCTATCTCTCGTTCGTGTTTTACACAAACAAGCCCTAAGAAGTGTGTTACAAAATATCGATTTGATTAACGAGAATCCAAATTTTAAGACCTTAAAACACCTCAGCTGGTATCTGTGGTGTTAATATGTTTTTTACGTGCGCCTGCCCTTTTGTGCGTTAGGTCGTAACTTAATTCATTTTAATAATAAAAAATCGTTTCCATTTCCTTTAGGATATTTAGCAAATAATAATACTGCGAACATTTTTGAACATAAATCTTTTTTGAACTAACTTCTACCTCGTATCGAGTGAGTATAATAACATTTATATATTTGAAATAAAAACCTTACTTCAGCTACAATGTCTATAAAAAAGTTGAAGCCAATAAAAAAGCCTAAGAAGAAAATGTACAAATTATAAACATTATACTTAAAAGACAATTTAGTTGTAAAACATGAGTTTGTTTGTATGTATAACTCATTACATACTTTTAGGAGGCATGAAGTACAACAATGTTAAAGTATACTTTTAAAAACATTAGAAAAGAAATGTTGAAATCTTAAAGTTAAATTCTATGTTCTTTTTATATTAAGCAGATTCCTTAGCAAGCAGTGTATAAGTTCGACAGCAACAACAAATGGACAAAAGTATTATGTAAATTTTTGTTGGCGAAATATTCTTTCTTTTTAACTTATTCAAATTTTGTTCCATTTTATTATTTTGATTCGTGTTAAAAAAAAGTTAAGTGGCTGTGATATATAGGAATGTAGCATACTTAAGTGGGGGGGATATTAAATGTCATAGAAAAATTCCAGTTAAGAAGGAAGACTATGTTCTTTTTTATTTCTCTATAAGGGCGTTAAGAGAAATTTAATTTAATCGGAACTAAAATATGATAAATACTTTGGATACTTTTTTTCTGCTTAAAAAACTAATATTAATTAGAATAAATTTATAACCAATTTTTTTTGCATAGACGTTATAAATCATCGCTAATGAGTGTAATATCCATAGCAAAAGTTTTCTTTTAACTTATTAAACAATACAAAAAAAGGGGCCAAAAGAGGATTAAACTTTTTTTTTTTTTGTTATAAATATAAAAAGAAAGTCAGACTGTTATAACGAAAAGTAAGTTTTCTTGTTTTACTTTTTTTTATTAAATATTCTTAGCAGCAGAGAGTATCGTATATATAATTTATATGAATTAAAACCAGTTAAAGTAGTTTTCTTGTGAGGCTGCTTTATTTAAAAGTGTGTTTTTTTTAATTTTCTTTTGCCTCTCTTAACTCCTCAAAGTATGCTTTATTATAAAAGTTTTGTTGAATATGCTTTGAAATTTGCTCTATTAACTTTGTAAACTATAAATTATATTTTTCCCTTTGACTTTGACATTTTTATTTTAGATAAAAAAAATTCTACCCTGTTTCTATTAAATGCATAGCTACAAAAAAAAACGCATTCAATATATTTTTTTTTAAATCTTAACCTCTAAAGAACATAATAATAAAAAAATATACAGAATTTGAAATTTTAAAAAATTTTAATCGAATAATAATCGCAGAATCTGACAAGTTTTAGAATAAAATAACAAATCTGAAGCATATCAGATAAGAAGATAAATTATGAAACATTTTTTAAAATGTTTTGAAAATTTGAAAAAAAAAATTGAACCAAAAAAATTGGCAACTTTTAGAACAAAGTAACATATTTATATTGATTTATCTGAAGCAGATCAGCTAATAAGATAAATGAGGAAATATTTTGTATAAAATAAGGTTTCCAAATTTGCTATTAAATTTAAAAACAAAAAACAAACTATATCAAATCAAATAATGTTTACTTTAGAATCTGAAACAAAAAAAAAAAAAATCGACCTGTAATTTAAATTCAGATCGGATTAATTATTTTGCAAATAATGTTTACTTTAGAATCTGAAACAAAAAAAAAAGAACAAAAAAAAAATCGATCTGTAATTTAAATTCAGATCTGGTTAATTCATTTGCAGAAAATATTACACAGACCTCATTGTTCAAAAAGAAAAATTTGTTGTCTGATTAAACAAATTCAAAAGAACCATAAAACTTTTCTATAAAAAAATTTTTGGTCCTTATAAAGAAATCCACAGATTTGGCAAATAATTATTTAATAAAAAGTACATTAGTAATAGAAAATATTTAGAAGAAAAGGCAGATCTTTAAAACATTTTGCAAACCTGACTGAAAGTTTTTAATAGAAAAATTCTTCAGATCTAAAAATCAGTCTTTCTTGAAAACTTATAGAAAAAAAGATACCCATACCTTAAAAAATTTTCTAAAGAAAAAAATTTTTAGATCTAAAAATTTTTAGAAAAAATCAGTCTTTCTTGAAAACTTATAGAAAAAAAGATACCCATACCTTAAAAAATTTTCTAAAGAAAAAAATTTTTAGATTTAAAAATTTTTAGAAAATTTTTAGATAACATTTTTAGATCTAAAAATTTTTAGATCAAAAAAAATTTTTTTTCAAAGAAGTTTTCCAAATCTATTTATTTATTATTTTTATTTTTATTTTTTTTTAAAGAAATTTCCAAATTAAAAATTTTTTTTTTTAATCTGACAAATTTTTCGTCCAAAATAACAAATTTAAAATTAAATATTCTTTAGTAGTGAAATTCTTTTTAACAAAAAATTTCGGTAGGTAAGTTAGCAATTTACTAATAAAATTTGAGAATTTATCTGCCGTTAGCATGTTTGAGAATTCCGCCTCAGATAACAACATAAATTCTAAAACAATTTTAAAAAGTTTTCCAAATTTGATACATAACAACCAATTTTTCTTTAGGTTTCAAAACTTGAGATCAAATTGAAAAAGAAAAAGTCTCAATATCTGTAAAGATTTTAGATTTCATTAATTTTTTGTGCTGAAATTATTACACAGAATTTTTATTTAAAAAAAAAAATGTTTCAAAAATAGTTTTCTGAAAATAAAGAACTCAAAGGATCCATAAACAAAATTTTGTTTTAAGCCTGAAAGTTTTTTATAGAAACTTTCCACAGATCAAATAAACCTTCCCTAAAAACTCGAATCTCTCAATTTTACTTATAGAAAAAATATTTAATACCTAAAAAAGTCTTATACCCTGTTTCCATAACACAATTCGTCACAGACGAACGAAAATTTGTATGAAGAACAAAAACAAAATACACACAAATTTTCGTTCGTCTGTGACGAATTGTGTTATGGAAACAGGGTATAAGATATGAAAATTTTTTCTCAAAGCATTAAAATATAATGTAAAGAAGTTATTTTTATTACATGAAGAGTTTTAAATTTCAAAAAAAAAAATATATTTTTTTTCTGAAACAATCAAATTTTTCAGAAAATTAATTTTGAGTATTTTTTTTATCGAGTGATTATTTTAATTAATTTTTTTTTATTTATTTTTTTTTCTAAGAATTTACAAAAATATGTTTTTTTGCATGAAAAAATATTAATTCTAAAAATCTGAAAATTTTATAATGACAAAACAAAATCTCAATAAAAATCAAAGAAATCTTTTTGTTGAATAAAATTTTTTTATTGAGAATTTTTTTTATTCTGAAAAAAAAAAATATTAAAATATAAATTTTTTTTAAATAAAAAAAGTTCTTGAATTTCCAAAAATTTCAAATTATTTTTTGTTTTAGAATTTGAATTATTAGTTATATAGCTTTAAGAAAATTTTGTAAAATAAGAATTTAAAAAAATTCCCTTTTTTTGTTCAAAATACATATCAATTTTTTTTTTGTTGTTTATAAAAGATCCCAAGAACTAATAATAGTTTGTATAAAAGAAAACTATTAGAATGAGTTTTTATGTAGAGAATCAGGCAGATCTGACTGATATCACTATGAAAAGACTTCACAAACTGTTTTTATAAAACAAAATTCATACAAAAAAAATTTCATCACATTTGACAAAAATTTTTAATGAAAAAAATAAATAGAAACAATTAAGTGTTATATTCGGCTATACCGAACCACCTGGCTTTTAAGATTTTTATAAAAAATAAAAAAATTTTTTTTTTGACAAATTTAATACTAAAAAAAATTATTACAACAAAAAATGCAGTGGTTTTTTTTTAGCATATTTTAGGGGTGTCTCCATTTTATAAGCCATATCTTGGCATAATGATGCCCGATTTATCCCATTTTAAATACCAACCTGCTCGCAATAATGACTAACATTATTTCAAGTTTACCCGGGTAAATGGTTTGTTTTGAGAATGAGCGAGATTTCAACAGACAGACGGACGGATGGACATCGCTATATCGTCTTAAGTTGCTATAAGGATTATGGGGTCGCAAATTCATTTTTCGATGCGTTACAAACGGAATGACAGTGCATAGTGGTGTGGAGGGTATACAAAAATTATCAGATCTTAAAGTATAAACACAATCAGTCCGGTACGGGAGGTTTCTCCGCTGCAAAAAAAAAAAATAAACCCAAAACAACAGTTTTTATAAAGTTTATGAAAAGTTCTTTGCTTTTATTTGTTAAAAAATAAAATTCTTAGTTTTTCGCTAATATATACGAGCAGAAAGTGAATTTGAATTACTAACAGATCTTAGAGTATAAACACAATCAGTCTGGTACGGGAGGTTTCTCCGTTGCAAAAAAAAAAAAAAATAAAAATAAACATAAAACAACGGTTTTTATAAAGTTTTCTACAAGGCCTTTGCTTTTACTTGTTAACAAAATAATATTCTAAGGATCTTAGATCTTAGCACAATCAGACCGGTACGGTTGCGAAAAAATAAACCCAAACCAATAATTTTTATACAGTTTTCTACAAGTTCTTTGCTTTTGTTTGTTAAAAAATAAAATTCGAAGCTTTTTTCGTTAATATATATGTGCAGAAAGTGAATTTGAAATACTAACAGATCTTAGAGTATAAGCACAATCAGGCCGGTACGGGAGGTATCTCCGTTGCAAAAAAAAAAATAAACCCAAAACAACAGTTTTTATATAGTTTTCTACAAGATCTTTGCTTTTGTTTGTTAAAAAATAAAATTTCAGGCTTTTTTCGTTAATATACATATATGTATGTGCAGAAAGTGAATTTGAATTATTAGCACTAAATTTAAATTTTCAAATTTATATAAATTTATTGCATTTTTTTTTTTGAATAATTCTCATAAACATCAAAAACATATGTATTTTGTTTACAAAATTGGTATTCGTCACAGCAATTTTGTAAATATATGGCAACATTAGACTGAGAGAGAAAGAGAGAATTGAAAAATAAGAAACTCTACAATGAAAATAACTGCAAATTTTTATGACAGTTTTATATGAAAAACCTCGCAATGTCCTGATCGTGTTTATACCTTATACGAGTAGTTTTTTTTATAAAAAAAATATATATCGATTAGGTGAAAACTTTTCATGTTTTAAGAGCTGTATGCAGCTTGCTAAGGAATCAAAAACTTCATATAAAAAAACGCTTCAGAAATGCTTAAGGAATTTTTCTGTCTAAAAATTTCTGTTGTTAGTCTGCAGCTTTTTAAAAAAGTAGCATTGTTTTTACTACTTTTTTTTTTGACGTAAATTAAGTTAGGCAACCCAAGCTTCGAGCAGGAATATCAAATTTTTCGTTCTTTCTGAACGGAATTTTGACAGGAGAGGCAAGCATAAACAAAATATAATAAGCTTAAAAAATTAGAAGTTCTTTTTCAGTTGCAAACATGGTTGTTTTCAATTTCAATTTCACAATTCTTAATAATTGACGGAAAACAGCTGATTGCTACTGTTGCACTGAAAGGTACTTTTGTGCTTTTTTTTTCCTTTAAGAAATATATGAAAATTTTCTGCTAAGATTCCTTAACAAGCTGCATACAGCTCTTTAGGAATATAAAATCAGACTCTTCTTATTAAAAAAAATCTTTAAAGTTCAAAATTTTTCATATGTTTTCTGGATCAGACAATTTTGTATTAAGAGTCACCTAATCAAAAATTTTTTTTCTGTATGAAAGAGTACTGAGGTCTAAAAAATTTAAACAGAATTATTTTCAAATTTAAAGTTTTTATTTTTTATAACTACCAACGCTCTTTGTTAAAATAATAAATCCACAGATCTGAAAACTTTTTCGTATATATGGGTGCTAATTTAACCATATTTTTCTTTCAAAAATCTTCTTAATTATTATTTTTTTTTGTTCTTATAAAAAGATATGTTTTAATAATTTTTTATAGAAAAAAACTTCTTAGAATATCAAATATATTTACAAAACAACTTCTAAATTCTCATAGCTAAGTTGTAAAACTTATTCTTTAGAAAAATATTGTAAGAATTTACAAAACATATCATTTCCAAAAAAATCATACAAATCTGTCTACTTTTCGACTTCAACAATCCGAATATTTTCGGTATAGAAAATCTATGGGTTTTTGCTTTTTATTTTAAAGATTCTGAAACACTTATTCAAATTCTGCATACTTTTTGATTTTAAATATTTTTTCAGAAAAAAATAATTTCTCCTTAAAGAACTCTTTAGTATCAATAATTATATGTATATAATGCTTTTTTTTTTAGAGGATTAAGTTTATAAAGACTTTATCATCTTACCTGGCTTTTTGTTTGTTTTACATAACTATACAACATTTTTTCGAACTTGTACTATCACTAACCACATCACCCGTAATACCACTAAATTTATTTATGCCGCCTGCTCCCCCACCAGCCGGCGAAGATGGATCACTTATTGAACCATTAAAATCCATAAGAGCTGGATGCTGTAAACCACCATTACTGATAAGGGTCGGTTGTTGTGAAGTCACCTGGCCATCCATCATACTAGTGTTGCTGCTAATGCTGTTATTGTTGTTGTGGTGATTTAGATTGAGGTTTGTTGAATTGGCGGCTCCTAAAACAGAACCATTTTCACAATTACTACCATTTAAAACATTAGAACGCGATAAGGAGCGTTGTTTTTTCAAATTAGCCAACGTAGTAGCATTTGCCAAGCACTGAGAAGGATCCAAAGTTAATTGGGGATGTTGTTGATTATGAAGATTATGGTGATGTCCTGTCAAATTATTGGGATGACCATGAAGATGCATATGCATATGCTGTTGTTGATTATGATGTAATTGTTGATGTTGCTGCAGATTATGGGTATTGGACGTGTCTACTCATATAGTTGGAGTAGTAGTGGTTTTTCACAGTTGTTCATTTGTTGCATTCAGGCAGGGCAAATAACATTTAACAGAAGATTAAGCCGCAGGCATTACAAAATAAGTGCATGATGATGAGCATGATGTATGTTTGTTTAATGAGTTGTGTTGAGTGTTCGTGTTTAGGGGAATAGTGGTTGGGAGTATGCAAAGAAAAACGGATATAGAAATTAATTATAAAAATGAATAAATAAAACAAATGCATTAATAATTTTTAGTGTGGCACAGTGGGACGAAAAATAAAATAGGTGAGTACAAATAGTAAGTCATTATAAATAAATATATAACATGCACTATTCTGGAGCGTAATGTATGTGGAAGTTAGGAGTTATTAAAACGATATAGATTTTGGGTAATCCTCGAAAGAAAGAAGTCAACCAAGGTCAGTAGAATAGTAGTTATTATTGTTAAAGGCGAAGGTGTGAGTTAGGATTACTTGTTTTTTTCTGATTTCTTTAAAGATTCTGTGCCGGTGCTATTCTCAAAAAATATCTTATCTAAAAAGTTAATAGGCTTAATGAACCTTTTTTTATATACTCTATAGACTTAGGCACTGTGGACTGTATCAAAATATTAAAAAAAAATAATGCAGGCCATTAAATTACACACAGTTATTATAACAGTCGATTTTATTGTACTTAAGCACTGCTTATTATATCGTAACTGCTTCATGAGGTTCCAAAGTATATGCCGTGCTTTGGCTATACGAAAATTGTTTGGAAATTCTCCATTTTCTAAACTCTTATTTTCACGACCATATAATATTTAGCATCTGATAATAGAAAATATTTTAGTTAGTTATTTTTTAGTTATTTTTTAAGTTCTCAATATCAGTTTTCGCGTTATTCGAGAAACCGGTTTTTTTTAGCAATCATTCGAAACCTTTGAATTTTGTGATATTTGATAACAGTTCTTTTTGATCTTTTCATCGTATTGAAATTTTATATTTAAAAAAAATTGTAAGCCCGGTTATTCGGAACAAGTCTAAGTTTTTTCATGTTCTTATTTCTGCCGTTTTCTTTTATGGGAAAAAATGTCGCATTTTATTTGCCCTTTTTTTTAAAAAGTATTTTTTTATATATTCTGAATTAAGAGCAATATTATCTTATACATCAATAGAAAAATCTCAAAGTACTGTGTTCATAAAATAAAGGGTGATTTTTTAGCTATTATCTTTTTGGCAACACTGGTTTAAACAGCTGACGCACGTTTCATGTTTTGTTTCATTGTCAAACATCTTCAGTTTGGTCTACAATTTAACCATGAATCGTCTTACAAACGAACAACGCTTGCAAGTTATTGAATTTTGTTATCAAAATGCGTGCTCTGTTAAGAAAGTTCATCGCGCGCTTCTTCCATTTTATGGTCAGTTTAATCGTAACGTAATTGTGAATGGTGAGCGCTAACGGAAAATGATATCCAACTTTTTTTTGGCCAAAATGCAAGAGCTTGACTTGCATGACATGTGGATTCAACAAGACGGTGCCACATGCCACACACCACGCGTAACAATGGACTTATTGAGAGGCGAGTTCGGTGAACATTTTATTTCACGTTCGGGACCGGTCAATTGGCCGCCTAGATCGTGCGATTTAACGCATTTAGACTATTTTTTTGTGGGGCTATGTTAAAGCTCATGTCTATACAGACAATCCCGCTTCAATTGACGCATTGGAAGACAACATTGAAGCATTTATTCGTGAGATACCGGCCGAAATGTTGGAAAGAGTATGCTAAAATTGGACTAAGCGGATGGACGTTTTGAGGCGCAGTCACGGTCAACATTTGCATGAAATAAACATTAAACATTAAATTATATGGACCGAACTATCGATTCAAATAAAGATTTCATGCATTTTTCTGAATTGTTTTTTTTTTTTTTTGAAAACTTTCCTATAGCTCTTAAAAAATCACCCTTTACAAAAATTTTGGTTATTATCCTCTTTGTAGTCATAGGGTGAAAATATACAAAAAAGGGGAACAATGGGGAAATATTCTCGGACTACGACCTGAAAGAAGTCACTGGCTGCAATTTTTTACAATTTACGAGGGCTCGACTTTGAAACCTTTCGATTGGTGTATAAGATAAGGTTGCTCTTAATTCAGAATATATAAGTGCAAATAAAATGCGACATTTTTTGTCAGAATAGAAAACGGCATTAGTCAATTATTCTATTGATTAAATCAAAAAATATGATCTTAAAAAAATAAGAAAAAAAATATTTTTGTTTTGTTTCATAATTATAATTATACCGGGTGATCCAAGTAGAGATACTTTTTTCAATAGCCTTTTTTTGACAGATCACGTGTGAGTCGTGTCATGCTGTCATGTTATTTTTGTTTAGTATTGTTTGGCATTTCATCATGGAAAGACTTACGCCTGAACAACGTTTACAAATCGTTCAACTTTATTACAAAAATTCACGTTCTGTGAAGAATAAGTTTCGTGCACTTCGCTCAACTTATGGTCAACACAATCGGCCTACTGAGCGTACTATTCGCAACACCATCATCCATCTTGAGACCCAGCATTCATTATTGGATAATATTCGACCGAATAGACCACGTCCAGCACGCAGTGAAGAAAAGATAGCGGCCGTAGCTGAGAGTGTACACGAAAACCGTGGAGAGTCGATTCGGCGTCGTTCGCAGCAACTCGGACTGACGTATGATGCCTGAAATTGAAGCTCGTGATCTCGGCGCCACTTCCCACACAGCGCATCAATCAATGGATTTATTGAGTGAACACTTCGGTGAGCAGATAATTTCACGTTTTGGGCCGGTCGATTGGCCACCAAGATCGTGTGATATCACACCGTTAGACTTTTTCCTGTAGGAATATGTAACGTCTAAAGTTTATGTGGACAATCCCGCTTCGATTCAGGCCTTGGAGCAAAATATCACGCGTGTCATTCGCCAGTTACCAGTCGAAATGCTCGAACGAGTCATCGAAAATTGGACTCAAAGGATGGACCATCTGAGACGTGGCCGCGGCCAACATTTTATAGACATAATCTTCGAAAAATAAATGCCAAAAAATGTTCTTTCAAATGATAATAAACATTCCCCATTAAATTTGAACTTTCTGTGTTTTTTTCTTTAAAAAAGTAGGGAACCTCGAAATGGATCACCTCTTATTATATCTATAATATTAATAGGCAATGTGATTTCTTGTAACCGATTTTACAACTTTAATTACTAACCGATTTTGATAAAAAAATATACTATTTAAAAGGTATTTCTTTTTAGCTGTCCAACATATTTACAGATTTGCACCGTCTGGAACATTTTTTTTTTTAACAAAGTGCATTTAAAAACTATACAATGCTGCGTGTGTGTTTATTAAATTTGTTTTGAATTGTGAATTGGCTAAAATTGATTAGCAAACCTTTAGGCTCTTATAAAATTATTTATTAACACACCCAGTTATATATCTTCTGTTAGTTCAACGAATATTTAATTGAATGAAAAAAATAATTTTCCTAGAATTTGCACTCGAATTTCGAGGGCTGGGCTCTGCTAGGTTTAATTATTAACTTAAAACATAATCAACTGTTAATGAATAAATTTTTGTCTTTTCATTCTTCATAAAACTGGTTATAAAAAGTCTACTTTTGAGGCCTTTTTCCATTGCAGATATCTAGTTTTTCACAAACCATCTACATATCGAGGATGAATTAATAAATTTATGACATTTTGAGCAATATACATTTTTATTTTTGCTAAGAAATTTTGTGAGTTTTTGTAACTTCAGCGATTTTTTTAAACAAAAAAAAAATATATATATTTTATTTCTCAACATCGTCTTCTTCTAATCAACACACTTTGTACAACGTTTCTTCAATTTTTGTATCCCTTTCAAATAATAGAATTTGACAAGGTCCTCAAAATAGACTATTTCATCGTTCATCGTACATACATGTGACATACATACATACATACATACATTTGACAGTTTTTGAAATATAATTGATATTTTCTGAATTACAATTGATACTTGCTGGAAATCAATTGATGTTTTATGAAATACAATTGATTCTGTCTGATATTGAATTGATGTTTTCTGAAATACATTTGATACTTTCTGAAATACATTTGATGTTTTCTGAAATACATTTGATGTTTTCTGAAATACATTTGATACTTTCTGAATTACATTCGATGCTTTCCGAAATACAATTGATTATTTCTGAAAATCAATTGATACTTTCTGGAAATCATTAACGTTTTATGAAATGCAATTGATACTGTCTGAAATTCAATTGAAATACATTTGATATTTTCTGAAATACATTTGATACTTTCTGAAATACAATTGATTATTTCTGCAAATCAATTAATGTTCTCTGAAATACATTTGATGTTTTCTGAAATTCAATTGATGCTTTCTGAAACACATTTGATGTTTTCTGAAATTCAATTGATAATTTCTTAAATACAATTGGTATTTTCTGAAATACAAATGGAAAAGGTGTTAAATAGAAAATCCATCTTCCGTCCGTGGTAAAGGCATTGGAGATGATTCAGTATTTCACAACTTTCGGATCACCAGTTCATAATCTTTTTCACTTCTTTATATAATTTTTAAAGGTCTTGATCAATCCAACGAGTAAATAAAAACACTTTTACACATTCCATAAATTTTAGGGGTGGTCTTTTACTAACAAACTTCTTATAAATCATTTTAATAGAGCTTCGCCCACAGTGCCTTGTGGTAATGTAACAGAAATATATGTATAAGATGTTATTTCAATGCCCTCTTTTTTTTTAATGTGAAAAAAAAAATGGAAAAACAAAACAAAAATATTTTATAAAAAAAAAAAAAATAATAAAACACCCACACAGAAATAAACCCTTATGAATGACCACATGTTGAAAAAGGATGTAAATAAAATCTTTATATGAGTGCATGCATGCTTGCGTGCGTGCGTGTCTGTGTTTATGTGGGAATTCATGCAATAACTGTTACAGTTTACACTTACCCACTAACACAGTGACTTGTACATTGATTTTGCCATTTGCGGCCTCTTTACTAGACTGTATTTGTACAGCTTCCGTGCCATTACCAGTGGTTGTTGTTGTGGCTGCTATCAGGGCTGCGGCCGTGGATGTGGTACCGGCACCTCCTACGCCTCCTCCTCCTCCTCCTCCTGTGGAATGTTCACCATTAGTTTTAAATGCATGCATTTGTAAATCATCATTTTCACGACCTTCTGGTGGCCTACGCGGTTGATAGGAATGTTGTTGTTGTAAAAGTTGTTGTTGCTGCGGCTGATGTGCGTTGGAATTGGAAATGCTATTGGAATCTATCATATCTTTAAGACTAGGATCGTAGGAATTTCTATGATTATTATTGGTTTTTAAGGTATTATTGTTATTGTGATGCTGTGTGGCTGCTGAAGACTTCGCTAGCCAATCGGCTGCCGTTTCCTGTTTGTGATCCGTGCCGCCACTTGGATCCAGGTTTGTGCTATCGGGCGCTGAATTGGCTGTCACAAATACCTCCTGAGCCTGCAGGCGCAGTCGGGCTTCTTCTACAGCATCTTTTTTGGTTGTTAGCGTTTTATCGCGTAAGGATGTACGACGTACCGATTGTGCTCTATGATGGTAGGACAATTAAAATTAAATTATAGATGAGGAAATTTCTTTTTTTTTTTTAACCAATAAGATTTTTATAAATTACCTTGTATTATTACTTTGAGATCTTCGAACTCTACGTCTTTGAGCCTCGGCCAAACGTTTACTTTCCTGTTCAGTTTTTAATTGTTCTATGCGTTCACGAATTTCAGGATCTTCACAAATGTCTGAAGAAACAAACAAAAAGATTTTTTAAAAATTAAATTTTGCTATGCGATGGGTTACCACCTACCCGAGGGCGTTTCATCATCTTTATTTTTTATATTTAAATCAGCACCACATTGGGCCAACATTTCTAAAACTTCCAACTGAATTAAACAAAAGTATAAAACTATAAAAACTGGAACTTCATAATAGAGCAGTACATATCTAGAAAACTTACATGGCCCCAACAGGCGGCTGCATGTACGGGAGACCACATATCTCTGTCTAAAGCATCAACATTAACATGTTGTTCCAACAGAAATTCCACTGCCTTAATGTAACCATTAGCCGAAGCTATGTGCAGCTGGAAAATAAAAAATTAAATTATTTTATACAACATTAATAACACCGTGGAACAATTTCGGGGTTATTGTCTGGGGGTGAAAAATTCCAAGCCAGGGTGGTATTACTATTCTAGTATAAGGCTCTTGCGCTTAACATGAGCTCCTGTGTTGAAGACTTATCTCACGGTGATTACACACTAGACAGATATTATGCATCCGCCCAACGCCCTGTCATAAGACAGTTCGCAAACTAGGAGAAATGTGTTTGGCATAGCTCCATCCTTTGCTGAAGAATCGAGCCGATCTAAAACACTGTTGCTCTATGGGTCGCAACACCCGGTTGAATGCAACTGTGTTCTTCCCGCGGTTTTGGGCAACCACAACCACCACGAAACTCGCCGAGGAGCCGTTCCCAAAAAAGCCATTTAAAGGTTCAACACTTCCTTGTCGATCATTAGCAGAACTTGCAGGAACACACACACCATCTGACACTTCTTTACCCCACAACACTCTAGTCTCCAACTAATACTCAATGCTCTCTTGTTACCGGATCAAGCACACTCTTGGACTTCGTTTTGAACTTATGCTCTCAACACTCTTGCCTTCTACTCATTCTCAATACCTCTCGCCAGTGTTAGCTGACTCAGAATTCTCAAATTCATTTCCAACTCATGCCATCAATTGACCATCTTGTCTTCAACTCCTTCTTCCTACCATCATTACTACACTACATCGTCTACTACACTACATCGTCGACTACACTACTTCCTGCTACGTCTATCATCCCTATGACTGCACATGCGAGGTGACAGTGATAGCTTTCCGAACTAGTTTTTCAACTACTGGTTCGTTGTTTCAAAACCCTCGTCTACTACACTCCTTCTTCCTGCTACGTCTATCATCCCTATGGCTGCTCGTTCGATTTGACGTCGGTAGTTTTCCAAACTCGTTTTTCAACTACGGCCCATCTTCCGTCTACTACGCTCATTCTCACTGATTGTTGCTAACATGCAGAGGTGATGCTATCGACAATGTTCCAAACTCGCTTTTCAACTAGTCTGCGACTCAACACAACACTCTTCAACACAACACTCTTGCTTAAAACTTCTCCGTAATGGTATCTAGCCATTTTCCACTCATGTTCCATCAACCAAGTCTTCAACTAATCGGCAGTAATCTTGTCAGTATGGCAGCTTCGTTTTTGCGACAGTATAGTAGTTATAGCTGAAAAACTAAACAAAGAGACATCAGGATAAGAAAAAAATATAAATGGTCATATAAAAGGTTTGACTTGAGAATGCCAAACGCTTTGGAGGTTTTACTAGACTCGCCTAGTACTTTAACCTAACTTGGAATTTCTCACCCCCCCAGAATGGTTGTTATACAGTGTAATTAATTGCTGTGTTTTTACCGGCGTTGCACCATGTTGATCTGGAAATTCTAAATCACCACCATTTTTGGATATCTCCAATAAATCCTTTAACATTTGGCTCTCAGTAGCCGATCGTGTATCATCGATCAGCTCTTGTGTTACACCCCGTTTGGACATTTCAGCCTCTATATAATCTAAAGTATTCTCATCATCACACAAATCATACGGCATATTGCCATCGGTATTGACAGACAACAAATTAGCACCATGATCAATTAAAATTCGCACCAACTCTAAATGGCCACAGGTGGCAGCCGCATGCAATGGTGTCCATTTATCACTGTCCTGAGCATCCACATTAGCACCATACTGCAACAGTAGTGTCAGCATTTCAACATTATTGTCTATACAACATTGATGCAATGCCGTTAGACCATCTTCATTGGCGGCATCCGGTGTAATGCCATGTTCCAGCAATTCGGCCACTTCATGCATATCATTGCGCGAGGCAGCCTCCAATAGAACGACACTGTTTTCAAAGTAGATATGACGTTTCGATGAAGACGATGAATTGGAGCCATTGCGAAAATGATGTGTCGTATTCATGCCATTCAAGTTTGAAATATTGACACCTTTTGCTCGTTGTAGTTTCAGCCATTCCTTATCTTTTTGACGAGACACTTTTAATTGTTGCGCTCGTCGCCTGTTTAAAGGAAGAAGATAGTGAGAATGGGAAAAAATCATATAGAACTGTAAATAAGCAAACAGTTAAGGACTAAGATTATTTATAAAAAAAAAAATTTTTTTTAAAACATAAGCCATCTATAATATTAATAGGCAAGGCGACTTTTGTGACCGATGTAACTTTGTTAGTTTTAATCCTATTTTGACCAAACATCCCTCATTAGAAAGGTATTTCTTTTTAGCTGTCCTCCAGATTTACACATTTGCACCGTCTGGAACATTTATTTGGAGTAGTGCTCATTCAATGTTGTTAGTAACACACACATAAAATTATACAATGCTGTGTGTGTGTTTATTAAATTTGCTAATGCGCTTGCAAAAATTGTATATGAATTGGAAAAAAATTTGGACATAAACGAATAACGAGAATAACGTGATCGAGTTTCGTTATAATAATTGCATATCACACGCAGTGTTGAATTGTGAATTGAAATAAATTGAATGAAACAATAAAATTTCCTAGAATTTGCACTCGAATTTCGAGGGCTGGGATCTGCTAGTAAACATTATTATAACTGGGACTGAAGTCTATATACATTGTGATGACCTATGGGGAGCCCGTTTTTTCAGCTGAATTTAAATATCTAACATTGTATTCAAATATTGCGTTTACATAATTTATTGACCCTTAAAATGGAAAATCGCAAACAAATATCTAATTCGGTAAGAAATTTGATAATAGATATCCAAAAAGAGCGAAAATGTAATGGAGAAATTGCAAAAACGGTAAAATTGAGACGTCCTATAGCACAAACCATTATTAGAAACTAAGTATAACTAAAAAGGAAATACTAAAAACCTACCTCAATCTGGCCGATCATAAAAAGCTGTCACGACGCGATGTTAGCAGTATTCTTAAATAAGTAAGTGTGGATCCGAAAATAAGTGTCCCAAAAAATGTCCATCCAAAAACTATTCAAAGATCCTTACATGAGAATGGTTTTAAAAGCAGAGTTCCATGTAAAAAAAAAAAACACTAATATCTGCTAAAAACCGAAAACTCGGCTAATACACATATTAATACAATACGGACTTCTGAAAACGTGTGTTATTTACCGATGAAAGTAAATACAACATCTTTGAAAGCGACGGCCGTTTCCAAGTTTGGAGAAAATCCACATCCACATCATTAGATCCAAAAAAAATATTAGCGCCCCGGTCAAAAGTTGAGGTGGCAGTGTTATGGTTTGGGGAGCCATGGCATCACCTGAATGTAGTAATTTGGTTTTTATTGAAGTCAAAATGGAGCTTTATAAGAATATTTGGGAAGATAATATCAAACCATCTGTTAATATCTTGGGTCTTGGATTTGCCAGCAAGACAATGATCCCAAACACACGGTGCACATTATTCGCGATTGGCTTCTGCGTTATGCTCCCAGACTTAAATCCTGTATAGCACATCTGGGATGTTCTCGAAAAAGTCAGAAAATATGAGAATATGAGATTGGGCCGATATAATTCCGGAAAGTACGGAAAATTTGGTAAATTCAATGCCTCAACGCTTAAAAGATGTGATCGATGCTCAGGTTGGCCCAACTAAATATTAATAATTTAAAATTTTCTAATGCAATTTTCAATTATATCCTTTAATTTTTACTGTACACTTTTTCCCCTGATTTTTTTTTATGTTTTTGTTATTGTGCTGAAATATTGGCTGCCCCGGCAACTCTTATATAAAAGGTCCGCCATCTAACCTTTTTTTTCAACTAGTGCTTATTTCGTGAATGGTAACACTTAGCTCATGTCTGATTTGACAGATAATTAGTTTTATCCTTCCGCTGAACGAATATGGTTGTAAATACGCTTGAACAACGCTGGGAAGTATTGCGACATTACTTTGAAAATCATGGTAATGTTGCAGAATGTGTGCGAAAATTGCGCACGGATTTTGGAAGAAGAGAAGCACCGTGAGCTCCGTATGTTCGTTATCTTGTGAAAAGAGTGAAAGAAACTGGCATCCTCATCG
This sequence comes from Cordilura impudica, assembly GCA_963682025.1. Lineage (NCBI taxonomy): Eukaryota > Metazoa > Arthropoda > Insecta > Diptera > Scathophagidae > Cordilura > Cordilura impudica. The sequence continues at coordinate 232,303,855 of OY821519.1, forward strand.
ATAAACCAAAGCGTGAAAAGCCACAAATAGTGCGTACACCCGAGAATATTGCTGCTGTGGCAAAAAGTGTGCGTGAAGCGCCATCAACATCAATTCACCGTCGTTCTCAAGAATTGAACATTTCGGAGGAATCATTGAGACGAATTTTGCATAAAGACCTTGGTATGACGCCATACAAAGCCAATTGGTTCAGGAGTTGAAGCCAACTGACCATCCAATGCGTTTTCGCTTCGCTAAGTGGGCCTGCGATCGACTTACAGAAGATGCCGATTTTGCCAAAAAAAAATCATCTTTTCAAATGAAGATCATTTTGATCTTGGCAGGTATCTAAACAAGCAAAATTGTCGCATTTGGGGCACAGAAAACCCGCACGCATACATTGAAAAGCCGATACACCCAAAACGAGTCACTGTTTGGTGCGGATTTTGGTCCAGAGGCATAATTGGGCCATTTTTCTTCGAAAATGAGCAAGGAGTGGCCGTTACAGTCAATGGCGATCGTTATCGGGCCATGTTGAACGAATTTTTGTTCACAAAAATTGAAGAGGAGGATATTGGCAACATTTGGTTTCAACAGGACGGCGCTACGTGCCACACAGCCGAAGCTACACTCGATGTTTTGCGCCCTGTTTTTGAAGATCGCATTATCAGCCGCAGAGCTGATGTCGTTTGGCCACCTCGGAGCTGCGATTTGACACCGTTGGACTATTATTTGTGGAGTGCCCTCAAAGTTAAGTGTTACGCCAACAAGCCAGAGACAATTGACGCTTTAAAGGACAATATTCGTGAAGCCATTGGTGAAATACAGCTGCACACAATCGATAATGTGCTTAAAAATTCGACCGATCGTGTAGGCTACTGCATGGCCAGCCGAGGCAGCCATTTGAATGAAATTATTTTCCATTATTAACCGGAAGGATTGTACTTTCAAATAAAAAAAAAATTTGAGATAATATTCAGTAGTTTTTTTTTTATAGCATTTTCAAAAAAAAAAAAAAAGTTATTTGGCGGACCCTTTATAATAACTCTCTTAAATTCGGTATCTTTTCAAAGTGTTGGAAAAATTCATTTATTATTCTGCACTATAAATCTGGTAGCCGCAGTGATGCTACTAATTATAGAGCAATTGCAAAGTTTAATGCTATACCTAAACTTTTTGAGAAAATTATAACTGATATATTATCACACGAAATGTCATCAATTCTATCACCAGCTCAACATGGCTTTTACAAAGGACGGTCTACGACTACTAACCTAATGGAATTTACTTCCTATATAAACTCTGGATTCTGCAAAAATAAACAAACTGATGTTATATACACGGACTTTAGCAAAGCTTTTGAAAGGGTTAGCCATGATCTACGGCTAGCGAAACTTGATGTTATTGGATTCTCCGGGAACTTCTTAAAATGGATTCGGTCGTACTTAAAACATCGTAAGCAATGTGTAATTTTCAATAACTCTAAATCGAAATAAACAGATGTTACTTCCGGTGTCCCTCCAGGGATTCACCTTGGACCTATCCTATTTTTACTGTTTATTAATGATCTACCAAAGTCTATTCAATATAGCAATATCCTTATGTATGCCGACGATGTAAAAATCTACTCAACCGTCATAAACAATGAAGATAGTATACGTCTCCAGTCTGACTTAAATATCTTCTACAAATGGTGCAATGTTAACTTAATGGAATTAAATCTAAAAAAATGTCAGTCTATGACCTTCTCTAGATATTCGCCATCTTCGAACGACTATGTCATCCATGACACAAAACTAAACTCAATTGACTCGTTCATAGATTTGAGAGTTCATTTTGATAAAAGACTAAGTTTTAATTCTCACGTAACAATGACTGTTAATAAGGCAAATGGTGTTTTATTCACGTCTTTGGTCAGGCCGATACTTGAATACGCATCAGTAATCTGGGATCCACAGTACAATGTTTTCATCAAAAAACTTGAATAAGTTCAGAAACAATTCTTACTATTTTGTCTTCGATATCTTGAGTGGAATGCGGAATTGAGTCTTCCACCGTATCACAGTCGTTTGGCTCTAATAAAGCTTCCAACTTTGAAAAGTAGAAGGATCATTTCTAATATAACATTCTTCCTCAACCTGGTTCATGGTAAAATTGATTCTGAATGCCTTCTTGGAAAAATATGTATAAATGTCTCTAACAAACAACTTCGATCATATGAGCCGGTTTACCTGAATTTCCACAGATCAAATTTCATTAATTTCGATCCATTCCGAAGAATTTGCACCGAAGTGAACAGACACTATGCTTTAATTGATTTATCCGATGATGTTGATGTTATTAAAAGAAGATTAACGTCATATTTGAACTCTAATGATTATGTTTATAACTGTATTTAAAGTCGGTATTATTTTTGTAAAATATTTTTGTAAATATTGCTCAGCTGTTGCTTTATTGTAGCTGAATTAAAGAAGTAAATAAATAAAAAAAAAATTGCTTTTATTATGTTTATGATATTTTTCTCTATAAATAAAAGTATTTATTAAGTGTTACTAATTTCCCAAAGTGTAAAATAGCAGGGTATTCGTAGACTTTAGTCCTTAACTGCAAATGATTGTGGCAGGAATAATCTTAAAGTAAAGTCGCATAAAAGAGTTTTCCAAATTATAAAGTCATATGATATTCTTAATTTAATGTAATACTGTGCCCATTTAAATAGGTGACTCTTCAATTTAAACTACGCGTGTTTATCGATTTTCCCAGTTGGCAGTACTGTTTTTGTCATTTGTGTTAAATTTCCTGTCAATATTAACTCGTTTTAGGCGATTTAAATGTCTGATTTTGTTGAACAAAGATTTTCTATTAAATTTTGTTTGCGAAATGAAATTTCTGCTGCATAAACTTTAAAGATGTTCCAAAAGACCTTTGGTGGCCAGGATATGTCGAAACAAAAAAATGTTAACTAGTGGAAGACAAAGAGTAAACGAGAAAAAAACAGCAACTGATGAAAAACATCAAAGATTTGGGGTTGAAAGATCCTACTTATTTTATTGTTGATCAATTACCTTCATTTTAAAAGATATTTTGGGCTTCTAACGCTTCAAATCTCAATCGTTTTCGAAAGCACTCAATATTCTTAAAAACAAAGCTCACTACCAATAATTGCTCACTACCAGAACGATATGAAATGCATCATTACGAGCAGTGAGACTTAGGTCTATGCTATGGATATATGCGAATATATAAATAAGGTGGAAGGGAAAAGTGAAGCAAGACCGCAAAGATCAAGCCAAAGCCGTTCAAAAATCTAGGTCGTGCTAACAGTTTTCTTCAGTTTTCGAGGTGTGGCGCATATTGACCCTATACAGTAAGTGAAGGATTCATACACTTTTTGAAATACGGTTTTTCGAATACGGTTGTCACAAATAAATCAATAATCCAATGGCTTGGATTGATTGCTCTCGCTAATCCAGCGGCCTCGGCTGACTAATCTCCAGCAGCTTCGATTGCCTGCTCTTACTAATCCATACATTTCAGAACTATCAACTAAATCAAACCACCTGATTACCGTTTCAGGTCTACCGACGACACTCCGTTCGGTCATTTACAGAAAGGTACCAAACCACCCATCTACAGAGGAAAATCGTAGCACCTGATTATCATTCCCGACTACCGGCTATCGAGAGCAACCCATTCGATCACCGCCATCAACAGAGAGGTACCACACTGCCTGATTATCGTTCCCGACCCACCGATATTAACAACTCCAGATACAATTGACTCCTGACTTTGGCGATATATGACGAGTGTGTTATTATAAACTTTTATTCTGGACACGACTGACCTACTTCAGCCGACGACAAACCGCCGTTACACCGTTTTGAACAGATTGGGGAGATAAAAGCCGATCTCTACCTGTTTTGAAATCTCCGCCGGAAATCGACCGACAGGTAGGTGGTGGTTCCATAATGGTCTGGGGAGCGGTGTCTTCCAAAGGTAAGTTTTTTTTTTTAAATAATAATTTTTGTTAATAAAATAATTTCAGGTGTACTTGGGTTGGAGCTCAAAATTGGCCGTGAAAATATTCAGAAATATACAAAGCTGCTGCAAAGACAAAAAAATTTCATGGTAGAGAGATTTCAAGGATTTCAATTTAATTTCTTAACAGGACAACGTCTCTATTCACACTCCATAATCGTAAAAAAAATGGTTTTCGGATCATAATATAAATGTATTGGAATGGCCTGCAAAGTCGCCCGACCTAAATTTTTGGTTATCTGTCCAGAAAAGTTTTTCAACAAGCTCGTCAGTTTGAAACTGCCGAGGAGTTAAAAAAAACAAAATTTTGGCAGCGTCGAGAAATATCCCTATAGAATATATACAAAACTAGTATAAAAGTATGGCAAAAACAATTTTTGAGGTTATAAAAAATAAAGGAGGATCGACTAGTTACTAAAAAATTAGTTTAGGTGTATTTTTCTTTTAATAATAACTAGCAGATTCCAGCGCTCGAAATTCGAGTGCAATTTCTAGGCAACTTTATTTCTCAACTTAGCCAATTCACAAACCAACACTTATTTGGTAATATTATTATTGTGAATGAAGATAACAAAGTCATTAAGAAACACATTAACAAATTTAATAACCACACACATAGCAACTTGGAATGCAATTTACTGAAAATTTAGGAAAAAATGAAAAAATCTGTAAATCTGGTGAACACCTAAAAAGAAATACCTTTCAAATAATATACCAGTACGCTTGGTCAAAATCGGGATAAAACGGTAGAACAAAACATCGGAAATCGCCTAGCCTATTAATATTATAGATAAGTTTCATGGAAATGAACTTATATTTTGCAACACATTTTTTAAAATTAAAATTTTTTTTCTTACAGCACAATATTTAACTGAAATAGAAATATTGATTTAACTAAAAAGAAAAAAAAAATACACTATAATTTCTTAAAATTCGGGAAAAAATTAACTGAACTTATATTTTGCAACGAAGTGTATCTATATGTAAATATTTTTCACTATTTTTAGTTTTTTATATGAATTTTTTTGGAGCATATTTTTATTTTCATACTTTATTCCTTGGCTATTGAGCCTAAAGTTCCCAAATTCAATACCAACCTCCTCAAAATAATCACAAACAGTATCAGCCTAATTTTACCCAAGTAAATGGTTTATTTTGTGCTTGAACGTCATTTTAACAGACAGACAGACGGACATGACTATATGGGTCAAGTTTTTATAAGCATCAAGGATATATAAACTTTCCGGGATCGCAAATAATTTTTTCCATCCGTTACAAACGGAATGGCAAACTGATATATGTATATCCTTTATACAGTGGTTATAATAAATATTGCGTCTATATCAAATTTAAGTGTTTTGTGTTTTTCATTTTTCAACGGCCGCCATATGAGCCACAACTATTTTTGCAATAGCAATCAAACTGATGGAGCTTAAAAGTCAATTTATATTATTATCCTTTACTTCTTAAAATTGAAGGCCTAATAAGCATGATGGGTTATCGGAATTACCTAGTTTCAGAAACTAGCAAAATTAAGCTCTGACTGCTGCTACGTTTGTAATAGATACTTTTTAGAGCGCTCATAATGGGAGTCATTTTTTTTTTAATTTTAATAATCTATAATATTAATTGGCAAGGCGATTTCTTGTGACCGATGTAAGTTTCACAGTTTTACCCCGATTTTGACAGGAAATTTATCATTTGAAAGGTATTTCTTTTTATTATTTTGGAGTTATGATCGTTTAAAGTTGCTACTAACACATACATAAAATTATACAATGCTATGTGTGTATTTATTAAATTTGTTAATGTGTTTGTGTTAATGTGTTGAATTTGTTTTCTTCATTTAAAATGAGCTGAATTGTGAAGCATACCTTCAGGGTCTTTATTAAATGGAAAAACAAAATTTCCTAGAATTTCCACTTGAATTTCGAGTGCTGGAATCTGCTAGTCTTTTTTAGTATATCATCTTTTTTTGTTAATGCTGTTTATTTTTCAGAATTTTAAGTTCTAATATAAAATTATTATGCAAAACAAAACAAGGGATTATTATTCTAAACTTTTCGAAATTACCACTGCTAAGAGTTGAATTGTATTGGAATGTTCTTTTTTTTTCTGTACACATGCATATTTAATTAAAGTGTTTCTTTAGTTTACTATTTTTAAATTTACATAAATTATGCCCCCATTTCTTTTTATTAGCCAGATTTAACTCGCATACTCGAAAATGAAAACAAAATATTTACTCAATATACTTTGCGGCACGTAAAATTTGCTGAAAACCTTAATAATTGTAAAATACTGTTACTTTTATGTATTTTTCTGTTTTTCTATTTTCTTTTTTCTGATTTTTTTTTTTTTTATTTGGTACATTCACTTACAGTCTTGCTAGTTGTAGGCGTTCATGTGTGGGTAAATTTTCTACTGTTTGCATTTCGGCCACAAGGTCAGAGTGTTCCATTTTAAGTTGTGCTTTGAAGGACTCATCCGACTTGCGATTAACTAAAATACCCTTAACCATGGTGCAAGCTGGTTTTTGTTTGCCCAAAAAAGTTTTCGATGTTTAGTTTTTTAGGATTCAGTATCAAAATGATATGTTTGCTTAAATTTGGTTTCGGTGAATTATATTAAAGCCATTTCGTTCGTTGCCATACATACAGCTGTACCCTTGGCTAAAATTAAATGAAAAAGAAAAGAATATTATTAAAAAAAAAGAAAAATTGTTTATTTTTTTTTTAAGTTTCAGATATGATAAATGTTAAGTTTATTATAATTTATATTGTAATCTTTAATATGGGAGTATGTACAATTCTCAAATAATATCTACACATACATATTTATATTCATTGTTGATGATTATGAGTTTTATGAATGAAAATATATTTAACGCTCACGTATTTTGTTTTATATAAAAGCTCTTTTAAGCTTTGATTGCCTATACTCTAGACAATAATCCTACATTTATATAAACAAATAAAGAAATGCTTACAAATGAAAAAAAAAAATAACTGCCTTCAATGATTGCAGTAAATGTAAATTAAGCTATTCATATCTGCCCTGTGGAATATTCTATGCCATGCGATGTTGAAAATAGTTAACAAAGCAATGACGTGCTTAACAAACTAAATAAATAACAAGACGACGAAGAAGAAGAAAACAAAATTATGGCAAAAGTAATAAAATAGTTTTAGCTATTTTTTCATTTTACTGTTGAGAGAAAGAAATTGAATAATAATATATAGCATACTTTGGAGGGCATAGATAAAAAATATATATAAAAAACATAGTTAAATAAAAAAAAAACTTTTTACATTATTTGAATATCAAAATAATATAAATGATTTTAAAAGATTTTTTTGGGTCAAAATAAAAAACATGTATGTATGTATATGCCCATGTGGTGACAAATATACAAACGTGCTTACAAATCAAAACTGTCTGTTTTAGTATGGACTCATGCAACTCATATAAATCGAATAAAGTCGACATAAAGAATATATACCAAAAAACATACAAATGATACTAAAATATTAAAGAAATGTATACAAATATACATTAAAAATATTTTTGTTATTTTATCATCAGCACATAATACTTGAAGCATACTTTTTGGTAATCTATTGTTGGAAAATATTGAAGCATACTTTTCGTCAACAAAAGCAGAAAATAATGTTTAGCTAGAATATACATAAAATATGAAATAAAGTAAACAAGTTAAAAAATTATAATAGATCAACGTCGACTTAATGATACTCTTGCTCATGAGATTCGGTAAAGGGTCTTAGGTCCAAAAAGGTCACTATCAATTGTTTAAGAAAAAAAAAAACATAAAAATAAGCTTTTCTTAAACGAGTACCTTTTTAAAAACAGTACTTTTCTTAAAAAAGTACATTTCCTTAAAAAGTACCTTTTCTTAAAACAGTACCTTTCCTTAAAAAGGACCTTTTCTTAAAACAGTACCTTTCCTTAATAAGTACCTTTTCTTAAATAAGTATATTATTTTAAAAATTACCTTTTCGTACAAAAATACATTTTTTACAAAAGTATCTTTTTCTTAAAAAAGTACCTTTCTTAAAAATTTTTCTTTTCTGAAAAAAGTACCTTTTCTTAAAAAAGTTCGTTTACTTAAAAAAGGCATCCTTCTTTAAAAAGTAACTTTTCTTAAATAAGTATATTTTATTAAAATAACTATCCTTTAGTTATACAAGTACCTTTTTATACAAGTACCTTTTTATACAAGTACCTTTTTTTAAAAAAGTACCTTTTTTTTAAAAAAATACCTTTCTTAAAAATTTATCTTTTCTTAAAAAAGTATCTTTTCTTAAAAAGATTAAATTTTCTTAAAAAGTACCTTTTCATGAAAAAGTACCCTTTCTTGAAAAATTACCTTTTCTTAAAAATTAAATTTTCTTAAATAAGTACCTTTTTTTTAAAAAATTTCTCCTTAGAAAAGGTGTATCTTTTCTTAACAAAGTACCTTTTCTTCAAAAAGTAAATTTTCTTAAAAAAGTACCTTTTCTTAAAAAAGTACCTTTTCTAAAAAATTTAATTTTCTTAAATAAGTATCATTTCTTAAAAAAATTTTCCTTAGAAAAAATGTATCCTTTCTTAACAAAGTACCTTTTCTTAAAAAAGTATCTTTTCTTACAAAAGTGCATTTTCTTAAAAAAGTACCTTTTCTTGAAAAAATACCTTTCTTAAAAATTACCTTTTCTTAAAAATTAAATTTTCTTAAATAAGTACATTTTCTTAAAAAATTTCTCCTTAGAAAAATGTATCCTTTTCAAAGTACATTTTCTTAAAAAAGTACCTTTTCTTGAAAAAGCACCTTTCTTAAAAATTACCTTTTCTTAAAAATTAAATTTTCTTAAATAAGAACCTTTTTTTTAAAAAAAATTTCTCCTTAGAAAAGGTGTATCCTTTCTTAACAAAGTACCTTTTCTTCAAAAAGTCAATTTTCTTAAAAAAGTACCTTTTCTTAAAAATGTACCTTTTCTTAAAAAAGTACCTTTTCTTAAAAATTAAATTTTCTTAAATAAGTATCTTTTCTTAAAAAATTTTTCCTTAGAAGAAATGTATCCTTTCTTAACAAAGTACCTTTTCTTAAAAAAGTACCTTTTCTTAAAAAAGTACCTTTTCTTACAAAGTACATTTTCTTAAAAAAGTACCTTTTCTTGGAAAAATACCTTTCTTAAAAATTACCTTTTCTTAAAAATTAAATTTTCTTAAATAAGTACATTTTCTTAAAAAATTTCTCCTTAGAAAATATGTATCCTTTCCACCTTTTCAAAGTACATTTTCTTAAAAAAAGTACATTTTCTTAAAAAAACTACATTTTCTTACAAAAGTACATTTTCTTAAAAAAGTACATTTTCTTAAAAAAGTACCTATTCTTAAAAAAGTACATTTTCTTAAAAAGTAAATTTTCTTAAAAATTATCTTTTCTAAAAAAGTTCCCTCTCTTAAAAAGTACTTTTTCTTAAAATAAGTACCTTTTTCTAAAAAAGTCCCTTTTTCAAAAAAAAAAAATACCTTTTTCTTAAAAAGTATCTTTTCTTAAAAATATTCGTTTTCTTAAAAAATAAGTTTTACTTAAAAAAGTTCATTAAAATATACCTTTTCTTAAAAAAGTATCTTTTCTTAAAAAGGTACCTTTTCTTAAAAAGGTATCTTTGAATAAAAAGTAGTTTTTCTTAGAAAAGTAACTTTTTTTAAAAAGGTACCTTTTCTTAAAAAAGTAAATTTTAATGAAAAAAAAAATACCTCTTCCTACAAAAATACTTTTTTTTAATCTACCATTACTTACAAAAGTACCTGTTTTATAAATGTACCTTTTTCACAAAAGTGCATTTTCTTAAAAAAAAAAATTACTTTTTCTTAAAAAATACCTTTCATTAAAAAGTACCTTGTTTTAAAAAGGTACCTTTTTTAAAAACGTACCTTTTTTTTAAAGTACCTTTTCTTAAAAAGGTACCTTTTCTTAAAAAATTACCTTTTCTTGAAAAAGTACATTTTCTTAAAGAACCTTGTCTTAAAAAAGTACATTTTCGTAAAAAAGTACCTTTTCTTAAAAAAGTACATTTTCTTAAAAAGTAAATTTTCTTAAAAAGTACCTTTTCCTAAAAAGTACTTTTTCTTAAAATGTACTTTTTCTAAAAATACCCTTTTTCTAAAAAATACCTTTTTCTTAAAAAAGTACCTTGCTTAAAAAAGTCCATTAAAATATACCTTTTTTAGATAAGTATCTTTTCTTAAAAAGGTACCTTTTCTTAAAAAAGTATCCTTGAATAAAATGTAGTTTTTCTTAGAAAGGTAACTTTTTTCAAAAAGGTACCTTTTTCTTACAAAAATACTTTTTTTTTCAAATTTAGCTTTTACTTTTGTAAGTACCTGTTTTACAAATATACCTTTTTCACAAAAGTGCATTTTCTTAAAAAATACCTTTCATTAAAACAGTACCTTGTTTAAAAAGGTACCTTTTTTAAAAACGTAAATTTTTATAAAAAGTAGCTTTTCTTAAAAACCACCTTTTCTTAAAAAAGTAAATTTTCTTTAAAAAGTAAATTTTCTTAAAACAAGTACCTTTTCTTAAAAAGTAAAGTACGTTTCTTAAAAAAGTAACTCTTCTTACAAAAGTATTTTTGATTAAAAAGTAGTTTTCCTTAGAAAAGTAACTTTTCCCGAAAAAGTACATTTTCATAAAAAGGTACTTTTCTTAAAAAGGTACTTTTCTTAAAAAATTTACTTTTCTTAAAAAAGGTACTTTTCTTAAAAAAGGTACTTTTCTTAAAAAAGGAACTTTTCTTAAAAAAGGTACTTTTCTTAAAAAAGGTACTTTTCTTAAAAAAAGGTACTTTTCTTAAAAAATGTACTTTTGTTAAAAAGTACCTTTTCTTAAAAAAATACCTTTTTCTAAATGGAAACCTTTTCTTAAAAAGTACATTTTCTTAAATAGTACTTTTTTCAAAAAAAAAGTTACTTTTTCTTAAAAAATTCCTTTTCTTAAAAAAAGTATTTTTGATAAAAAGGTACTTTCTCTTTAAAAATTTTTCTTAAAAACTACCTTTTCTTACAAAAGTACATTTTTTAACAAAAGTAACTTTTCTTAAAAATTTACCTTTCTCGTTAAGTCAAATTTTAGTTATTTATACTCGTTTTCTCCATTTATGATTACCGTTGTCAAAACAAAACGGTTTCCACCTTAAAATATGCAAGCAATCACATTTCCGTGGTCAGAAGAAATAACAGCTAAATAAAGTCTTTTTTTCAGTAGTTTCCAATAAAGCATTTCTTAAAATTAAAATCGCTATCTGTAGTCAGGTGATTACGATAATCATGTTTATTAGACATTAATTGATAATGTAGACAGTGTTAATAACTAAATAAATAATGGAGAATAACAGAAATCTAAAGGCTTTGGCTATTAACTCAAGTAGTTTGGTTGTTATTGTAAAATCATAATAAATTTTGATTTTTGGATATTAAAGCTACAAACATAATATATTGCGAAGTAATGCATTAGAGTGTGTAGAACAAGCTAATACGAGTATATTTATAACAAGCTAAATATAAAACTACTTAACTTATTCTTGGATCATAAAATTATTTTGGATTATATATAACATAAATTTTAAAATAAAATATTTAATAAAGGAGGTACGGTTTTTATAATAATTTTTTATTTATTATATTTTGTGTTGTTAGTCTTGAAATTACCAACGACATGTCCGATTTAGTAGGCCGATTATTTTTAATGTAGTTCATAAAAACTCATGCAAATAATGGAATTATTTTTGGAAATTGTTTGCAATACACAACAAAATTTTTGTTATTTATTGCAAAAGCAAATTGAAGCATGCTTTATATAATGACAAAGTATATAACTAAAGCATACTTTTGGTTAATAACGATACATATACTTCAAAATTAAGCTTCAATAATAATGATTGAATATTCAGTATAATTTTGTAATTAAAATTGTTGACGTAAACTGTTTAAAGAACAAAAATTGGATTAAAAGGAATCAAATCACCTTTTTCATTTCTGTGAACTAGAATATTTTACTGGATCTCTATATCACATATTAAGAATATATGAACAAAAATATTAATAATAATAATTATAAACAAATAGCCACATGGAAAAACAATAATTTGTTTTTAACAATAATCGGTTTTTTAATATTTATCAAATAATAAATAAATCACACTCTTTGAAAATAGAAAAGCGATAAAAAGCTATAAATCACATCGAAATTTTCTGTAAAAAATAACAACAAACATAACACAGACCTGCAAGATTTTCCCCAACTAATAACTGAAGATGGTTTCTGACGTGGGTGAATCAATTTCTAGGTAAAACTTACAGAACATATTCTAACTCTTGATGCACAGATTTAGTTGCGAACGGTGTCCAAACACATGTCGCTGTGTTACAAGCAATTTTAAACTTCAAAATTGTGTCTCCAATAAAAATCTGTAGATGTTTTAGGTACCATTTTGGTTATATAACAACGATACGGTTCGTTAAAATATTTTAAAACAAAACTTCTCACGAAACTCTGTAACAAATAAAATACTGAAAATAAAAACTCAACCACCACTACTTACGAATGAATCATATTTTTTTATTTCAAATAAAATTCTGCTACTAAAGTATACTTTGAGTAGAACATGTCATAGAAAAAACTGTAGCATATTTTAAAGCTGTAAAAAACGAGGTCTAAACGAGGTAAACTCTTTACGACTTGATGGCATGACAATTTCAAACCAGAAACAAAAACCGTAATTTAATAGAGGACAAATAAACATTTTCCAAAGTAGACTAGGTCATTAAACTTTTAGCTGCAAATAATATGTATGCAGTGGAAAGTAAAATAAATTATTTCACTAATTGCTAACAATTAAAAGCGTTTTAATTAATAAATTAAGAATTTTTTACTTAAAATCGTTATGGAGAATTTTCAATTATTGTTAAAAGCTCTTTCATCGAAATATTTATAGCATACAGTGTGGAGCAATATTAATGGAGCGAAAAAAAAATTATGAATTTAAAATTGATGATAAAAATTTTTCAAGAAAAGGTTCTTCTTTAAGTTAAAGTATTTTTTAAAGAAAAGTTACTTTGTTGAGAAACTTTACTTTTCTAAGAGAGATTACTTTTTAATCAAAAATACTTTTAAAGAAAAAATACTATTTTAAGAAAAGGTACTTTTTAAGGTACTTTTACTTCCTGTAGACAAGCCAAATGGCTTTGCGGGGTTAGGATTAAATATTTGTTTATCAAGATTTTTATATATACAAGGGCGGATCAATAAGTCCTTGACTTTTAGAATGAAACACAGTTTTTCTTGCAAAAAAAAAATTTTTTTTCAAAATAATCTCCTTTTAGCTCAATACACTTAGTCCAACGTTTCTCCAATTTTTGTATCCCTTCCAAAAAATAGGATTTTTCGAGGTCCATAAAATAGGCATTTGTTTGATCAATAATTTCATCGTTGGAGCTAAATCTCTTTCCACCGAGCTATTTCTTTAGGTTTGGAAATAGGAAATAGTAACTGGGGGCTAAATCCGAAGAATATGGGGGATGAGGTACCAATTCGTAGCCCAATTCATGGAATTTTGAAGTTGTCACACGATTACGTTTATGGTCAATTGAGAACAAAGCTTTCTTAAACCCAACTGATCATTTGAAATCGAATCCACACTACCATAGAAATGCCTATGGCATTAACAATATCACGCACTTTTACTCTCCGATCGGCCAACACCATATCGTGGATTTTTTCGACATTTTCAGGTGTAAGAAAATTTACTTTCTTTACAAAAGATACTTATTAAGAAAATGTACTTTTTTAAGAAAAGGCATTTTTGTGAAAAGTTACTTTTTTAAGAAAAGGTACTTTTTAAGAAAAAGGTACTTTTTTAAAAAAAAGGCATTTTTGTGAAAAGGTACTTTTCTAAGAAAAGATACTTTTTATATGAAATACTTTTTAAATAAAAGAACTTTCTTAAGATAAAATGTAGTTTTTTAAGAAAAGTTACTTTTCTAAGAGAAGGTACTTTTTTCAAGAAAATTTTCTTCATTAAGAAGTTATTTTTTAAGGTACTTAAAAAAAGTATTTTTTTATGAAAAGGTTTTTTTAAGAATAAAATTTTTTTTAAAAAAAGTACTTTTTTTAAGAAAAGGTACTTCTTAAGAAAAAGGTAATCTTTTACGAAAATGTACTTTTAAGAAAAGCTACTCTTTAGAGGATGATAATTTTTAAGAAAATTTACTTTTTTATGAAAATTTATTTTAGGGAAAGGTACTTTGGCATTGAAAGGTACTTTTTGAGAAAAAAATAAATATTTTAAGACAAGGAACTTTTTAAAGAAAAAGTACTTTTTTTTGTTAAGAAAACACCTTTTAGGAAAAGGTACTTTTTAGGAGCTGAAATTATTTATTATTTCTGGGCCAAATAGCTGCAGATAAAACTTAATATATGGCAACAAGTTTGTAAATGAATTCATTATTTATATAATTCGTATCTATAATATCAATAGGTAAGGCGATTTATTGTGACCGATGATTAGTTAACAGTTTTCTCCCGATTTTGACCAAACGTATTTTATTTGAAAGGTATTTCTTTTTAGCTGTCCACCAGATTTACAAATTTTTAAATTTTTACATTTTTTTTTGAGTAAAATGCATTTGAAGTTGCTACTAACACATACATAAAATTATAAAATGATATGTGTGTTTATTAAATTTGTTAATGTGTTTGTGAGTTTGTTTTTTTCACTCACAATAATAATTGTGTTGAATTGAAAAATAATTTTGGACATAAGCCAATAACGACAATAATCGATATTTAAAAAGTATTGAATTGTGAATTGGCTAAAATTTGCTAGTTTATATAATTCATATGATATACTGTAAACATCCCCACTTATACAATTATATCTTATATGAAGAACCCTATTACTAATCACTACTCCTTTTTATGTGTACTAATTATTATTATTCTTTTAGTGTAATATTACCTGACATTTGATTGTCATTGAATTAGGCTCGTGTTCGATACATGAAGCAATGCTAATGTTTGCAGGGACAAATCGTCGCATTCGATATCGAGTAAAATCAATCAAAATTCCATATTTTGGTTTATTATTTAATGAAGACGGACAATCTTCAGACCTCGTTTGACTTTTATTATTAACTATGGACCATAACTCGTTATCTGTGACAGAGTAAAATTACTCTTAGTATTTTATTTTGGAAAATAAAAAAATAGTTTCGATCGAAAAATTTCGTTAACGAATGCAACGATTCGACCCCTAGGGGATATAATACTTTGAGCAAACAACGAGTGTAGTTATTCTAAAATAAATAATAATTTCTGAGTACATAATAAAAACGAGTTTTAATTTCTGAGTTGAAGAAAAATAGGTAATTCTATAATACATATTTATTTAAAGAATAAGTTCCACCTAAATACTCTCTATATATACACAACAACAACGTGATAAAAACAACAATTTGGCTGCATCAATAATAATAATTCAAAGATTTGTCTTAAATATATTTTCAAAATGTGTCAGGGATCCACTAAATTTCCTTTCTGCATACGGTATCACTGAATTCAACAACCTCGCCAGTTTAACCATAAATTACCTGTCCATAATAAGTGTTGAAATCATTAGGTAGATTAAAGAACTAGATCTGCCAGAATTGTCAAAAATAAATTTATCAACTGGATATGAAATTTAATAATTTTATAAAACAAAATAATCTGACGCGAATCATCAAAATTATAGCATAATAGTTGCAAGCGAAATTCAGATACGTGTGATCTTATTTTTAGGCAAAAAATGTATCTTATTAACTTACATCTCTATAGCAAAAAAGAATATTGGCATGCATAATGCTAAAGGGGCAAATAAGTACGCATGTTATACAACCTAGGCAATGTCCAAGAGTTAATATGACGATCAAAATGTAATTTGTTATCAATGTAGAAGCCAAGCCATTTAAGAACAGATGACAATCTGAGTGTACAGAAAACACCATCATTTTGTATACAGTTGGATTAAGATCCAAGAAATTTTCCTTAGACCAGTCAAAAACTTTGCCCATCTCTATGTTAATTTGCCTTTCGAATATTTCGTTACTATTAATATATATAGCCTATTAATATTATAGAGTATTACGCATAAATAAGGTAAAAGGCACAAGCTGAAATAGAAATTTTGCGACAAAAACCATCAGCATTTGTTAAATGTATTGTTTGACAACAACAAAAACAAATGCATTTTGGACAATTATTATATAGCAGATTGGAATGGGCACATATTATAATTATAACTTTTCAATTACAAAATTTTTTTTTATTATAAATTCGCCATCTATAATATTAATAGGCTAGGCGATTTCTTGTGACTGATGTTTTGTTCTACTGTTCCCGATTTTGACCAAACGTATATTATTTGAAAGGTATTTCTTTTTAGCCGTTTTGCAGATTTACAGATTTTTAAATTTTTTCCTTTATTTTGAGTAAATTGCATTTAAAGTTTCTACTAACACATACATAAAATTATACAATGCTATGTGTGTGTTTATTAAATTTGTTAATGTGTTTGTAATAAAAATGAGTTTGTTTTTTGTGTTGATTTGAGAATTGGCTATAATTGATTATTATACTTTTAGGATCTTTATTTAATGAAAAAAAAAATTTCCTAGAATTTGCGTTCGAATTTCGAGGGCTGGAATCTGCTAGTTTTTATTAATAATTAATATTTTATTTCATTTTTATTCAACTTGCTTGCTTTTGTTTTTGTTTTTAATGTCAATTTTTCAGTCACTGCGCTGTAATTTTCTACTACAATATTAAACAAGTAAGAGTGTTAAATTCGGCTGTGCCGAATATTTGATACCCTCCAACTCGGTTTGAGTATTGATAATAAATGAAAACAAAATATTGGAAAAATATGCATGCGTTTCCAATATGCATGCGTTTCCGGTTATATGACATAACTTCTCGTTTAATTTAGTTTTTGCTAATTAAATAGCTCGCCCTAACCTCCATTGCAAAGGTAATGGTTGTTGTAGGGTGGCTATATGCATTAAATCGTGCTAATTGGAGATGGCTGTATAGTTTCTTTTAACTGGCGAAATATTTTTTCATTGCGGCCATATAGGTCGGATGGAGTAACAAAATAATAACCAAAAAAAAGCTCTCTCAATTTTTTTATTAAAATATTGCCATATTTGGAAAACATAGAGAATAAATTTATAATAATAAATAATTAAATTAGGGATGCCAAACGCAAAAAACCAAATGTCCCAAACATTTTAAATAAAATAATTTGTTATCTTTATTTTCTGAAAAACTTCAAATATTCATCCAAAAAAAATTGTGAAAAAATAATATATGTATAAATAACATTCTCATCAAATTGCGTTTATTTATGTAACAATTTTTATGTTCGCAATTCTTAAATATCATTTGAGGTTTTCTTAAATTCATTGAATTTAAATTAATGTTTTCTGTAGTGCGAATTCAACGATCCGACAGAATTTCAACGATCCGACAATCGCAAAATATATCGACAGCTATTGTTGTTTGCACTGAGGATTAAGTGATTCACTAAGTACACACATCTTAACGACAGTCGACAAATCTATTTTTCTATTTATTTAAATTGTAAACAAGTGGCATCTCTGTTAAAATAAGCGAAAAACACAAAGAAGAATAGAAAAAAACAAATTACTTCGTGTTTGACAGGATGATTTTATGTTTATGTTTAATATCTCTATTTTTTTTACTAATATTTCTGTTTATTTATTTGAAAATTAAATAATGAATTGAATATGCTATTTAATTTTTTTATTTATATAAAAAAGTATTTTAATAGAAGCAAAATATTTTCACTATTTTATGATTTTTATTTATGTATGACGACATTTCAACCTAAAAATTTTTATCGATAGAATAAACAACACAAAAATGGTTGTCGTTTAAATGACAACAACAGCTGACTTTAACAATAGCGAATATCGTTTAAAAATTTTACTGATAATTTTGCTATTTTCTTTTTTTAACGATTCGACAATCGTTAAAAGAAGTTACTGAAAAGCTATTAATTTCTCCTGAATGGCAATATTTTTTTTAAATGTAAACATATTTGGTGTCTTTTTTTGGAATTTCAATTTGTGTTTAACGAATAAAATTTATATATTAGAGATGCAATTGATGTCTTCTAAATTTAAAATTATTATTTCCGACGTTTTGATATGATTTTCTAAAATTCAATTAATATTTTCTAATTTATAATTGGAAATTTTAATTCCAGTTTTTAGAATTGATATTTTCTTAAATTTGAATGGAAAATTTAAAAAGTGCAATTTTGTATTTATGTGAATAATAATGCTTTAGTAATTATAAACAATTTTTAAAAATTAGATGTAATCGCAATCAGATATTTTATAGGTAAAGCAGAATAATAATTCTATATAACTATGTAGAACTGTTTTAAAAGCAAAAAACTCATTGATGAACTCGGTAACTCAATTTTATAAAGACAACAAAAAGTTAATATGCCAAACTTATGTTCATATTTGTAAAAGAATAATGAAAAAACGTATCAAATAAAAGACCAGCCCGTGTATACTCTTAACATTGTTCTGTATGATATCTAACGGGTGATTTTTTTGAGGTTAGGATTTTCATGCATTAGTATTTGACAGATCACGTGGGATTTCAGACATGGTGTCAAAGAGAAAGATGCTCAGTATGCTTTGACATTTCATCATGAATAGACTTACTAACGAGCAACGCTTGCAAATCATTGAATTTTATTACCAAAATCAGTGTTCGGTTCGAAATGTGTTTCGCGCTTTACGTCCGATTTATGGTCTACATAATCGACCAAGTGAGCAAACAATTAATGCGATTGTGACCAAGTTTCGCACTCAGTTTACTTTATTGGACATTAAACCAACCACACGAATGCGTACAGTGCGTACAGAAGAGAATATTGCGTCTGTTTCTGAGAGTGTTGCTGAAGACCGTGAAATGTCGATT
Organism: Cordilura impudica; assembly: GCA_963682025.1. NCBI lineage: Eukaryota > Metazoa > Arthropoda > Insecta > Diptera > Scathophagidae > Cordilura > Cordilura impudica. The sequence goes on from OY821519.1 coordinate 232,322,936, forward strand.
CGTCGCCGTTCGCAGCAATTGGGTTTGTGTTATTCGACCACATGGAAGATTTTACGCAAAGATCTTGGTGTAAAACCGTATAAAATACAGCTCGTGCAAGAACTGAAGCCGAACGATCTGCCACAACGTCTAATTTTCAGTGAATGGGCCCTAGAAAAGTTGGCAGAAAATCCGCTTTTTTATCGACAAATTTTGTTCAGCGATGAGGCTCATTTCTGGTTGAATGGCTTCGTAAATAAGCAAAATTGCCGTATTTGGAGTGAAGAGCAACCAGAAGCCGTTCAAGAACTGCCCATGCATCCCGAAAAATGCACTGTTTGGTGTGGTTTGTACGCTGGTGGAATCATTGGACCGTATTTTTTCAAAGATGCTGTTGGACGCAACGTTACGGTGAATGGCGATCGCTATCGTTCGATGCTAACAAACTTTTTGTTGCCAAAAATGGAAGAACTGAACTTGGTTGACATGTGGTTTCAACAAGATGGCGCTACATGCCACACAGCTCGCGATTCTATGGCCATTTTGAGGGAAAACTTCGGAGAACAATTCATCTCAAGAAATGGACCGGTAAGTTGGCCACCAAGATCATGCGATTTGACGCCTTTAGACTATTTTTTGTGGGGCTACGTCAAGTCTAAAGTCTACAGAAATAAGCCAGCAACTATTCCAGCTTTGGAAGACAACATTTCCGAAGAAATTCGGGCTATTCCGGCCGAAATGCTCGAAAAAGTTGCCCAAAATTGGACTTTCCGAATGGACCACGTAAGACGCAGCCGCGGTCAACATTTAAATGAAATTATCTTCAAAAAGTAAATGTCATGGACCAATCTAACGTTTCAAATAAAGAACCGATGAGATTTTGCAAATTTTATGCGTTTTTTTTTAAAAAAAAGTTATCAAGCTCTTAAAAAATCACCCGTTATTTGAAAATATTGACATTCATGTTAAAATAGAAATAACTATTGCAAAGCTAATTAGAACAAAAATTGTGGCGCCATCAATTGTGGCATAGTCACGCTGAGCAAAATGAAGTGACACTCTGTTAATGCAAAAGAAATGTATTTTCAACAAAACAAAATATTGCAGAATTTTATGTAAATAAAATAATATACCGATTTATTTCTAACATGCAGTTATTATGGATATATGTACATACATATATAGAATATATGTACATGTATTATTTGTATTATTTAATATGTGTATGTATGTATATGTAAATATTACACACAAAAAATACAACATCAAACGTTATTTTTGTGTGTTTCTCTTTAAATAAATTAATACATAAAATTTTTTTTGCTAAATTTACATTGTTTTTTTATTAAGAACTAGGTATTTTAGCATTATTTGCTTTAGGTGTTGGTGAATTTTTACTCCCTTTATATTAACTCGTAGTGTCTGCTTGTCGAAAAAAATTTGGATCGATTTGAACCCCTTTCCCGTGACCCAATCGTCTGAAACTTTGCAGGCAGGCTCGTGGCAATGACAGAAATGATCTAGTAAATTTTTTTAGTGATGCCAAAACAATGGAAACTTTTAAATTTTTCTACCAGAGTTGATTAGTTTTTATTATATTATTACCACAACGACCACAAAAACAACAAGTCCAGCTATGACAACAATATAACATTTAGAATAACAACAAGAACGCTATAGAAAGATCATATTTTTCATTTTATTTTTACTTTTTCAGAGATTTCCCTGGACCTGTTCCACCGATTTTAATGATTTTTGAAATAGAAATCTTCCCATGAATTTGGAGAATCATTCTCACTAAAAATGATCACCTTAGCTATCCTATTGAGGGCGTGAACAACATAGAAAATTATATTTTTTTCAAGACTTTTTTTAGTTCTTCATTGAAATCTCGGGCCCTAATCGACCGATTTGGACGATTTTAAATAGCAAACTTTTCAGAGTGTTAATGAATCATTTTTTATGTCAGCGAGCACCCTAGCTGCCCGATTGATGCCGCCATCGTGATTTCCACAGACGGACATCGCTATATCAACTCCGGTTGTTATAAGGATCACAAATATATATATTTTATGGGGTCCAAAATTTTTTTTCTAATTATTACAAACGGAATGACAAACTTATATATACCCTCTGCACACTGGAGTGGAGGGTATAAAAAACACAGAAGTATAATTTGGTAGTGCCAAGTTTGACAAGATTTTGTGAGATTTTGCTAAAATCTAGTAACGAGCTAGATTTTGTTTTGTGTGGGAAATCTAGTAAAAATGAGCTAGATTGTGCTGGAAATCTCGTATATACTAGATTTTGCTTAGATGTGAACGCAATATAAGGCTTTTTAGGAAAAGCCACTTTTTAAAGAAAATTTTAAAAGGTCATATTAAAAAAAAAAAATTTTTAGAAAAGATACTTTTTGAAAAATGGTACTTTTTAAAGAAAGGTGAATTTTAAGAAAAGGTACTTTTTTGAGAAAAGCTATTTATTAAAGAAAAAGTACTTATTTAAATAAGTTGCATTTGAAAATATAGATACTTTTTAAGAAAATTGACTTTTTTAAGAAAATGAACTTTTAAAGAAAAATGTAATCTTTAAAAAAAATTTTTTTTTTTTTTGGAAAATGTACTTTAAAAAATACTTTTTCAACAAAAAGTACTTTTTTGAAAATGTCCTTTAAAGGAAAATGTATTTTTTGTAAAGAAATTTTACTTTTTAGAAAAGGTTCTTTTTAAGAAAAAGTACTTTTTAGGAAAGGTTCTTTTTATGAAAAGGTACTTTTCTAGAAAAAGAAAAAATTTTTTAAGAAATGGATCTTTTTAAGAAATGGTACTTTTTTTAGGAAAATGTACTTTCTGATGAAGCTGATTCATGACGTTTAAACATATCTCTAATCAACAAATAGCTGAAAATTTTTTTTAAATTTGTTTTATGTTTACTTTCAATTACTCACCCTGTATGGTTTGAATCTGACCATGTCTGAACCTAAGACTCCTTCTCAAAGTTCAAGTTGTATGGTATAGTAGAGTTAGTCTATACTGAGTAAAACTTTACTTGTTATTATTTATTTTTTTAAAAACGACGATTTTTTCAAAAAACCTGAAAAGGCAAACAATTTTTGTTTTCCATCAATATTATTTTGCTCACCACTGTCAACCAATTCAGGTTAAAAGAACCACCAAATTTTTAATTGCATATTTTTTTAAAGCCTTTTCAAGCTATTAAAATTTGTTTGAAATAATTCCTAGAACATTCATGTTGTCAAAAAGCATAAAAGCATCAGAACCTGCGACAATTATATTTCAATGCAAATTTTTATATGTACAACAAAAACAAAAATTTATGTAATGCAATTTGTAAAGAGCACACATACACACAGACACATCCATTGATATAAATGTGAAATAATATATATATATTTTTTTTTTGAAAGGTATTCTATAGCGAAAGTGTGGCAACAGCAGAAGTTTTTTGTAAAATGTTATAACAGACGCATAATATTTGTGGATATATACTCAGAATGCAAAGATAATAGCTGTAAGACACAGAGTGACGCAAAAAATTTGTACAATATGCCAATTAATTGAATTTACTGCAAGCAAATGTTTGACCATAATTCGAAAAAACTTTGTGTGCAGATAACGAATAGCATCTCTAACAGCACGGAATATTTTAACACATTTATCGTAACTAGCAGATTCCAGCCCTCGAAATTCGAGTGCAAATTCTACGAAATTTATTTTTTTCATTAAATAGAGACCCTAAAGGTATGCTAATTAATTATAGCCAATTTACAAATCAACACAAAAAACAAACTCATTTTTATTACAAACACTTTAACAAATTTAATAAACACATACATAGCAATGTATAATTTTATGTATGCGTTAGTACCACCTTTAAATGCAATTTACACAAAATAAAGGAAAAATTTTATAAAATCTGTAAATCTGCAAAACGGCTAAAAAGAAATACCTTTCAAATAATATACATTTGGTCAAAATCGGAATAAAACGGTAGAACGAAACATCCGTCACAAGAAATCGCCTGGCCTATTAATATTATAGATGTAAGTCCTTTTTATGAGAAACAAAAAAAAAATGACTTACTCGTTGTTCAGACCTAACACAACTCGACTTTTTCTTGTAGGGTTTCCTTATAAATAAAGTTTACACTAGAATTCTAACGCCACTGGTTGAATCAAAAGCCCCCATTAAGGAAGAATGCCGTCAAATGAAATGCTTGTTGAAGTTTGTGAACCAAAAGTCTACAACCGTATTTATTACCCAGATGGGTAAAAATTTTCAGAGGAAAAGTTCAACAGTTTATTTAGATTAAAATAATAATTTAATGTGAATAAACACTAAGGGCTGCCCTGTATAAAACACATACATACATGAGAATGAATATCAAATTGTTCGTATGGAGATATTATTATAAAATTCACATTCACAAAAGCTTACTTAGGGGCTATAACAAAAACAAAATCTAAATGCTAACTAACACTTGAAGCGTATGTATGTGTTGGTGTTGTTTATCTAAGCATGAAAATATTAAAGTATGTTTAAAGGATTTTTCCATTTAAGTATTTGTAAATGCAGAGCTTATTTGATAGATGGTAAAATTCTATTATAAATAGAATATAAGGCTTTAATATGTTTACGAATTTAAATTATTCTTTGGAGAAGTATTTACTGAATTATTTTTTTCTCTCTATGAAATTTAATGCTTACAATACTTATATAACTTTCCCAATACTTTTATATGTTTTTTTTTTTTTATAAATCAAATCAAACATAGTTCTTGCTATGTGATATTTGCAAAAATTGTTAAAGTAAACTTTGTAACTTAATTTATTTTTGTTAAATTGAGTTTAATATATACTTGTTCGTATAAAGACAAATTTGCTACAAATATGAATTTAAATGGTAAAAATGATGATTATTTTTTTTGCTTGTGTGTGTAAAATTTACATACATGAATGTCGACATTTATGTATACATACATATATATTACATATTCATTTACACTTGCTGGAAGAAGTCTCTGTACATTTAAGATTTAAACTGTCATTGTATGTAAAAAAATAATGAAAAACAAGTAAGAAAATTTTATTCGGTCTAAACCAACTGTACGATAACCTATACCTTGCATTAAGAGGCCCTATCCCTTAGGTCCAACTAATTAGATATATAAAATAAGCATAAACCAAATTTGAGTGTGTAACAGGCGTTATTATATTGATTATCATCAATTATATATTATTATCAATTTTACATTATTTTGATTCATTAGTATTTTACAAAAGATTCATCATTATTTATGTTAATTGTCATTTAGAATTTTGTCATTATTTGTTTCAATTATTAAATATTATTTTATTGTTTGTAATTATTTTATTGCTTTGCCTGTAATTGAGTCATTATGATTTATTCTTTTGTTGATTTATTTTAATATATGTATGTTGTTTCTAAAGCTATTGATCTCTTGTATATTAGTTAACGTACTATCACTCAATAATGCATTTTACTCATTGCTCACTTCAAACTTTCTTACTTTTCTAAAATTTGAATATAACAAGAGATCACACATTTTAAAATTGTCATTCCATAACTAGCGCTTGAATAATAAATACTTAATTAAATATTAATGAACCCCCGACGGACTTCTTATTTAAACGGAATAGCCAAATAATGAAAACTAAAATATAAAACCATATTAAATTATAAAGTATTGTAAACCTATAATAAAATAGAAACGTAGGCGAATTTGACGCTTCGGCAGTCTGTTCATGCCTCGTATTCATAACAATAGTAAATATATATTAAATTGTTAGTGGCCAGCTTGGACGATTACGTCTGGCTTTGACCCTTTTTATTTAATATATATATATAACTGGAGTCTCATCCCCTACAAGTGGCATTGTCATTAATTTGTTTGCCTTCGGATATGAAAAACTTCATATCTGATGCTATATTTATATGGGGACTTCCCTATTTACATGGACCGATCCTCAGCATATTTGGTAAGGTCACTTACTTAAAAAAAAAAAAAAAAAACATATACAAACCAAATTTGAGAAAAATCTGAGCAATATTTTAGTTTTTTGATAGATTTAAGTGAAGATCGGGAATCAGCTTCATATGGGGGCTATGACTAAGAATTGTCTCATAGACCTATATGATAATTTGTATATTATGGCAATGGGGTCATTTGTATCGGGACTAGGTCTGAACAAGAACCGATTTTCACAAATTTCTATGGAGTTCATCCTACTGCCGAGAAGCTTATATACTAAATCTCATCAAAATATATTCATATTTGCGACCTTTAGTTTGATTATAATGTTTATATGGACACGTAGACGGACATTGCTAAATCGACTCAGAAGGCGATTCTGAGTCGATCGGTATAATAAAAGATGGGTATAGGTCAAATATTTTTGGTAGTTACAAGCATCAGCACACAGTGGTATAACAAGTAAAAACAAACATTATAGTCGGTCTAAACCGACTATACGATACCCTATACCATGCGTTTACAGACCCTAATTCTTAGGTCCAACTAATAAGATATAGAAAATAAGTATAAACCAAATGTGAGTGGAATTTTTATTAATTTTTTTGCCAGCAGATTTGAAAAAAGTTTATATCGCATGCTATATTTATATGGGGACTAGCTCAAAAATGGACCTATCCTGACCATATTTGGTGAAGTCACTTCTTTTTTGCAAAAACATATAAAGGGTCCGCCAAATAACTTTTTTTTTTTTTTGAAAATGCTATAAAAAAAAAAATACTGAATATTATCTCAAATTTCTTTTTTTATTTGAAAGTACAATCCTTCCGGTTAATAATGGAAAATAATTTCATTCAAATGGCTGTCTCGGCTGGCCACGCAGTAGCCTACACGATCGGTCCAATTTTTAAGCACATTATCGATTGTGTGCAGCTGTATTTCACCAATGGCTTCAAGAATATTGTCCTTTAAAGCGTCAATTGTCTCTGGCTTGTTGGCGTAACACTTATCTTTGAGGGCACCCCACAAATAATAGTCCAACGGTGCCAAATCGCAGCTCCGAAGTGGCCAAACGACATCAGCTCTGCGGCTGATAATGCGATCTTCAAAAACAGGGTGCAAAACATCGAGTGTAGCTTCGGCTGTGTGGCACGTAGCTCCGTCCTGTTGAAACCAAATGTTGCCAATATCCTCCTCTTCAATTTTTGTGAACAAAAATTCGTTCAACATGGCCCGATAACGATCGCCATTGACTGTAACGGCAACTCCTTGCTCATTTTCAAAGAAAAATGGCCCAATTATGCCTCTGGACCAAAATCCGCACCAAACAGTGACACGTTTTGGGTGTATCGGCTTTTCAATGTATGCGTGCGGGTTTTCTGTGCCCCAAATGCGACAATTTTGCTTGTTTACATACCCGCGAAGATCAAAATGAGCTTCATCTGAAAATATGATTCTTTTTTTTTGGCAAAATCGGCATCTTCTGTAAGTCGATCGCAGGCCCACTTAGCGAAGCGAAAACGCATTGGATGGTCAGTTGGCTTCAACTCCTGAACCAATTGGACTTTGTATGGCGTCATACCAAGGTCTTTATGCAAAATTCGTCTCAATGATGCCTCCGAAATGTGCTTCACGCACACTTTCTGCCATAGCAGCAATATTCTCGGGTGTACGCACTGTTTTTGGCTTTTCACGCTTTGGTTTATCGATGAGGATGGCAGTTTCTTTCACTTTTTTTTCACAAGATAACGAACACATGGAGCTGACGGTGCTTCTCTTCTTCCAAAAACCGTACGCAATTTTCGCACACATTCTGCAACATTACCATGATTTTCAAAGTAATGTCGCAATATTTCCCAGCGCTGTTCAAGCGTATACACAACCATATTCGTTCAGCGGAAGGATAAAACTAATTATCTGTCAAATCAGACATGAGCTAAGTGTTACCATTCACGAAATAAGCACTAGTTGAAAAAAAAAAAAACGTTAGATGGCGGACCCTTTACAAACAAAATTTGAGAAAAATCTGTACAATATTTTTGTTTTTTATAGGTTTAAGTGAAGACCGGGAAGCAGCTTTATATGGGGGGCTATGACCAAGAATGGTCCTACTGGGTTCCCAAAACAAATATAATTAAGTCAAATCAACAAGTTTGTCTTCTACTATAATAAAATCGGTGTAACAGACTTTTACGTCGTTGCATAATTCGTAGGATTCTCCTAATTATATGTAAATGTATGAATATCTTTTCTAGCAATTAAATTGCGTTTTGAAAAATAAGTAAAATTCCAAATGTCTCAATGGTAAAAAGTTCGTAATTCAAAATATTTTATTAACATTTATAATATTAATAGGCTAGACGATATTTTGTTACCGATGTTTTGTTCTACTGTTTCATCCCGATTTGGACCAAACGTATATTATTTGAGTTTTTTTTTTTTTTTTTTTTTTTTTTTAGCTGTTCACCAGATTCACAGATTTTAAAATTTGTTCCTTTATTTTGAGTAAATTGCATTTAAAGTTGCTACTAACACATACATACATAAAATTATACATATGCTATGTGTGTGTTTATTAAATTTGTTAACGTGTTTGTTAATGAGTGTGTTCTCTTCATTGACAATAATAATAAACCAAAAAGTGTTGGTTTGTGAATTGGCTAAGTTGAAAAATAAAGTTGCCTAGAAATTGCACTCGAATTTCGAGCGCTGGAATCTGCTCGTTTTTTATTAATATTTAAAATTTTCATCTTCAAGTGCACGGACACTTTTCTTAGCAAGTGTATATATTTCTGTATATGTATATATATTTTTATACTCTTACATAAATTGCTATATATGCCCTGCAAAACGAAAGCCTTTTAATTTAACTGCACATGCAATAATATCCGGTTGACACAATTACACCAAATGCCACAAAAACCCACATATGGTGGCCGGCATACAAAGTTTAAAAGTTTGGCCGATTATCAGAATTCGCTTAAGATATTGGCCACAACACCAGATTAAAAGTTAAGTTTCATACACATATTAAAATTTTTCCAACAAAATCGAAATTTGTTTTGAAATCGTATTTCTGTAAAATTTTAAACGAGAAATGAAAATATTTTTTAGGGTTCTATTACACTGATCGTCAAAAAAAACATAAATATAAAACAAGTGGGGAAATAAATTTCCGGACTGTCAGTTTTTATTTTTCCCATATCAGTTTCCCATATATAAGTTTGTCATTACTTTTGTAATAATTTGAAAAAAAATTTGGATCTCACAATAGATATATATTCTTAATCCTTATAAGAAGTAGAGTTGATATAGCCATGTCCGTCTGTCCGTCTGTGAAAATCACGATCACGCCCTCTATAGATCAGCTGGGCTGCTCGCTTTTATTGAAAATGGTTCGTTGGCATCCTGAGTAGTTTACAATTCGAAATCATCAAAATCGGTTCAATAAGTTCCGAGATTTCAATGAAAATGTTAAAAGAACTCTTGAAGATATATGACTTGTTCTATGTTGTTCTTGTTATTGTTGTTATTCAAAATTTTTATTTTGTGTGGCATAACTGTAATTGTAATGGTATTTTTCTATAAATTCCTGAAGAGCTGGAATTTATCAAAATCGGTTCAATAAGTTCCGAGATTTCAATGAAATTGTAAAAAAAAACTCCTGAAGATATAAGACTTTTCTATGTTGTTGTCCTTGTTATTGTTGTTACTCCAAATTTTATAATTTGTGTGTCATAACGTAATTGCTGTTGTTGTTGTTGTTGTTGTTATTATTGTTTTTTTTTTTTTTTTTGAAGTTTTCGCTTTTGGCTTAGTCTCATATTATTTTTCTATAACTTCCTGAAGCCTGGAATACATTTTTTTATTGTAAAATTGATAATTGCCATCAAATCCTTCTTCGAAAAACACTGGATCACTGTCACCAATCACAATAAAACCATTCCTGGGAATTTAGTTTTTCTTTTAATATATTTGGATTTTGCGGGTGATTGCAGAATTGGAAACTTAAAAAAATATTTTGACTGCCATTTATTGCCTTCAACGGTAACGTAAAATTCGAAATGCAACACTTGTTTAAACTATGAGGAGGCGTGGAAATAATTTTGTATTTGATCACTTTTATCACTTTTAGTGATAGCTGGGGCAGTTTTTTTTTTATAATTTTTTTAATATTTTTTTTTTTATTTTTAGGTATTTTTGAATCGTGTTTGTCTTCACAATTCTTGATATAATTTTCTTTTATGGCCCGTATTTTCAGCTTTTAATTTATTCTGAACTTTTAGATGTTATAACCGATATTTCCGGCCCGAAAAGATTTTTTTCTACGTCAATATTTTCTCCAACAAATTAAATGGCTTATAAATGAATGATTTTTTTAAACTCCGTCCAATTATTTTGATGAATTTTCTTCAGAAATTTACAAATTATTTTACGACGATCTAATCCGGATGTCATTTTTCCATATTTTAGTGGCCATACGTTGAATTATATTTTTTTCTACGTCAGTACTTTCTCCAAGTGAATGATTTTTTAAAACTCCGTCTTTTGATGGATTTTCTTCAAAAAATTTACAAATTATTTTACCACGCTCTAATCCTGATGACATTTTTTCCCCATATTTACATTGAATTATATTTTTTTCTCAAATTTTGAGGAAAGCATTTTCTTTAAAATGATTTACTTTGAATCAAAGAATTTTTTGTATTTCAAGTCAGTTTTGTTTTCATTTTAAGAAGAGCATAGTTTTTTTTATAAAACAAATCCAAGAAATCTCAATTCAATTCGCGAATCTTTTACAGTAGAAAAAAAAACACTTTAAATGCTTTTCGAAATAAATTTTTTTAGAAGACTAATAAAATTTGGTTTTTCTAATTTTTGTGTTTTTGTGTAATTTTCTATATAATACAGATTATCATTTAGATTAGGTTTTCTAAAGTTTGCACAATTTAGAGAGCTCCATTTTGGAGTCAAATTTTAGATTTCGAAAATTACAATAATTCAATATGTATTAAATAATGGATCGACTACAACTTTAATAAATTTGTTAGATCCTTAAGCTCAAAGGATAATGTTTTAAGATTAATTTTATGAAAGTTTTGATAATTACTTTTCAAATTTTCATTGATTTATGAAAAGAAATTCATAATATTAATGAAATTTTTTGACAGATTTTTTGTTAATTTTTAAAACCAAATTTTTAAATTTAACATATTTTTGTTATTAAATTAATGAAAGTTGTATTAATTATTTTCATTGAATTTATAAAAAATATTCATCATTTTAATGAATTTTTTGGGTGAATTTTTCAAAAAGATTTTTGAATTTTTTGAAAAGCTTTTGTCACTAAATGTAGAAAGTTTTGTTAAATATTTTAAAAGAAAGTTGTGTTAAATATTTTAAAATTTTTCATTAATTTTATGAAAAACATTCATTAATTTAATGAATTTTCTAGGCTCAATTTGAAAAAAAAAAAAAAATAAAACAAAATTTTAGAAAGTTGTGTTAAATTATTTAGAAATTTTTCATTGATTTTATGAAAAATATTAATTTTTTTAATGAACTTTTTTTTGGCTGAATTTGAAAAAAAACAAGTAAGAGTGTTAAATTCGGCTGTGCCGAATCTTTGATACCCTCCACCTCGGTTTGTGTATTGATAATAAATGTAAACAAAATATTGCAAAAATATGCATACGTTTTCTATATGCATGCGTTTCCGGTTATATGACATAACTTCTCGTTTAATTTAGTTTTTGCTAATTAAATAGCTCGCCCTAACCTCCATTGCAAAGGTAATGGTTGTGTAGGGTGGCTATATGCATTAAATCATGCTTATTGGAGATGGCTGTATAGTTTCTTTTAATTGGCCAAATATTTCTTCATTGTGGCCATATAGGTCGGATGGAGTAACAAAATAACAACCAAAAAAAAAAGCTCTCTCAACTTTTTTATTAAAATATTGCCATATTTTGAAAACATAGAGAATAAATTTATAATAATAAATAATCAAATTAGGGATGCCAAACGCAAAAAAACCAAAAGTCCCAAACATTTTGAATAAAATAATTTGTTATTTTCTGAAAACTTAAAATTTTCATCCAAAAAAAATTGTGAAAATTTATATATAAATAACATTCTCATCAAATTGCGTTTATTTATGTAATAATTTTTATGTTAGCAATTCTTAAGTATCATTTGAGGTTTTCTAAAATTCATTGAATTTAAATTAATGTTTTCTGTAGTCCGATTCTGTAAATTTCAACCATCCGACAATGGCAAAATATATCGACAGCTATTGTTGTTTGCACTAAGGATTAAGTGATTCACTAAGTACCTACAGCTTAACGATAGTCGACAAATCGATTTTTCTATTTATTAAATTGTAAACGAGTGGCAACTCTGTCAAAATAAGCGAAAAACACAAAGAATAGAAAAAAATTAATTACTTCGTGTTTGACCGGCTGATTTTATGTTTATGTTTAATATCTTTATTTTGTTTACTAATATTTCTGTTTATTTATTTGAAAATGAAATAATGAATTGAATATGCTATTTAATTTTTTTATTTATATAAAAAAGTTTTTTAATTAAAGCAAAATATTTTCACTATTTTATGATTTTTATTTACATATTTAGGGTTTTATCGATTGAATACACAAGACAAACATGGTTGCCGTTTAGATAACAACAACAGCTGACTTTAACAATAGCGAATACCGTTTAAAAATTTTACTGATAATTTTGCAATTTTCTTTTTTAAACGATTCGACTATCGTTAAAGAAGTTACTGAATCGCGGTACTGAAAAGTTATTAATTTCTCCTGAATGGCAATATTTTTTTTAAATGTAAACATATTTGGTCTCTTTTTTTGGAATTTCAATTTGTGTTTAACGAATAAAATTTATATATTAGAGATGCAATTGATGTCTTCTAAATTTAAAATTATTATTTCCGACGTTTTGATATGATTTTCTGAAATTCAATTAACATTTTCTAATTTATAATTGGAAATTTTAATTCCAGTTTTTAGAATTGATATTTTCTTAAATTTGAATGGAAAATTTAAAAAGTGCAATTTTGTATTTATGTGAATAATAATGCTTTAGTAATTATAAACAATTTTTAAAAGTTAAATGTAATCGCAATCAGATATTTTGTAGGTAAAGCAGAATAATAATTCTATATAACTATATAGAACTGTTTTGAAAGCAAAAAACTCATTGATGAACTCGGTAACTCTATTTTGTGAAGACAACAAAAAGTTAATATGCCAAACTTATGTTCATATTTGTAAAAGAATAATGAAAAAACGTATGAAATAAAAGACCAGCCCGCGTATACTCTTAACATTGTTCTGTATAATATCTAGTCGAAAATATTGACATTCATGTTAAAATAAAAATAATAAAAATAACTATTGCAAAGCTTATTAGAACAAAAATTGTGGCGCCATCTATTGTGGCATAGTCACGCTGAGCAAAATGAAGTGACACTCTGTTAATGCAAAAGAAATGTATTTTCCCCACAACAAAATATTGCAGAATTTTATGTAAATAAAATAATATACCGATTTATTTCTAACATGCAGATATTATGGATGTACATATGTATATAGAATATATGTATATTATTTGTATTATTTAATAGGTGTATGTATGTATATGTAAATATTACACACAAAAAATAAAACATCAAACGTTATTTTTGTGTTTTTCTCTTTAAATAAATTAATACATAAATTTTTTTTTTGCTAAATTTACATTGTTTTTTTTTTATTAACAACTAGGTATTTTAGCATTATTTGCTTTAGATGCTGGTGAATTTTTACTCCCTTTACATATATTAACTCGTAGTGTCTGCTTGTCGAACAAATTTTGGATCGATTTTAGTCACTTTCCCGTGACCCAATCGATCTGAAATTTTGCAGGCAGGCTCGTGGAAATGACAGAAATGATCTAATAATTTTTTTTAGTGATGCCAAAACAATGGAAACTTAAATTTTTCTACCAGAGTTGATAAAAAAATTTACAAAGGGTTTGTTTTTATTATATTATTACCACAACGACCACAAAAACAACAAGTCCAGCTATGACAACAATGCAACATTTAGAATAACAACAAGAACAATATAGAAACATCATGTTTTCTTTTTTTTTTTACTTTTTCAGAGATTTCCCTGGACCTGTTCCACCGATTTAATTGATTTTTGAAATAGAAATCTTTTCATGAATTTGGCGAATCATTCTCACTAAAAATGATCACCCTAGCTGTCCTATTGAGGGCGTGATCGTGACAAGAACAACATAGAAAATTATATTTTTTCAACACTTTTTTTAGTTCTTCATTCAAATCTCGGGCCCTAATCGACCGATTTGGACGATTTTAAATAGCAAACTTTTCAGGATGTTAATGAATCATTTTTTATGTCAACGAGCACCCTAGCTGCCCGATTGATGCCGTCATCGTGATTTCCACAGACGGACAGACGGACATCGCTATATCAACTCCGGTTGTTATAAGGATCACAAATATATATATTTTATGGGGTTCAAAAATTTTTTTCTAATTATTACAAACGTAATGACAAACTTATATATACCTTCTGCACACTGGAGTGAAGGGTATAAAAAATCAAAAAGTATTTGAAAATTTTTATTATGTTTTTGTTACTAAATTTACAAATTTGTGATATGTATGTATATATTTTGAAATTTTTCATTAATTTTATGAAAATGTTTGGCTGAATTAGAACGATGTCTTTCCAAAAAATTTTTAAAAGTTTATATGTAAGATATTTTTTTGTATTTATTTATTATGAAAAAATGTATTAATTCAATGAAAAAAAATTTTTTTTTTTTTTAATTTATATGAAAATTTCTTTGAGCATTTATTTCGATTCAAAGTACATTCTTAATCGCTGGTTACTTTAAAAAAAGTAGTTTAATATCTTCGGTGATTCACTTTATATAAGACCAGCAATCAACCGAACCAACTAGATATACAACAACACTATCGCAACAAACATCCCAGTAAGTAAGGTTCCGTATTATGAATGCATATTATAAATAGTCAACTTTAACCTTGCCATGTAAGCACCAAAAGTAATAATAAACTTCATTAAAATAAAATTTTATACATAACAATATTTTTTCACTCATTGCCTTAAAGGATACATGGAAAACTGTGTGAACTGGAATGTCAGCAGTCAACTGAAGGGAACAACATTGTAATTATTATTATTTTTTATTTTTTTTTTTATTATGCGACAAGTAAAGTGTGAAAAACAGCTAAAAGCAAAATTATGTTTTTCTCTTTAAAATATGCATAAATAAAAATAAAAACTCATTCATTATAAAACAAATCCCGGTTAAATACCACATAAGCAGTAATTTCTTTAATGCAAACAAATTTTGCTAAAAAAAAAAAGTACAAGCATTTTAAAATAATTAAATTTAAACGTGAATATGTTGCCAAAGCAAAATAAGAGACGACAGTTAAAGAGATTAAATTAAACTAAGCTATACAATTTTATGTTTTCCACTGAACTTTGTTTCAATTACACAAAAATACATACAGTTGTTATTTTCAATGTGGAGGTGTTAAAGTTTTATGCTTTTTAAACAGAAACAGTAACAAAAACAAAAAACAAAAACAAAAAACAAAAACTAACTTAATGTAGGGGATGATTTAATGACAGCAACACAAACAAATAAAATTTTAAACACACGAATATATTCGCCGCTTACTTTTCGCAAGCACTCACCACCACATACACTCAATAGTACAAACAAACCTTTGTACGCACGAATGAAACCACATGAATGTCATAAAAAAAATTCACTAATAAAACAAACAACCATCACACATTAATTAACAATAAAAAGTATTTAATAAAGCTTTAGATAATGCTTAAAAAACTAATGAATGAATGAAATTCAATAAAAAAATAAATTCATTAGTAATGAGACACATGAATAAAGAGCTCAGGTGAGTAGACTTGAGAAAGGGCTTGTGTATGTGGGAATTATTTTAATTGAAATGCAATAGGAGCAAATCTATGTTGTACCCAGGATTATGGGCTGTTTCTGAAATTAGTTCCTATCTAGTTTTTAAGAAAAGTTACTTTTTTTACGAATATTATTTTTTCAAGAAAAATTATATTTTTAAGTAAATTTACTTTAAATTTAAATGTACCTTTTTAAGTAAATATACTTTAAGAAAAGTTACTTTTATTTAAGAAAATTGACTTTTTTTAAAAAAAATTTACTTCTTTTAAGAAAACGTACTATTTTAGAACAAAAATTTTTTAACAAAGGGTACTTACTCTCTCAAGAAAATCTACTTTTTTTTCAAATAAGTTACTTATTAAGAAATGTACTTTTTAAAGCAAATATACTTCTTTCAGAAAAGGGGCTTTTTAAGAAAAGGTGCTTTTTAAGAACAGGTGCTTTTTAAGAAAAGGTACTTATTTTAAAAGAAAACGTACTGTTTTTAGGAAAAATAAGAAAAAGTACTTAAGCAGAAGTGCTTTTTGTAGGAAATGGTACTTTTTTTAGGTTTTTTTAAGAAAAGGTTATTTTTTAAGAATGGGTACTTTTTTAAGAAAATTTAATTTCTTAAAATTTAGTATTTTATGAAAAGGTAGTTTTATATGAAAATATACTTTTTTAAGAAAATTTACTTTTTACGAAAAGGTATTTTTTTTTAAAAAGTTACTTTTTTAAGAGAAAGTACAAAAGAAAAGGTAAATTTTTAACAGAAGTAGATTTTTTTCTAAAAAGGTTTTGTTTTAAGAAAAGCTAATTTAAAAAAAAAAACAGTTTTTCAAGATAAAGTCCTTTTTTAACAAAAGGTACTTAAAAAATATATTTTTAAGAAAAGGTACTTCTTCAAGAAAAGGCACTTTTTAAGAAAATGTACTTTTTTAAAAAAATTTACTGTTTAAGAAAAGGTACTTTCTTTTTAAGAAAAAGAGCGTTTTAAGAAAAGGTGCTTTTTAAGAAAAGGTACTTGTTTTTAAGACAAGGTACTTGTTTTTAGAAAAAAAAATACTTTTTTAACTTTTAAAAAATAGTAGTGTTTCAAGAAAAAATACTTTTTGTAAGAAAATGTAGTATTTTATGAAAAGATAATTTCTTATGAAAATATACCTTTTTAAGAAAATTTACTTTTTACGAAAAGGTACTTTTTTTAAAAGGTTCTGTTTTAAGAAAAGCTTCTTTAAAAAAAGCAATTTTTTCAAGACAAGGTACTTGTTTGTTCCTCAAAGGGGCTGGTTGTCCAAAAGAAAAAAAAGAGTTGTTGTTGGTTGGCTCCTGGTGTCCAAAGAATGTGAGCTGGTATATTGGGGCCACTTATGAGGATTTATTGCCAAAGGATTATAAAAAACAAACTCAAATTTTAATAAATTTAAGAAAAAGACCTTTATTTTATTTTCTAAATACGAGCTGGTGTTGCCTTTTGCTGATCGCTTTCTTTTATGATGCACACAGTAGGAATCAGTGTAGAAAAATGTGTTACAAAAAATACGATAGGCATGTATATGCCGGCGGCATAAAAACGTCAACTTCGTTGGCGGCCAAAAAACATCCAACTAGTTGGTCTCTGGTTAGTCAGTTGGCAAATCCTATAGTTTGTCGTATGACACTAAAGCACCGATTAGACGGTACGTTAACAGTACTTTTTTTTGAAGAAAAAGTGCTGTAAAAAAATTATTTTTTAAGAAAAGGTAAATTTTTAAGAAAATTTGCTTTTTTAAGAAAAGTACTAATTTAAGAAAAAAAAACTTTTTTAAGAAATTATATACTTTATTAAGAAAAGCAAATTATTTAAGCAAAAATACTTTTCCTTAAAAAGTACTCTTTTTAAGAAAAGGTACTTCTATAAGAAATAGTACATTTCTAAGAAAAGTTGGTTTTTTAAAAAAGGTTCTGTTTAAAGAAAGTTAATTTTTTTAAGAGCAGGTACTTTTTAACAAAAGGTACTTTTTTAAGATACGATACTTTTTTAAGAAAATACCCTTTTTAAAGCAAAGGTACTTTTTAAGAAAAGTTATTTTCAGAGTTCAGAAAAAAACACACACTGAATAAAAAACTCGTACATATATGTAAACAAACATAACTTAGACCAACACACACATATTTTTATTTTCATATCAATTATGTTTGTTTTTAAATTTTCTTCGGTGCCCAACACAATCATGACTGTGTTCGTTTCAATATTTCGTTATTTACACGAACATTTTTGTATCACGTACTTTTTGTTTTAAGTCGTGTTTAAAATATAACTGAACTCGAACCTGTTTATTGTACATGTTCTGTTTTTTCTTAGTACACGAGCCACAACACGACTTAAAATATAACTGAACTCGAACCTGTTTATTGTACATGTTCTGTTTTTTTTTCAGTACACGTACCAGAACATGAACTTCAAATAAAGCAACGCTCAAAAATGTATGGTTTATGTGTGATTGAAACAAAAAGTACGTGAAACAAAAATGTTCGTATAAATAACGAAATATTAAAACGAACACAGTCATGATTGTGTTGGGCACCGTAGAAAATTTAGAAACCCACATAATTGATATGAAAATAAAGATATGTGTTGGCTGCTTTTGAACAGAACATTGTGTGTTTCATGTGTGTATTTTCTGAACCTTGGTTATTTTATTAGAAAAGGTAATTTTTCACGGAAAGGTATTTTTTAAGGAAAGGTAATTTTTCAAGGTATTTCTTTAAGAAAATGTACATTTTTATGAAAATGTAGTTTTTTAATAAAGCGTAATTTTAGAAATTTATAGTTGACCTGTAGTTTTAATATATGATGGGGTTTTCTTGGTTTGTCTCAAGGTCGTCAATTAAAAATAAAATTCAAATTTTAATGTTTTATTTTTATTGAGTTGAAATAAGATAACAAACAAGGAGGGACGTTTTCAACTCCACGCTTCATTAATAGATATTTAAATTTTTTCCTGAAGATGAACAGCGCAGCTGTTCGAAATATCGAAAATATAATAAATATTTAAAAATAAAACATTAAAATATGAATTTTATTTTTAATTGATTACCTTTAGCCAAACCAAGAAACCCCCATCAAAATATACTTTTTTTTTTAAGAAAAGGTAATTTAAAAAGTAAAAAACGACCTTTTTAAAACAAGAATTTTTTTAAAGTACCTTGTTTTGAAAAAGTAACATTTTTTAAAAGTACCATTCTTAAAAATTACCTTTTATTAAAAAAAGTACACTTTTTTAAAAAAGGAATTTTTCAAAAATGTTATTCAACACGTACATCTAAAAATTAAAACATTATCCACTAGCGATCGGAAAAACAATTGTTTCAACCAAATTTATTTAAAAAATCTAAAATAATTCATTAGCAGTTATAAAAAACTTAAAATAAAAAGATAATAATAAAAATAAAAATCAAACAAAAATAAAATAATGATAATAAAATAGAAAACAGCGAAATTTTATATGGTGTTTATGACTTAAATTCGTTTTTTCCGATCGCGAGTGGATAATGTTTTAATTTTTAGATGTACGCGTTCAAGAACATGTTCTGTTTTTT